>JAYKAV010002706.1:510431-655018 GCA_035582835.1 Phoebastria nigripes
CCCCCCCGCCCCGAGAGCCCCAAAACCGGCTCCGAAAGAGCAAAGCCCGGCCCGGGTGGGAGTTTCTGTCCGTGGCTGGACAACCGGTCCCGGATCCCACCTTCTAGGAGCGCGGAGATCTGGGCGTAAACTGGTTTTATGGAGTATTTCAAGTCGGGGTTACAAAACCCCGCAGGTTCCCTTAGGGAAGACTTCGGTATCGCCCAAGTCATCCCTAAGTAAGTATTTAGGGATGGGGTGCGTGGTCTCCATCGATAGTTTAATGAGGTTTAACGGTTGCGTTTCTCCGAAGAAGAGCCGTGAAAAGAAAACCTGACTCGGTTTTCCTGTAACGTCTCTTCTGTTCCAAACCCAAGCACAGTTAGGTGCTCCGAGCTCGGCAGTCGCTCCGTGAGTCGTGTTGTCACCCTTGTCATCTTGACTCCTGCGCCTCCCCAAAGAGGAAAGGAACAAGAGGAATAAGCAGTCGAGAAAAACTTTGTAAATAATATTTGCAGGGTCACAGAGAGCAAAAACTGGAGGGAAAAGCGGTTCTTCACTGCATGGGTGTTTAATGCGCATATCTTGGGAGCAACCCTGTACTTGTCCGTTTGCCCTTAGTAGCATCATATTGATGTTTCCTCTGCTAATAGATGAAGTACGCAATTCAGAGAAGCGTGAAATCATCAAGCAAAATATCTTTTGCAGTTTAAACGTCACATTTAATGCTGTTTTGAATGTCAGTTTAACACCTGCTAGGAGCTGCACAGTCAGGTTTGAGGAAGCTTGATTGTTCTGATGTGATTAGAGAGGGAACTGGACCAGAAAGCACTGACAGCGTCGAGAATGGGTTGCCTTGATGTAGATCTGAAGTTTCTGCCTTTTTCGTGGCTTGCATGAAGCTGTGTGACATCGAGATTTACTGACCTCTATTAAGAGAGCAATAAGATGGCTCCTATTTTGTTGTTGTTGTGCATAGGGCAAAGCTGTTATCCTCTAGATAAGAATGTTTGTCTCAGTTGGAATTTACGTTGCAGCAGAAAATCTTCAGGGACTTTTATATTCCAGAACTTTTGTGGGAGTTGGAAGACGTCCCTCAGCAGCCTGGAAGGACTAGTACTACTTAACCGGTATGCAAACAAACTCCCTTGGCCACGCTGYGGTCTTGGTCTTGCTTTAGCTACTCGTGATGCGTTCCTAAAGAAGGTCAGAGGGCCGCTATTTTGAGTGCAATCTTGTTATCTCCAGACAAGTATGCTTTTTACATATAATGAGCCTTCTGAAGGGCTCCTCTAATAGTACCTTTGAGTCAATGACTTGAAGTGTCCTTACTAGAGAGAGGGAACATTTATGTCATACTGCTCATCCTAAAGCAGCTCAAAAAAAAAAAAAAAAAAAAAAAAAAAGAAAAAGAAAAGATGTTTCCAAGCAGTGAAGAACAGCTCCTCTGAGGTGCTGAACGCGACGTCTCTTAACGATAGAAAGCGGTTACGGGAGGCAGAGAATTTCCCAAAACTGTTAAAATCAAACCTGGTAGGAGGTTACCTGGTAACAGTAATCCTGTCATTAGTAAAACCCTATAGCGTCATGCTTTCTGTGGCAGCAGACCTCAGTGGCAGATTTTTCTTTCCTCCCCTGGGATCAAGCCGTTGTGTTTTTAGTGCTCGGGAAATGCCTGGCAGAGCCTGGGAATAACATCAGTATAAAACCAACGCAGCAAAATTGCTCGTGCGCATCCTATCCGTCGGTGGTCTTAGCCTGCCCAGCGTGTTGCCTGCAGGTATTGCTGTCGAGAGGGAAGTTTCTGCTTTGTCATTCAGTTCTCCTTGCCAAGAAAAAGAATTTAGCAATGCACATTGTATTCTACAGAAACCCTTGTGTCTTCTGAAAAGAGCTCTTGGCATATTAAAAGAAACGAGTTAAAATGAGATGTAAACATCAAGGCTGGTTTTAAGATTAGACCCGGAAAGTTGTGTTTTGTACTTGTTCCCGCTTTGCTGTTTTGATAACGGAGAGAGAGGCTGGTTTCACTTTCTGGTCCTCTAACCCTTGCACAATGTCGCAGCTTTGATGTTTCCTCCCCACTGGCACAGGGCAATGCTTATAGCTGAAACTGTGCTGCTTCAGTTGAGACTGTCATGCCAGAACATTTTAAAATTGATTTTTGTTAAAACTGTTGTGCAACACACAATCTTCGTCTCAAAGGGAACAAGGCAACATCTGTTTACTCTGACCAGTGAACTCCCTCTGATCTCTCCAGTGAAAAAACATGGAAACTTGCACTGATGTTATTTGTGCTTGGTACCCATTTTCTTGGCCCAAAGGACTTAGAAGCTGCTAACTGTTGCTGTTAATATGTAGATATCCGAGATTAGATGATTGAAACAAGTTCTACTTTCTTGTTACCTTATAGATCCCATTCTTCCTTGCTCTTTCTTAGGCTCGTTGGGTTGCTTTGTAGACTCATTCATTATCTAAAACCGGAGGTCAATGCCTTCTCTCCTGTGTTGTGTGCATCCCATTAAATCACATTTTCTCTTCCAGCTTCCAAAGAGAACAGGAAAAGTGCAAAAGAAAATTGTTTCATGATGCATGCAGAGCTCCTGAACGCTCCTGCCGGTTTAATGGGATTTTAAAATCGTTTCTCAGTAGCGGTTTGTACTTCGTGTGACTCGACAGTGGGGACAGAGGGTTTTTTCCTTTTCTGACCTTCTTTTGCTAGGACGTTGCACCAGTAGTTGTCTGAAATCCAGGGGGAGTCTCGGACATCGCATGGCCCTGTCCCATGGAAGGGGAGGAGGGCAGGTCTATTTAGAGGCAGGCTTATCTGGGCTGCAGATCACACCGCTACGTCACTTGTGGCTTTGTTTACCTACCCCTTTTGTCACTGGCGGTCAGTGTCTTGCTGGAAAATACTGTCCCTTTTAAGAGAGGTGGCAGCTGCAAGAGCAAATGGAAGCGGTCCCTGCAGCCGCTGTGCTGGCGGGTGTTTTTGTGCAATGGCCCATGCAGGTGAATTTTTCCACCGTGCAGCATCCGGCACCTCGTTGCACCCACAGCAGCTGGGAATGCTCATTTCTTATGGGAAAAGGGGTGACGGTGATTGCAAGAGCGTTGCTTTGCTGATACGAGGCCTTGAAGAGCAGGCATGAAGTGTGCAAGGGTGAAATGTTTCCGTACTTACGAAGGGTTCAATGATGAGGACTCTCGTTCTTTCCAGCCTGGTTTTGCAGCGGACTGATGATGTGACTTTTTATCTGGCTACATCTGTACCGTGTGGTACAAAAAGTGAAAAACTCTGGCTTCCAAGCCTCGTGATTCTTGTGCTTTCAGGCATTTTGCAAGGCTTCCCTAGTGATCTAAAGTGCTTTGAAGATGCTGAGCTAAGTAAATGCCAGGTATTTGAATGCCGGTGCTGACAAGTAACTGTCCCTTACGTCTGCTGGGAGGGTGAAGGGTAGATGTGAACGGCTGCCTGGTGTGTGCTGGAAAGGATGCAGCAGCTCCGAGTTTGGTGTTTGGCTTGGGAGAGGGTGCAGGACCTAGAGAAATAACAGTGCAGGCGCTCTGAAGGTTTAGGCAATTTCAAATCCTGTTACTTCCCAGGTCACAGGAGAGCTCCTAGTAGTTGGGAGTTTGTGATAACAAGATGAGGTTCTTGTAGGACCAAAACCAATAAACCAGCACAGTGATGCCTCTCTTCATCTTCATCCACGAGTAAGAGAGGCAGAAGTACAAGTCCGCTTTTTTCAGACCCACCCCAAAGGCTTAGTTTTTTAATAGCTCTTAATATTATTTTAGGCTTGATACCAAGCATCAGTTTGCTTGGCTTCTGCTGAAGCATGAGCCTCAGTTATTCTTGAGAGACAGTAGCAATCTCAGGTCTGATGTGAGAATACATTTCAACCTTCCTTGCTGTCTGATGCTCAGCTTTATGTGTGCCTGCCAACAGGAGTGCATTGTTCTCTGTTACTGTTAATTGTGGCAATGAGAAATTGGACTGATTGCATTTTTAATGGAGCTCATTATAACCGGCTGTCAAATTTAATACCTTCGCCAGCTTCTGGCCTGCCCTGGAGCTGCAGGCTGCTCATCATTTCCTTTGGATGGTGTTTGACTTGACCGCTACTCCTTTCTGCAAAATGCGCAGGCTCTCCTTTGAACTGCCCGTTTCCTTGCTCATTTGTGGCGATGCCAGAGGAGTTTGATCCCAGGAAGATTTTGTCATTTTAAGGGTTGGATGACTCTGCCTGGGGCTGTGAGGAAGTCCTTTCCTTCCCAGTTTGCACGGAGCTGTGTGCAGCACTCGTGCATGATAGAGCAAGCATGGCGACTCTCGATGCTCAGGTTAAACCCCYCCCAAATGCACATTGCTTTTCTGTTACTCAGCCCTTTGGATAGTTCAGAGCTGGCTTCTGTTTCCTATCCATATTTAATGACTAGATGATTTATTTCTGTCTGGTCTGGAGGGCTACATTCCCTAAGCTTGTGTCTCTCTTGGCAGTACCTGAAAAGTCGCCRTTACGTCCAGGCAGATGGCTGACCTGTTTTCTGAAGTGTTCTCGCTGGGTCTTGGTGGATCTGGGAGCTTCTTACCGAGTTTCCTCTCGCCGCTCCAGCGGTCTGTCCTCGCTCCCRACCGCGTCTTGTTATTGTGTACAATAAGGTCAGTATAGCGCAGGGTGATGGAGGGAGGCTGTGGCACATCCACGGCTCCCGATGGATATTCGTGGTGTCTTTGACCCCCCCATAGCAGGTTGAGGTCAGGGCTCTTGCTCAGCGCTCAGACGAGCTGTTCTGTACGTGAACAGTATCTCTGCTTGCACTTCTGAAGCTGTGTTCTTGCAATGATATGCTGGGGGTGATTCTTGTGAATGGAGGGATGTTTGGTGCTGAGAAGAGGGAAGCTGTGATGAGACGTTTGCGTTTCTCTTCCCAGTGGGGAGAAAAACCAAGGGCCGATTGTGCTGTCCATCAACCGCATACCACACATTAGGTGGCAAGAAAACCATTTTATCCTCCTGCCTGCTTTAAATGAGCAGTGACGTGTACCAGGGGTAGACTACCTTTGGAGATAAACCCTTAGGAAACCAACTTACGTGAAGATGCAGTGTTTCCAAGCAAATCCATATTTCCTTTCTGAAAGAAAAGAATACTGTCACTTTTCTTTGTGTTGGCCAGGACACATCTGCAGGAATTTGGGACAGAAAATTATTACTGTGCCTGTCAATAGCTCTATTGTTTTTCCCCAAAATGTGGTCTGTGTTAGCGTGTGTCCCTCCTGGTAATCTGCTTCACTTGAGTTTTCTCTGATTTATGTTTTCTGGGATTATAAAGGATCATGAAGATTCATAGATTTCTCTTTAGAACAAGTTGTGTGATAGTCTGTAGGTTTATGATGATAGCTGTGACTTCAGAAAACTACTGATTTGGGTTCATCAGGATTACATCTAAACATACTGGTCCAAGTCCTACATGGCTTCTTTCCTTGATTAGTTCAAATAAAGCCAACGGGACTGACTGGTAGAGAAATGTGAACAAGATTGTGGTACCACCTTATAGTCAGCAAATTAAATAGACTGGTAAGATTTTTTTCCGCTTAGGTTTTGGAAAAATATGTATAACTCCAGAGGAATTGAGGGTCAGAAGCCATCGGCCTTGGCGTGATGCAAGCTCTCATTTCGGAGGACAAAAATAGACTTTTTCTGCACTAACCTTCCCATGCGAATAGTGTACCCGTTGCTGCAGAGCTGTTTGTTCTCCCTCTTGTTTCTCACAGCTCTTCCAAATAACAACAGATCGAAATGTCTGTGCAGAATCGTGCAGTCGCAGCTCCAAGCTGGGGCAGCCTCTTTCAGACACCGATTCCAAGAGGCGCTTAGGAGCTTTGCTTTCTTGTTTCTGTACGTGTTTCTTTGTCTCTACAGGGACAACAAAGTCTGCCGGTTCGGTAAATGCCACGATAGCAGAGGGATGCCAGTTAGATCCAGGAGAACCCAGCACTGAAGCCTATCTCCAAAACATCTCCATCACATGTTTCAGAGGGGGAGGAAGGTTCCTTTCTCAGCAGTAGGAAATTCTGGGGGAATGCCAGAACCAGCAACCTATTTTTGTGCTCTTTTGTATACAACAGCTTCTTGAAAGGACTTGGAGCCTGATGCATTTACCTTCTTGATTTCCTGGAATAAACAGACCCCAGAGTGGGTGCTGTGTTCGGGGCCAGGCAGAGGATTAGCTTGTGCTGAGTGAGTCACAGGGATATGCGACTTCGCATGAATCATATGTGCTGACACTGAGATCAGGCTCTTGTATCAGTCTGTTGTGCTGCTAAATGCAAACTGTGCATACCTCCGATCACATCCCACTGGCGAGCTGAGCTTGCTTGTGTTCAAAACAAAGCAGGCGGCTTCGGGAACATGAGATGGCCATGCAAGTTTTCTTAGTTATTTCAGCCACTATGCAAACATTTATGCTTTTTGTGATGTTACCTGCTAATGGTCTCCATTTTCAGGCATGCCCTAATTTCTGTGCATGCTTTCAACTGGAATATGTTTTTCTGGGCCGGGGAAGGGAGTCCCATATCAACATAAATGAAACCTGAGCTTCGTTGATTTTTTTGAGACCACAAATCAAGCAGTCACCACTAGATACCAGCTTGGTGGGATATCTTGATGGGGGCACATGAGAAACTCCAATTTAATTGCCCTGCAGATAACTTCACAGCCCGAGAAGTTCAAGCACTTTCCCCTAGACCAGCACCAGGACATGAGCCATTTTGTGCCCACTTGCAAAAAGCCAGTGGTTTTTTGGGACCTTAGTACAAATCAAGCCTGGATGCTTGTTTGCTTCTTCCTTCTAGTGTTAACGGTCTCCAACCTTCTCTCTCGTTTCACCCTTCTGAGCTTGTAAACTTCTAAAAGAGAATATCCTATAATTAGGGAGTAACGGGACGATTTTCTCCCTTGATGTCACCTTGGTGGATCTGTCTGAGATGGGTTTGGCTGTGGCATGGCAGCCGTCGGAGATGGGCAGGTGCCGTGTGGGTAAAGCAGTGAAGAAGGGGAGAGGGGAACGGAGCAGACAGTTTCCTGGATGTAGGAAGTAAAACCACTTTTGAAAAATACTGAGGTTTTTATAACTGAGGCCACTGGGTTTGCATCCATTAGACTAATAATATTGGCCTTGATCCTGCAAATGCGCTCAGAGGTGAGAATAGTAGAGGCTTTAGTACGGTTGGTCCCTGTTGTTCTAGCTGTCAGTTTTATTGCCTGAAAAAGCAACTATATTTTTCTCTTTAGCAGTGTGTATTACCATTTTCCATCACAGCTTTTTGTTAAAATCTGGCAGGAGGTCTAAATAAAACAGCGCCTTGCTTCGAGAAAGGTGCACAAATAATGGGATTTCTTGAACTAATTTAATCTACCAGCATTGAATACTTAACTGTATCTCTGTATTGGGCTGAAAATTTTTGGCAGGGAGATAACTGACTTGTTTCTATGACAACTGAGATCATGTCATGGATACTTGGGCAAAAAAACTGAGCGCTCACAGCTTCCGCTGCGAGAAAGCGATTTAAAATGTGAGCACAAATTTCTTACCACATGCTTGCAGGAGTTAAGTTGTTTAAAGGAAGCTAAGACAACTCATTTTTCCGTGTATCTTTCTTTAGGGTGATAAAATATTTGTTCACAAATGTTGCTTAGATCTACTGATTTCAAAAATATAACAAGCAAGTAGGTATCTGGCTTTTTTCCTCCGTCTGCTCTGGTTCATCAGTCAGGAGAAACAGACCTCACAGAGATCTGTGGGTTTTACTCTTTCTTCTCATCATGACTTGTGTAGAAATGAATGAGTTAGGATAAAATCTACATTGCTATCTTGATTTTATTCCTGCATTACTTATTCCCTTGATTCTTTAAGAAGCCTTCAATATTGAGATGATAAATTGGAGAAGGAGCACTGGGCTTGCCTACGGTGCTGGACAGGCAGATTTGCACAAAAAAGAGCCCTTCAATTTAATAACTCCATGTTGGTAACAAAAGCCAGTAAAAGCTACTGCATCTGATTGTGTTTTAATAGACTTAATGCTTACCCTCTAAAAGAAATGGAAAAATAAAGCCAGATTCCAAGGTAACTGGAGGGAAAGCTTGCTTTGTTCTTACTAATGGGTTTTAATTGTTTCCCGGCTCTGCATCACGCACGCAGATTTCTAACATCCTGGCACACGTTTGCACTGAGTCCTCTGCCCTCCTTCTGCCTGGGAGGAGAGAGGCAGAGGGAATATCGACGACTGAACTAACAGGAAAAAATGGTGAGGGAGAGGTGTGGTAAGAGAATATGGAATAAATACAGCTGGAGACAGCTATGTCCCAGTGCAGGAGCACCAGTGGAAAGTGGTGGGGTTGCGTTTTCATTTGTCTGGGCAGCATCTGGTTCAATGAGACCCTGGTGCGAGATGGAAGCTTTTAAGTACCCGTGTCGTGCTGTGTTAGTCGCTACCTCAACGTCACAGTTGGTTCAGGCGTGATCAGATGTATGTGAGGATCAGCGTGTGGCTAAATAGCTTCGATTTTAGGAGGAACCTAAACAACAACCAAAAAAAGGCAGAAAAAAGGTCCATAGAAGGGTAAAGGAGAGAGTACGGTCCAGTGGCTGAGAAATGAGACAAGTCACTGGGTTAACTTGCTGCAAGCCTAAGTCTCTCCAGGCTTTTCTTTCAAGGGCAGAAATAGGAGAAAACAGCACAGAAGAGGCATCAGAAACCTGGTGTTTCTTAGGGGAGCAGGAGAACTGGTGACAGCATACCACCTATTAGACTCAGCTTCCCTGAAATGCTGTTTGTACTGGCATTGCGGGACACTCTGTTCGCAGTCTGTGGCTTAATGCAGCCCAAACCTGCCCCTTGCAGTCACAAGCTCTTTGCAGAAGCACTGACTCTGTAATGAGCTTAAATTTTCACCGGCGATAGCCCTCGGCAAGCATCACTCACTGTCTGTGCCGGTTTGCACTCTTTGCTTGCTGCTGCAAGCTGCTTTGCGGAAAGCGGTGCTATCTGATGATTATCCTTTGGGGATGGGGATCTGTCTGGCTCAGTTGGAGAACTAGCGAGATAGCAGTGGAAATGTGCGGGAGGGTGTTACCAAGGCAATGCCACAGCTGGATTAAGTAGTCCAGACCAGGGTGCATCATGCTCAGGCTTAAACAAGTTATTTAGCACCCCACTCAGCTGCTTAAACTGGTGATTTGTAGGCTGATGGTTGCAATTTGCATAAAAGGTATAAAAATAGTGTCAATTACTGAGTCCTCTCCATAACCTATATCTGGCACAATGTCCTATATAATCTCAACACTCTGTTTCAGAGAGAAATCTATGTAGGGAGAAGAGCTGATTCCCGACACTGCTTGGTTGTTTTCGAAATGAAGCTGTTAAAATATATGTTAGCCCTGACTTTGACTGGCCATTTCTTCCATCAGGGAAAATGTTTTCTTTCACCTCCCGTCAGGCTTAAATTGAGCAAGCAAGACACGTGGCGGGAATGCGTCCTACATTTAATGTTGAACCCTAACAACGTCCCTTTATCTTGAGAAACCTCTTGATTGCCGCCTTTGTACTCTCTGGAAATAACATGGCAACGTTTGTTGGAGCTGTGGGTATTGCATGTCCGTTGCGCAACCTCTCCTATTCCCACTGCTGAGGATGAAGCGGGGAACAGCAGGATGCGTGCGCCGTTGGACTGATCCAGTGAGGCTTTGCTCCTGCTCTTGGAGACCAAAACACTTTGCAGCACGAGGTTTGGTTTGGCATTGCGCTGAAATCGGTGGATCAGGTAACTGGTGATGTGGTTTACATCAATTTAGCTGCAACATTGGTGTCTTGCAATTAGTGCAAGAAATCATTGGCTGGGCTATGGCAGAGATTGGGACTGCCCATTCCAGCAGCTGTTAGATTAGCTCAGTTGCAACATCAAATTCCTCCATCTCTTGAGCTACGCAGTTGCTTTCATCCTTCATGTTCTTGGCCAGGAGTGGAAGGGAGGAGGGCATCAGTGCTCTTTCCCTTTCTTTTGGTCTCTGAGCACTTTGTGAAACTTCGGATCCTCTGGGCTACAGGCAAGGAATAATTTGCCTGCTTTGCACTTAGCCTTGCAATGTTAGTGCTTTGGGGAATAAAATGCAGGGATGCTGGCTTGGATCTGCTTCCTGGTTTCAATGCTTAGTCCTTTTATCGCATGGCTGGCGAGCCTGGGAATTGCATGAGATGATGGATACTTGGACTGCATTAGAAATCTGCTTGAGGTTTTTGGTTTTAGCCTATACAGATGATGGTGGTTGCCCTAAGTACCTAAGCACTTCCTTGCCCATTTGATTTGGATCAGTCACATGAATTTTTCTTKTTTTAGAAATGTGCAACAAGAGAAGAAAAGCCCCCATTTCCTAAACGTAATCTAGAAGACCAGAAGGAGAAACTGAGTTTGGTCAGGCTGGAGCTGAAGCTTTTCTCTGTTATTTAGATTGCTCGCAAGGGAATTCTTCAGAGAATTCTTTTCTTGGAGAAAGCACAGAGAAAGCATTGCAATGGGAGACATCGGCTGTAGCTAAATACAGTGCACTGATTTCCCAAAACCTGCTCAAGAACAGGGCCCCTGACCTGTGCTCTGCTAAAAGATGCCAAACTCATGGTCTTCAGGGAGTTTTACCATTTCCAGTCTTTTTGCCTGCTGCCGTTTGTAGCTGCCTTATGGATTTGATCTTTTGTGTGTTCCCAGCTAAATGGCACTAAATCTCTCTGAAGTCTGAGGGACAAGTGGATTTTACAGGTCAGTTAAAAAACAGCTGGAAAAAAAGCCAAGTTGCATTTCTTTGCCAGCTCTCCAAACCCACGTGTGTGCTGGCAGAGGTGTTTAGCTTTGCTTTCCTCTTCCTTCCCAGTCGATGGGAATGGAAAGAAGCGAGCGCGGAGCAAGGCGAGGAAGAGGCGATGCAGGGTGCGACTGGTGTGATTGCCGGTGCTTCGCTTGTCCCCGGAAGTCATCTCTGACACCATCGTATTTTTAGCTGCCTGCACCTGACGGTGTCTAGCTGTCCTTGTCTGTTTTAAGAACCTGGCCTGCAGCCATTGATACATCACAGCTTGGGGAGTAATTATCTTTTCCTGACTTAAATAAGGGAGCTACTCAAGTCTTACTGCTCTAGTGAACTACAAATACCCCTCGATTTGGTTACACCAAACCAGTCCCAGAAGATGCTTGTTTTGGTGGGGGTCCCCCCTCTCCGAGCACAGGGCAGCGCTGCCTGGGAGCCCAAAGGGATGAAGTCGGTTTGCAGAGCTCCCAGCGTTTGTCGGCTTGGCTCCCTCCTTGCTTTTCCTGCAAACACACTCTCTTTTCCGGGAGTTTTAAAATAGCCCATGGTCTGAGGCCAAATGCATGGACTCTGCCTTGCCTGATGCACGAGCGCTCCCCAGGGAGTGGCATTTTCCTTCCTTGCTTCAAGGACTGAGGAGCAGGATGAAGCTCTGACGCTGAAATGAGGGGCAAAACGTGGAAGTTCGGATTTGTTCTCTATTCAGGAGCTCGACCAGAGGAAAAACTGCCACTGGGGCGAGGGCATGGGACTGCCTGGGAGCCAGGAGGTCATTTGTAATCCATTTTCCACCACTGGCCTGTTGCAGAGCCTTCAGTAACCTCCTGCCTCGCCTGTGTTTATTTACCCCCTAAATACAGGACTTTGCTCTGAGCTAAGTGCTGGAGCAGTACAAGGGGCAGGGAAAGCACGTGTATTTCTTTCCAGTACATCAGGTTTCTTCTGTGGCCAGAGAGGAYGGTTGGGCCTGAGTGATAAGCCACGCTCTTCCTCTTCAGCTATTTGAGGATGGGCTTGGTGTTATTTTTAGTGCCCGCRTGTAGAGTCAGCACTTGAAAAGTCTGTCTGGAAGCCTTGAGCCTGCCTACTTGGAGGCCTTTCTTTCTGTCTGATTTGGGCAATGTTGCATACTTGGAGATCTGCCTGGGGATTGGGAGACCTTGTAAAAATTCCTGCTAACAAGTCTGTGTCCCTTAAGCACTTGCCGCACTTGGAAATACTTATTAATCAACTGCGAGGCGTCTTTAACTGTTCAGAGGGAACAGATCCTTTTCTGTAGCTGCTGCTGAGACTGATGGAGAGTAAACCCCATCGTGTATGTCACCTAAAACACTTGATGTTGTTTCTCATGGATATAACCCCGTGTAATACCCAGAATATTTTCTTCTCCTCTTTCTCTCATTTATGCAGAAGGAGAGTGGTGGTAGGTGTTGCATCCAGTGGGCTGGTCTGAGTTTCTTCAAAGAGTGCCAGCACTGTGTCTAGTAAAGCTCTTTGTCTCTCTTTAACTTGCAGGAGTCAGAGTCTGAGAACAAGCTGGATGGAGAGACAGCATCAGACAGCGAAAGCAAATCTGAATTTGGAGGATCGCCCCCGGTGCCGACATCGGATGACACTCCAGAGGTCCTGAACAGAGCTCTCTCCAACCTGTCCTCAAGGTAGCACTCACTGAGCATCGTTCCCCTCTGCTGCCAGGGCCCCTGCATCTTCACTGCGGCTTTCCTAGCCCCAGCAGTGCCTGCTGGAAGCTGAATAAGCAGCTCTCGGAAGCGCTGCGCTCTCCCTCCCTGGCATGCAAGCAAGAAGGTGCCCCCGAGGCCACAGGAAACAGAAGATGACGGTGATGCTAGCRGGGAGAGCAGAGTGCAGCGCTCGGGGCTGCTGTGCGTGGGAGAGGACCGGTGGCAGAGGAATGCTGTGGGAGGGCCGCCTCGCTGCGTGCTTGGTCTTGGCAGGTGAAAAGAGGCCTGGGTGGGGCAGAAGACAGTTGCATTTAGCTTTGACAGCACTCTCAGCAAAGACTTCATCTGCGAAGATTTTTAACCACTAGTGTGACCTACTTCTGGAGGAATGCATGAGAAAAGCATGCTGATAAGGACAAGATTTAAGAACAAATCGGGAATCTTCTCTACAGACTGCTTTGGGGGGAGAAGCATCTCATTCCTATCACGGGAGAAAGTGTCTCTCCTGGGTGCGCTGTGAAGGTGGGAGAGGCAGGATCTGTTGGAGAGTAGCGAGGGTACAACACGCCAGGGTCCATGTCTTCTCTTGAAAAGGAGTGCAGAGAGGGATAATGGTCCCCATTTTATTTGAACTTATCATGCAGCTTGTCCAAGGTGTGGGAAACCTGTAGCAGAACAGGAACAGACGCTCTCCTGTCCCGTTTCAATGCCCTTGGAGGTGTTCTGTACCTGGCTAATGCTTTCTGCATTTAGTGAAGTTCATAGCAGAGAAGACTGAGCTGAGCTGTAGCCTTGCAGGTGCTGCAACCAGGCCTTCATCAGTGGATCAAGATCTCTGTGCCGCACTGAAGGGAAACTTGGGGTTTCCAGGGCTGGGCTTCCTTCCTGTGATGTGCAGAGAGCAGAAGTGCTGTCTTGCTTCCTTGCTTTTTTTTTTGACTTTCTCTAATGTCTTTCCTTCTCTATGGCCTAGATGGAAGAATTGGTGGGTAAGAGGCATCCTCACGCTGGCAATGATCACCTTCTTCTTCATCATCATCTACTTGGGACCCATGGTCTTAATGACGATAGTAAGTGCTCCAGAGAGATGCCCTGATGCTCACAGCGATACGGGGGAAGGTTGCTGGGACCATTCCTGGGGTGGGCAGCTCAGAGCCTCATATTTTAGAGGTCCTTATTCAGCTTGCTGGATTTCTCTCTCCATGGAGGAAACCTGCAAGGAATCTGTGACCGCCTGCCCTGGCGGTCAGCATTTGGCTGCAATTGAAACTAATACAAGGGTTGTTAGAAACCTCCTGCAGAGGAAAGGGGAGGGAAAAACAACATGGTGAGCTTCCCATCTTGGATTAGGAGACTCCTGCCAGACTGACAGCGACTGCTAAAGTATCTTTTGCTCTGCACATGCATGTTTTTTATCTCCCTGAGGAAAGAGATGTTTAACCAACATGTATTAGAGCTTCCGGATGTCTTTTTGTGCAGGTGATGTGTGTCCAGATCAAATGTTTCCATGAGATTATCACTATTGGCTATAACGTGTACCACTCGTATGACCTGCCCTGGTTCAGGACGCTCAGCTGGTGAGTGAGGGGGCTGCTCCCCTCCCCAGGCTTGTGTGCAGCAGTAACGCTTCATCTCATTGCAGACAGGCAGCAAGGGGATCATCTGGCTACCTCCAAACCAGAGACCCTGGGATTGCTGTGTGTTGACCAGTGTCATGTGTTAGCAGCTCTTGTAAAGGAAAAGCCCCCACAAATCCTGATAGATCAATATCTTGAAAGAGCCCGTATTGATAAACTTTCTCCTGTTGTTAATGAAGCGCAGAGATTTGAATCCCACGATCTGTGCAAGGGACAGCATTGACAGGCGTCACCACTTAGAGACAGACATGGTTGCATGGGTGGGATGGGAGTTTTTAGGTGGTTGTGAAAGAGGGCTGAACATTGGGACATAAGGGCTGGGGAGAGGGCAGGAGCAATGCTTTCAGGAAGCACAGAGCATGTGCTTTGAGGATGCACAAGCTCGCAGAGGCCTGTTGAGGAGTGCCACCTAAAGGCAGAAAGTCCTTGTGCATCAGAAGGCCAAAACCGAACCTGGATGGTGTGATCCATCGCGACGTGGAGCTGAGTGATGCAGCCAGTAGTTTAAATGAAGGTGACATTTCTAAACTGGGGGAAATAAAGTTCTGGCTGTCACTTGAAGAAAGCCTGTTTGCAGTGTACCAGAGCAATGTAAAGCCTTAGGGATCAGGCACTTTCTGTGTTTCTCCAGAAGCCTTTTAGGGTTCCTGCTAATGAGCATCTGCATTCTTCACAGGTACTTCCTGCTCTGCGTAAACTACTTTTTCTATGGTGAGACTGTGACAGATTATTTCTTCACCCTGGTTCAGAGAGAGGAGCCCCTGCGAATTCTTAGCAAATACCACCGCTTCATTTCTTTCGCCCTATACTTAACAGGTAGAGACCACATTTTCTGTTGGTTAATCTTGTCTGGGCTGGAGGGAAGAAATCTACTTGAACTACTCTTGTCCTGAGTATTGTGTCCAATGCAGTATCCATAGCAAGTTATCTCTGCTCTTCAGTGATGCTGTAACTTGGCTGCATGGTTAGAGTAGTGGTGGCAAATCTCTTACATGAGGCTCTGTAGAAGAAAACTCCCTAATCTGTACGGGACAGCCAGGCTTGATTGTTCATCTGTCCAAGTGCAACTTGTAGGGAAAGGTATTTTGTGACTTCCGAAGTAGTGTGTTTTCCCACTCTGCATTGCTGCTTTACTCAAATAAAGAACCTAAGGAGCTGTGCAATGTCATGGAAAAAAAGTATTTCTTACTATTGAAGATACGTTCCCACCGTTTGCTTTCCTTCTGTCTCTCATCAGGTTTCTGCATGTTTGTCTTGAGTCTGGTGAAGAAACACTATCGCCTCCAGTTCTACATGGTAAGGTTAAATGCAGAGCCTGGCTGCCCCCAGTTGGAGGCAGAAGAATGAATAGTGTAGGCTGCTTGAAAATGTGTAGAGGACTACGTGTCAGTAGATGCTTCTGTGCTGGTTGTGCATTGTAACACTGCCTGGAAGAAAAGTTACTGTGAGCAGACTGTATTTTTAGGAAGGTGGCTCTGAACAAATTTCCCTGCAAACATGTATTCTCCTCTCTCTGCACTTGTGGATGCTATTAAGAAACTTTCTGCATGCTGAGAGGACTGCCCAAGGCTATTTGACTCTTGTAGAGGGTAGATCGCCACCAGGGTTAATTGGCTATATGTCCCCCTTTTCCCAAACATCAGTAAGGCATTGCTCGTGTTTGACCGCCGACACAGCTAGTTTTGCTTTCCAGTATATTCAGCGCACAGGGCTATGGCTTCTATATCTTTTAGTCTTCTCCTCTTCTTACATAGTCAGAAGGCTGAGTGAGATGTATGGGATAGGGGTGGGCTAAAGAGCATTTGGTCCAGCAGAAGTCTTCCCAATGAAGGTCACCTCTGGGCTTGAGCTGCAGAACACGCCCATAAATTACTACGGGTGACTGTTCCTTGCTCTTCGTGACTCTTGGCCTTTGTCGTGGTGAAGGTGCATGCTAGAAATGCACATATGCATGAGCCGTTCTCTGTCTGAGAGGTAGCTAACAGCATCTGATTTCTGCCAGCGATGCGTATGGGCAGTGTCTCTAGGCAGGCTGGACTGCATGCTGTCTTCTTTTCCAGTTTGGATGGACCCATGTGACGTTGCTAATTGTTGTTACCCAGTCGCACCTCATCATTCACAACCTGTTTGAAGGAATGATATGGTGAGTTGCCGTGCGTTCTGAGTTGCTTTGATTTCTGCAGCCTGAAACGAATGACTGTGTTTTGAGTTAAAACTGTTCTTTTAAAAAACCAAATGGCCAAGGAGAAGGTGCTTCCTGTGTGGGACCAACCTTTTCAGAATAGAAAAGCAAAAGATTCAGTGATACCTCAGCGACTTAGGACTTGCTTTGTGCTACTTGAGCCGTATAGAGAGTTGTTGTAAAGAAGCATCTGAAAATTGCTGTGGGGTGCAGGGACCTTTCAGGCAGCGTCAGGCCTGTGTAGATGCTTTCTCTTTATACCCACATCTAGCAAATGGATGGGAAAGTGCTGCTTGGCACTTGATTTGGGGCAATGCTGTCAGCGTCATGGTAAAAGCAGCACTGTGAAAGGAAGGAGATTGCAACCTGCCACCTTACTCCAGCTGCTGTGCCGAGGGGAAGCCCCTTTGGTGGTCCTCCCAAAACCAGCAGTGCCAGGAACTAATTTTATCCGCTTTAAGATTGCATGTTCCTCTGCGCGCCACAACCAGCCCAGAGCGCTTTGGGAGCCGCCTGCTTACAGCTAAAATGCAGCCTCTTTTCAGGGGTAAAGGGGGCAACTGTCTAACAGCATGTCACGTGTGGCAAAAGAAAATGTGCTTAAAACAGGCCATTCTGGGTACATGACCTGCTTTTTAGTCCAGAGCACTGGAGTAACCCCCGAGATTTCCCTAGGAGCTTCAAGTGGTTGCTTCTTGCATTGCATTGGAGGGGGGAGACGTTGATGTGATGGCACTGCAAAGCATCTTATGAAGCAACCGCTCGTTTAGTTAAGTCTTGGAGTTGTCTGATCTTGGCACTTTCCAATGGTTTGATTCTTCTCCCATTTAGGTTCATCGTCCCAATTTCCTGTGTGATCTGCAATGACATCATGGCGTACATGTTCGGGTTCTTCTTCGGCCGCACTCCACTCATCAAGGTTCGTAACACTTTGGTGGACAAAACACGCATTTTGGCTTCTTTGCGTCTTAGTCCTGTGTTCCCTCATCTCCAGTTTTGTGGCTTTTTGTGGGTCTGAAGCAAGCCTCCAAATTAAACTTGGTGTGCATCCCAATCTTCGAGGCTGTGAAGTGAAATGAACCATTTCAGACTGAGATGTTAGTGTCAGGTTTTGACCAAACACTTATTTGTTGGTTGTTGGCACCAATTTTTATTTGCCTCAGCAATTCACGAGTGAAGAAAGGCTGCATAGGTGTGCAGCGGTGTGCGGAGGTGTACAGTTTGTAATTCTCTCTCTCTCTCTCTCTGACAGCTCTCCCCAAAGAAGACCTGGGAGGGTTTTATTGGAGGATTTTTTGCCACCGTTTTGTTTGGATTGCTGGTAAGTAGCAATCATGGTGCTTATTTCATAGGTCTTTTGACTTCATAGGGTGACAGAGTTTTGTCTAAAAAATGCAGTCAAACTTTAAGCTCTCCCAGCTCTTGTCAGAGGCTTCACATTTTCCTTACTGACCAGGATTTGACCTGGTCCATGGCTGTGCTTTGTGCTGTGTGCAGAATCTGCAGATGGAGGAAGTTTTCAGTCCCTGTTAGACCTTGTGACATGTTCATTACAATAATTGTCCTTGAAACTTTCTCCTTTCATCCATGTTGGATGAATGCTGTGCATCTTTTCAAGGGCTGTGTAGGGAATTCAGTACTCTTGGAATATTCTTATCTGTTTTTATGATGATCTCTGTGTCTGATTGTTTCCGTCCTCTCAGCCAAATGGTGCAGCCTGTCTCAGCCTGTTTGTACGAGGCTCTGATCACTGCTTGCTGAACAGATGCCTTACTAAATGAAAATGCTTACTCTGCCTTTAGCCAATTACTGCTTCTCAGGAGAGTAATCTTCTTAATGAAGCTGGGAGTGTGGCTCCCTCCTCGCCRTGTCTCCTTGAGTGGCCTTTTCCCTTGAGACCGGCTCTGCCACATTGCTCAGGAAAATATTAACCCTGCTTTCTCTTGCCGCATCTCTTTTTCTCTCTCCTTGAAGCTGTCCTACGTGATGTCTGGGTACCGGTGCTTCACCTGTCCGGTGGAGTTCAACAACGACACCAACAGCTTCACAGTGGACTGTGAGCCATCCGAGCTGTTCCAGCTACAGGAGTACAACATCCCCTTGGTGCTGCAGTCCGTGGTGGGCTGGGTAGGATTCTCTCTGTTTATTGGATCTTATTTATTGGGATAGGAACACCAAGAAGAGAGATCAGGGCTTTATTTTGATGGTCTTCGAAGAAACATGACAAGGGATGATGGTACATCCAGAAAAAGGGGGAATTCAGTGGTGCTCCATGTTGGTTGAAGGCCCAAAGGAAGTGTCCCAAGTCTGGTGAGACATTAACCCACTTGAAAACCAACTGGTCTAAAGCCTGGAGAGCACAGAAAGAGGGGCAAGTGGTGGACAGTGCTATTCTCATTGAAAATCCTTCTCTGACACGTTTTTCTTTCTGCAGAAGACAGTCCGGATGTACCCCTTCCAAATCCACAGCATTGCACTGTCTACCTTTGCCTCCCTCATTGGGCCGTTCGGAGGCTTCTTTGCTAGTGGATTTAAGAGGGCCTTCAAAATCAAGGTGAGGATGGTCAAGGTAATTTACATTTTAGAAAGGAAAGAGTAAATGGTTGCTACCACTCTAAACAGTCCCTGTGCTACAAGGAGTGGCAGGCTGTGAGCTTTGGAAGGTTTCTTCAGTCACGGATAGAATGCTGGAGCAGGATCTAGGTTTTTTGACTGAATGGGGAGAGACGTTAAAATTTCAACTGTGATATTCTAAACCCTGCTTTGATGCAGAACTTGAGGTAGAGGAAGAAGACCCAGTCAGGAAGTCTTGCAATCTGAGGCTTCCCTTGATGTCTTGCAGGCTGGTTTTACGTATAAACAGTCAGTGTTCGGTTAAGATGCCTTGAAAGGCGAGACAGCGTGGCAAGGAATGAGCATTAGCCTTCCTTGACCCTTGAGTGACAGATCTGAGTTAAGCCCTGATGTCCCTCAGGTACTGGTAGTCTTCATAAAGGAGAAACTTTTAAGACCAGGAAAGATTAAACAAAATGTCTTCTTAGTCTGACTTTTGCCTTCTGGGAAGAATTAGAGCAAGGGTATGAGTGTCGTGCATAGAGGTACATAAGCAAGTAGAGGTAATGGGCATTTGAGACTGCTAAATACAATCCCTTCTGCTTTGCACAGGACTTTGCCAACACAATCCCAGGGCACGGAGGTATCATGGACCGCTTTGACTGTCARTACCTGATGGCTACCTTTGTTAACGTGTACATCGCAAGCTTTATCAGGTATATATTGCTTTGCGGTGAAGTTTGGGGGCCCTGTCAAACTCAAGTGACGTACAGGCTTGTAATAAGAGACAGTTGTTATCCCCGTTAGATTAACATCTAAAAATACAAGACAAAGAAAGAGAGGAAGTGGAGGCTTGAAGAAGGGAAGCATCTTTTAGCAGGGTCATGCAGAGCTGGAAACACAACCCCCATTTCCCAAGGTCTGTTATTCCAGTCCCTCTGAAACTCCTCCATGTCCCTTCTGCATCCCTGTGAATCTTGAACAGGGTTTCCAGAGCTGAACGAGCAGAAAAATCTAATTTTGTAGCATTAACAAGTATTCTGTAGCCAAGCACAGAAGAAGGCCTGTAGGTGCATAAAAGATGCGCTGAAGGAGYTGAGGAACTGTCTTTATGTGGCTGCTTTGATTTTTGAGGGGAAGCATCTGCTGATAAGGGAAGATGCACAACCCTCTTGAAACAGATGGGGTTTGAGTGGTTTTTTGTTTACAGGTTCAGCATCCTGTGCCTTTTGAATCCACTTCCACATCTCAAATGGAGTTAAGCTCCCTGGGTAGAACTGGTGAAGGAATGGGCAACACGGATCTTACTTTAAGCCTATTATTTTGATGAAATTGCACTTGGGTTCCCAGATCATTGAGATTTAGCAATGTGACTCATTAATAATGATGCTTTTGTGTTTCAGAGGTCCTAACCCAAGCAAACTGATCCAGCAGTTCTTAACCTTGCGGCCAGACCAGCAGCTCCACATCTTCAACACGCTAAAAGCACACCTTGTTGACAAGGGTATGTTAGGTGGTTTGGAGGACGCATAGACAGCCGGGCGATTGGAACAGGACTGAAAACAGACAAGCCTCCTCGAGGAAATTCCTGGCTTGCCTGATTTAAGACAATAACAAGGCCTCATTTCACTGTAACTTTTCTTCCTTTCTTGGTAAATGTTTGCATTTGTGKTTTTTTTAAATAATATATTTATATAGCTTTGGTTCAAATGAGCAAATCTTGGGTTTGTAGCTGAAAAGGAGTTAAGGCTTGGAAGGACTGTTGGGTGAAGTAGGAGGGTACAGCTGTCCTCGTGGTCTGTTCTTAACCTTCGATGCATGTGGGCAGAGCTGAACTTTTCCTGGGAGTGTGTTTATGCAGGGAATACACAAAGCGTTGTCCGTACAACCTCCTCTGTGCGTGGGAGCCAGCAGGGAAGGTGAAGCCGTGCAGCTCCCCTGGCCGTTGTGCCAGGCTGCGTTCACGATGGCAACTCTGGGGACCATCATTTTCTCCGGTGGTAACTGTGAATGTTAATTTTCCCAGAAAGCCACGTTTATGCCTGTGTGCAGTCTCCTTGCAGACTGCACGGTGAGCACAAGGCTCCGTTAATTGGAAGAGGATCTTGTACTAATCCAGCCATATTTCCTCTGCCCAGTCAGGCACGCGCATCTATTTTCACTTGCTGTTTTTTGCAGTGCCTCTCACATTCCCCCCTTATGGCTGATATTTTGGCAAATAAGATTTTTATAACCAATTAAACCAGAAATAGGCTGGGGACAAGGAGTCAAGAAACTGGTAGTTGCTTGTGGGAATGTGGGAGGTTCAGATTGCTTCAAAACTGAATCAAGTAAATAGGTTTTAAAGAACATTGAAGTTTCATTGCATAATTCCTGCCAAGTAAGAACAACCCTTTAAATAACTTGGTTCATTTTTCCCCCATCAAATCACCTTTAAGAAACACTGAACCACACTTTATCATTTCTCGATGGTTGGAAACCCCGCACTAGGATATTTTAACTAATTTGGAGAGCAGTTTCCAACTTGGGTTTTTTTCTGAAGTTTGCTGGTTGGGGCTCCAGCACCCCACTGGTGCTGTCAGCTGGGTATTTTGTTTTTCTTTCAGGGATCATGTCTATCACCTGTTTGTTACTTGAGTTCTAGATGTCGTGCTGCTGAGTTTATCATGGTCTATGTTGCATTTCAGTCTGGATTCATTTACCTGCAGGCTTCTGTCCTGCTTTGCTTACTAAATCTTGTCATAAATAGTTTGTACTTACAGTTGCAAGTTTTATCTAAGTAAGTACTTTCCTTTATTCTGTCATACTTTTTTATTATTTAAAAATGAGAGCCCTAAAGATTGTAAAACTTTTTTTTTTTTTTTTTTTTGTGATCAGATAGTGAAAATATCCCCGGTTTACACCTCATGCAATGTTCCCAAACACAAGGTGACTCTGATTTTACTTCTTTCCATAGTTTGCGCATGGGAGAGAGAAACTTTACCTTATTTTAACCTGGGGAACGAGTGACAGGGAAAGATAATACAGAAGTACATTGCTGTTTCCAAACAGTTGCTGACATAAACCTTATACACAGACACCCCCCCATATGGAGACATGTACACACTGCAAGCTAGCTAAGCATCGACGGAAAATAAAACACCTGAAAATACTTCGTCGTTCATACTCCGGATTCTGCCATTGCTTTCATTTACCCCGAGTAAGCRAGAGAGCTCGTGTAAATACATTAACAGATACCAACCTCTCTCTTGCATTTCTATAGGACTCTTTCTGTGTGGTAAGCTCTGCTTCATCTCCCTAAACAGGAACCACAGGGCAGAAGTTTGTGCCCATTGTACTGCAAATACAGGTATTTGACCAAAAGCACAGACTGCAGAGAAGAAGGGTCTGTTTCCACAGAGTATTTTCAGCATGGTGCTGGCAAAGTTGCTGGCTTCTGGCAGGAGTCAGGACGGAGCCAGTTCAGGATTGCATTTGGTTAACGCCAGTGGTGTACACAGAGGCTTTCCTGGACTAGTTGTGGAGACTGTTCCCTTCCAGCTGGAATTAGGCAGGGATTTATTTTCTGTTGACTTAGAGGATATTGGTCCAAGCCCCTAATTTGAAAATTGGAGGGGAGAATTAAGGTGCTTCCATTTTGCTTTGCCCAGGGAGAATATTTCGTCTGCGTTTCATGACAATTTGGCTGAGTTTAGCTAGGCAAAGTAAGGGCACCTGCAAGGAGTACCCGGGCTGGGAATAGGTGTGGAAGTGACAGGGTTTTGTATAGTCCCTGAAAAGTAGTTTGCCCTGTGGGGTCGGACAAGCTGGTGCTTTTCTGGATTCTCCCTGCCCATTGCCAACATCTGCCAAAATCCCTTGTAGCGCACTGTTGGGTCATCAAAAGAAGCTATAGTGTTGATAAATATTCCAAAAGTGTACTGCTCTTTATATTAAGAATTTTTTCATATGGGTCTTTAGTCTCCTTTAGTCTTGCTTTAAACCTTTTGTACCTCTTTAGTTGTAATTAGTGGGGCAAAAATGGAACGCAAAGCTTTTCTGCATGCTTTTGATTTGAAGTAGTATTTGGGCCTTTTTGAAGGGTGTAGTGCTGGATGTGGACACTGGAGGGCAAAGCAGTTGCATTTAGTGGCTTCCTAGGGCTGGGAGAGAAGCAGCAKCAGTAATGCTCGTGGGTGGCTTTCCTGATGAGCTTGCAGCTTTATTCTTGCTTCCTTCCCAGCAGTGCAGTTAAAGGGTGGACTTCCAAGCCTGTTTTGATCCTGAAGGGTAAAGCTACGTGGAAAGGGTTTAGCATCCTGCACTGAAGTTTAGTAAACTGAATGGGAACAGTGCATCCATTGGAGAAATGGAGGAGGAAGGGAGGGAGATGGGGGTCGTTAAGATTATTTGCAAGCTGTACAGCTGATCTTGCTGAGAAATACTGGTGAGCACCATAGTGTGTCCTCTGTCGGGCTGAGAGCTGTGGCTGACAAACCCACTTCTACATCGCTGGTATGAATATATGTGATAGTACTACTCAGCTCTTAGCGACAGCGTGCTGTCTGGGGGAGCGTTTGGTGCACCTTCCCCATCAGCCCAGCCTGTGAGTGGCTTTAGTTTGCTGTAGATATTTCAAGTTAGACTTAGAAAGTTAGAGGAAATGAAAAGCTGACATTACGAGCTCTGGCTGTCCCTAAAGGAGTTAACTGTGATGCCAAGGGATGTGTAGCAAGACACKTTACACCTCTTTTCATTGCATTAAGCCTTGCAGGACCTTGGTCATGCTGCAGCTCTCACAAGATTTTAGGTTTGGAGGGAGGCTGACGTAGCTAGTGCTGCTGGGGAGGCCAAACTGACACCAGGGATGTCTAGGTAAGGCGATGCGGGGATGCTCACGTGAAGTTTCTCCAGCTGCAGGGCTCGAGCTCGGCATTGCACAATATTTTTTGTTCACAGTGGGCTCCACAACCGGAGAAGTTCCTCCTGCTTGTGTCCAGCAAGAGGGAAATAACTGTGAGAGCAGACCAGCAARGGGGGAGGTACTGTATCAGCCAACATGTGTGGTTGGATTGGAAGGAAGAGAAAAGCAGGATTTGGCCATGTGAAGCTTACGAGGGTATGACTGCTGCCTGGCAGGGGACAGGCTGGTGTGGAAACCACCTCTTCACGAGCGGTCACTGCTTTTCCAGTTGGAGCAGACAGAGAGGGATGTAAGCGTATTTAATGAGCAGAGGGATGGCACGTGGCTAGAAAGCTGCTTTTGCATAGCGTGAGAAGCTGGCTGTCCTGGTGAGGTGACTCTAAACGTTCATGACGTTTGTTTGCTGGTGGGTGATTTAGCGATATGGGTCGGACGCTGGTTTGATCCACAGCCTGAGCAGGCACGGCTGGGCTAGGTCTGTACAGACGAGCACATGGCATGCTCTGATAGGAATTCGCGTCTCCAAGTCTGGTTGTAGCCCAAATTAGTTTGCAGATCAGATGCATGGCCAGACCGTGGCCTGCAGTCCTCAGCAAAACATCAAAACCTAGTTTCTGCATACGGTGTCATGTCCTGTGCTGATCAGCATGTATTATTTAGATATTCTTCGGGGTGAACGGCTCAGAAGTCTGCTGACACTGATCTGAAGGGGCAGCCGTTGCCTGGGGTTTATGGTACCCCGTGCGGCTCATGAAGCTGGAAATCCCGTAGCATCAGCTAATGCTTGGCACAAGGTTGTGAAATGTCGGTATCATATTCCAAGGTATGTCTCCTGTTTCCGATGTGTGCAGCGAGTTCCCCCAAGCATGGTTGCGGAGGGATCCTGGCATCTCTTTCTTCCCCCGCCCTCTCTGACTGGCTCTGTATGATAGGAGGAAGGCAAAGCTGTGTGGAAAGCATCCGTACAGCCCATCCAGACCCTCCTGGGGACAGGCGTTTGTCACAAAAAGCATCGTGTGAAAGCTCCTGTGGTTCCTGCCCTCTGTAACCAGCCCCGGAGCTGCATTTTGTACTACTGTAATCTTTGTGTGCTCCTGTTCTCCAGACCTGATGTGTTTCTACCATCTGCTTCTTTCTCTGTGCATTGTTCTTTTGATTAATGTTTTAGCTACACATGTAGAGTTGCCTTTCTTTGACCGAATGTCCGAATGTGATATATTGTATATTTTAAAGTATTTACCCTATTTATATACTATATGTTACTGTTAAATAAATATAAGTTCCATTATCTGTAGCGGAGTTTTATTCAGCGCTGTCGGCAAGTGGGGGAAGATGCTGAAAACCTCCTTTCTGTGCTCTGTAATGCAGATCGGTCTGTTTTAAACTCAGATTCCCCCATTCCTTGCCCCATAGCTCTCCTTCCTCAGGGATCTTCCTAAGAGCAGACCTGCTTGTGGCAAAGACACACAGGAAGGCTGCAGATGGGCCGAGCATGCAGGCAGGATTGGACCAGCCGAGTCCTGCACGAGGGACAAAAACGGCTGCGTTTCCAGCGTGGTTTGTAGTGGAAGCTGCGATCAGATCATACAGGCCCCTCTTGATCAAAGATGAGGGAAGAGCTGGCACCGCTGCACCCTGCAAATGAGCTCTTTTTCCCCTAAAGATTTCATTGGGAATGTGAAGAACTGTTGGAATTCCACTTAGCTTAAATTATTGCTTCATTTCAACTGTTTCTCCTGCTTGCATGGGGTTAGGAGAGCAGAATCCTTCTGTTTACCCAGCAAAACGTACTATTTTTAGCTCTCGTGTTATTTTGACTGTTTTTGACTTATCAGCTAAGCCAAACCAACCCATCAGCAGCCTTCTTTTTGCTTCCTGTCACACTGCGTGGGCATTTTCAGACAAATTAATCCTCCAACAACAACAAAATATGATGCCCTCTCTTTCTCTATAGCAACCTTGCAAAATGACTCTAAAGCCCCAAATCTCGCGTTGCAACACATCGCCCCCGGAGGAGTCGGCCAGCTAAGCAGAAAATCGCTGAGCAGCACCATGCAATATTCGCCAGTCCTACGAAGCAATTAGATGCCATTACCAAGAGGTCTTGAAAGATCCCTCAGTGTTAAATCTTTTGGAAAACGGACTATGAAATCTCTCAGCAAGCTGCCGAGCCAGCCGGCAGCAGGGCCGTGTGCGTGCCCGCGCCTTGCAGTGAGTCAGACACATCATCTGACAGCCTCTGCGGCCGGCGTATCTGCATCGCTGCTCGCATTTCAGCTGTTCAGCTGAAGATCCCTCCTTTTTTCTCCCCATCCTGTGCCAATTTAATTAAATCAAACATCGAAAACTGCAAATTCCCAGTGGAAATCCTGGTGCTAGCTGTGCTCCGTGCCCAGAAAGACAGTAAGCCTCAAACCAAGGCTGCCTCTGTGTGAGCAGGTCTCATGCAACCCTCTGTCCAGACACATTTTCCATGAGAACCTGATAGAAGAGGGATGTAAAAACAAAACAAACAACTTTATGGGCTGAGATTCGCCCTTTTTAAAGTTCCCCTGGGGCATTCGGTTCAGGAACAGGTTGCCCGGCTTGATTGCTAAGAAAAAAACCCCCAATCTTGTGATGTCCTTTCCCAAACCTGGAGGCAGACACCAGGTGCCCGACAGGAGCAAGCAGGAGGCAGCCGTAACAGCTCTCTGGGTGCTTGCGAAGGGCTGTTTTGAGGTGCCAGAGAGGGCTGAGCTGCTGCGGTGTAGCCACACAGCGTTGGGCTGAATTGCACGATTTGGGGCTAAAACACTTGCTGTTTCCTTTCTAGAGGAGGGGAAAGTGCCGCGTGACATCCTGTTCGCACTGGCAGGTGGGGAAAGGCAGCTGTTCACGAGCTGCTGCCAGGCTTTCGTAAAAAAAAAACCAGGTTGAAGAGAAAAAACGAATCAAAACGCATGACTCCCTAGAGCTCCTATAGCTTTCTGCAGACATTATTAAAAAGAGGAAAAAATGATGCTAAATTCAGGGCTCATTAAGGGTCCTTTGCTCGGGGTACAGCAGAAACGGAGTTAATTCAGGCAGTTTGGGTCCAAAGCAGGATATTGGGGTTAATCTAGTTCAGGCTTGGGTACGTGCTAGGCTGCTCCGATGCGATAGCACCGCTTTCCGTGCCGTCACGTTCCCTGGGCTTTCAGCAGTGGAATATGTGAGCCAGGGATCTCTGAGCTGGCTCCGGTCACTGCTCAAAGCAACAAATTGATTTTTCAGCTGCGATTAACCCAAATTAGCCCACCAGGGTCCACCGTGGCTGTGCTGCGACCGGGCAGTCAGCGCAGGCTCCAGCTCCTTCCCTGAGAGGCACATCCTCAATTTACGCTACGGCACTAAAAAAAAAGCCTTTGCAAGCGGTTCGGTGCACCCCAGGCATGACAGATGGGCTGCAAATCAGAATGGGAACTGGGGGCCACGTCCTCTTTCAGCCGCCTGCGCTCCCCACATCGCTGTTTCTGCTTCTGTTCAGGGCAACTTCCCTCTCGGCAGGGCCTGGGCTTTCCCAGTACGGGGCTGGAGCCTCCCGCTAGCCCCTTGGGACACGCTGTCAAGTCTTGCAGCCGCCCTCGCTGCTTTTTGCTCCATTTGGGTGTTTGTCAATGCAACAACCCTTCCTTGCATTTATCCTATGTCTCGCGAGCTGCATCTCAGKCTAATTGCATTGCAGTCTGCTTCGCGGATGCACAGCCATTTCTTTTGAGGAGAAACAGCATTAAATGACATGAAACAGGATACACTCACTGTTATGAGCAGCGAAAGGGGCTTTGCTTGATCCGGTGGTCCTGGTGGGGTCTGTGCCCACGTCCCCTGGCCCTCACTGCTCTGATACCCACAGCCTTTCCTCCAAGAGCAGCCTCATTTCATCCCCRTTTTGCTCGTACTGCTGTTACAAAGTGAGTGTAAAAACCTTAAATCAGCTGTGGGGACTATTCAGTGGTTGCAATAAAAAAATGCAAAAGACGCCCATGTCGTCCGGGCTGCGCACACGGGGATGCATTAGGACATTCAGAGATGCCATCCTGTGGTGTTTGGCTGTGGCCACCTGAGCCACAGCCTGCTCTGCTTTGCTCCTGAGCAAAACATTTCCCGAAACTCCATGCTGGGCCGTGTCCTTCAGCGAGCACTTTTCTAGTGCACCAACGGCACTGAGAAGGACACCCACTTCCTCAAATGCAACGAGCAGCGTGCAGACAGCAACCCCAGGCAGCCACATTTCGGTGCAGGCTGGGGCCGGGCTGCTGCGTCTCCGCATCAGCCAAAGGGGGTAGCAAAAAGAGGAGCAAAAAAGGCGGCATCACCTCAGTGTCGTCGGGGAAGCAAGACGAGAGCTTTGCAGGAGAGCAGGTCAGGAAAGTACTTTTATGGGGTTGTTCACAGCCGCTCTCAGAGGAGGGAGGAGGAAGTACGTTGGCAAATCAACCCTTGCCGAGCCGTTGCTTTTCGTGGGGGGGATTGCACCCTGGGCGCAGGATCCCCACGGGACTATCAGATCTTCGTTTCAGCCCGTCTCCTAAGCAAGTCCCCCTTGAAAAAAAAAAAAAAGCCCCTCCTGATCCAAAATGTCCCTCAAGCTGCCACGGAACTGGGATTTCAACCTGAAAATGGATGCTGCAAAAATAGGTACCGTGACTGTTCCTTTATGCCCTTCTGTTTCTGCTTCAGCCTTTCAGGTGCAAGTCGGGTCTGCCGGGGTGCCTATGGCCAAGCCCAGCTGCGATTTCGGCTACGGCCCAGACCCGAACCTGCTTCTGGCCTCGGTGGGGGGACCTGGCCCCCAGCTACCGCTTTCGAGACAGCAGATGGTTTGCAAATGATTTGCAAGAAGTGATTTGCAAAGCTGTCACCGAGGGATGCTGCGGGAGCACGGCCAGGGCTGTAGCTCTGGGGCTGGAGCAGCAGCTGTCTCGGTAGGGTGGGGAACGGGGGACCTGGCGGCGCAGGGGTGCTGCCCACCCAAAATCCAGGTTTGGGGGGGATTTAAACCACGTGGGCTCATTCTGCTGGCACAAGCCTTGCAGGAGGTGAAGTGCAGGCCAAGAGGCGGACAGAGTGGTGCAGGCTGGAGGAAGCAATCTCGCTCTTGCTCAGGTTTCTTCGCCCACCCYGACGTCATTGTTTTCGTCTCACCGGTGGTAAAGAGCCCTCTGATGCCCATGCCAGGCTCTGTGCCGTGGGACAGCTTCACTGTGTGATTTCCTGACTTGTCTCCTGCCTCTGCCCAGGCTTTGCATGGCTCTCCTCTGCCATGGGATCCATCTCCAGCACGAAAACCACTTGAAAACACCTTTGGGAAGGAGTGAGGGATCCCTACGGTGGGCTCTGTGGCCAAAAAATATCACGGCAGAGCCAATGCCTGCTTTTGGGTCAAGCAACCAGGGAGGGGATTTGGGGGCAAGGATGCTGCAGTCGAGGAAGGGGTGCACAAGCCCAGCCTTGTGCATGCACTGAGGCAAAGGGCCTCTCTGGTCCTGGCACTGGTGCCAAAACATGGTCAAGGTACACATTGGCAACTGGATTTCTCCCTGCAGCAGAGATTTGACGAAGCCGGTCTGTGGTGCTGAGCTCTTCCTCCCCGCACCTTGCGTCAGCTTGCAAGGTCGTCCTGGCTGGATTTTCTTGCGAAGGCAATTTGGACTTCTATCTGAAGCTGCTTTCATTGGGGCGGCCAAACCATTCGCTTCACACAAGGCCCCAAACGCAGCACTGCTGGTCCCCGACGGCYGCCACTGTGGCTGGGCT
The DNA here is from genome assembly GCA_035582835.1 of Phoebastria nigripes. NCBI lineage: Eukaryota > Metazoa > Chordata > Aves > Procellariiformes > Diomedeidae > Phoebastria > Phoebastria nigripes. The sequence goes on from JAYKAV010002706.1 coordinate 540,009, forward strand.
CGGTGATGCACAGCGACGTGCAGGATGAGACGCCGGGTGGTCCAGAAGCTTGCAGGCGGTCAGAGGAAGCAGTACCATCACCTGCACTCATCAGTTTGCAGGACAGCGGTGGAAAAATCCTCACGTAGTTATCAGAAGCATTCTGGATTTCTGCACTGCCCGTTCTTAGGATAATTAATATTTTTTTTGCACAGAGCCTGCGGAGCAGTGGGTAAATTCAATCAGTAGCTCAGAAGAAAAGGCCAGGGGACACTGAGCCTGCTGGCTGCTGGGAAGCAGAGAGGGTAGAGATGGGACACAGGCTTGAACCTGTGTTGTTACAGGAATCACTTTTTTTCAAGAAAATCTGCTTATGATGAAATTCTGGGTGCTTTTTGCAGCTTGCAGCTGCTGCGAGCCTGTGAGATGAGGGTTGAGGTGTGTGTGCAGAGACCTGAGCACTGGGGCACAGCTCGCCGTATCAACTCTTCTCATGCTTCAGGGTTTCTGGCTGCGGGGACCAGTCACTGGCGTCTTCCGGGGTGCAGCAGGGATGTGACTTGCTTGTGGAAAATAATTGCAAATTAGTCACCACCACCCTTGCTGGCTCCTCCCAGCTTCGGGACACTTCCCCCTCCTCGTCGCCAGCCACGGCTGTGGCACAAGCAGCTTTTGTAAGCCCCAGGACCGCGTGCCGGCTCCTGTGTGCTTCCTCATGCTGTGAAAAATGCAAAGCTATTTATTTCAATGAAGGAGAAAACTGCATTTGCAATTTTTATTGCGAAACCCATTGTGGGACTTTTGCTTTTAATGCTTTTTATTGCAAGTACGTGACATCCCTCCTGCAGGGCAGGAGCAAAGGGGATGGCAGGGAGGGCTCTTGCCCAAGACAAGGATTTGGGGCAGGAGGCAGCATCGATGTGGACACCACGGTGACACCCAATGCAATTTCTCCTGCAAGTCACACTTTGGCAGGGCTCCTCTTTTCAGGGAGCAGGCAGCAGGACACGGGCACCCTGCTACAGCTGGTCCCCAGGGCTGGAGAAAGAGTGAGGATGTTTTGGAGGAAATATTCAACTTCAGAGGCGGTTACCGCAGGAAATGCTTCGAGGGGCACCGCATTTGCTCTTAGTGGCCCTTTCCTGCCCTGCGAGAGTGGCAAGGAGGAGCGGGGCCAAGTGCGGCAGGGATGCGTTGGTGAAGGAGGAGATGTTTGCAAGCGCTGGACCACCCTGGTGAGAGCCAGGGAAAAAGCTTCGCCCCAGCCCCGCATAAAATTTTCAGCTGGTCATTGCACATGACCTTGGCATTGCACTGGCCACAAAAGGTAGAAACCTGGAAAAGTGGTAGGGGAGGGAGCCGCAGCCTTGGTAGTTCTGGTTTTGTGAATGCAGAAAACTTTCCACTGGGCAAAAATAGCCTCGCTGTCTGCAAAGCCAAGCTCCCCACAGCAGCTCCCTCCCCAGGCCTCCACACAAGCCCTGCGGTGGGGACGGTGGTTGGGGTGTGCTCACATCGTGGGTAAGAAGGATCCTGCAAACTGTTGTTTTGGCCTTAAATGAGCCCAAAGTACAGGGAGAGCTGTCTCATGCAGAGGGAAAATACATCTGCATGTTCACACTGGTGCATACGTATGTGCACAAACACGGCTAAGCCATCGCTAAGCACAGGCCTCCGGTTGCACCTTGAGTCTGGGCGTTTCAGAAGGGCTGATGCTAAAGAAAGGGGACCCAAGTGTACCCCTCTGAATGCACATTCCTTATGCACCTGGGAAAGGCTGCAAAGAGGGAGAGAATAAACCTTATTTCCAGCAAGGACCAGGCAATTTAGTCTGAAGGCTGAGAGCAGGAGGAACCCCCGGGTAGCAGCACCTGCCAGGTCACTTCGTTTCCATGGTGCAGAGCCCTGATGCAGCTGTGATGGGCTTAGAGGAAGATTACTATCTCCGATAAAAGGTAGTAAAACATCGCATTTTTCATAAAAGACATGATTTCTCCTTCCAAGACTTGTGCCACTGGAATATCAGTGCTGCTGGGCTGAGCTCTTCGGGGAAGGCTGAACACGGAGCTGATGGATAGAGACACATCCCTGATTTCCACCCATTTGGGTGCGAGTACGGACCCTGCGAGCTGCACTGCAACAGCTTCACTTCAGATTAAGCCCTTGTGGTCATCGGTGCTTGGTACGGAGACCTCACTCTGCAAATGTTAGTACTAATTAAACAGAACGAATATCAGCGTCTCTGTTTCATCGAGGGGGAGATGAAGTCCTATGATCGGATAGGAGAACACACAGCAAAATTCGGGAAGGCATCAGAGTGCTGGCTCGTGGGAGTGCCGCTTTCTGCAGAACGGGGCTAGTCTGGAGCCAGCCCACTTGGGATTTGCTCTTTGGCAATGGGCTGTGGTTTCTGCAGAGCAAAGCGTTCGCGGGAGGCAGGCAGCACCCTGCACCCTGTAGCCTCCATGCTCCCAGCGGCTGCTCCACCCCTGCGGATCATTCCCCAAAAATCCTCGCCCCCGAGGAGTCAGCAGCAGCTGCGAGACATGAAGGAACATGATTTAGGGAGAGGAGCATGCTGCTTGTGAGCAGTTTGCTGAGAATCATATTAATATTTATGAGATTTGAGTAATGGTGATGTTTTGGCAAAGAGCAAAGAAGCTGCCCGGAGCTTGAGGTGCAATCTGGAAACCCCATTTTGGTTATCCATCAGGGTAATCCCCAGTACCAGCATTTTTCAGGGGAGCTGGCTGGCAAATCCCTTTCAAAGGTCCTTGCTTACAACCACATCCTCTGCAGGGGACATCCCACATAAGCACGCACTGAGATACAAGCAGCATCCTCACTGTGTTTCAAAGGCTGATTTTTGGATTCAAATCCTTTTTGATTTTTGGAAAGGGATTTGCAATCCTGTAACAGGTTTGTAGTGGAGAAGTGAGCTCCGAGTGCCCTACCCAAGCCTGGCTCCGAAGGATGAAGGCAAAACACAGCAGGGTTTCTTGCTCCAGAGGATTTCAGAGGGGGAAGCTGGGCACACTCTTGACCTGCAGCACCCCTGACCTCTGAAGCAACTGCTAACTGCTCAGCACCTAGTGCAAAATGTTTTGCAGGCTCATGCTCCCTGTGGGTGTTTGTGCAGTGGGAGCACACGCTCAGGCATGAGATGCACCCGGTCCCAAACATCACAGGGCAGTGGTGGGTGATTTTTAATTTTCTCCTTTTTTAAGCTTGTCCTTTGCACTCAGGTCCACGCCAGGATTCATCGACACTCATATCTAATGCAACTTCTGCAGCTCTCTGCTTCGCTGACCAGCGTGGGGGAAAAGCGGGCATCTGGGGGCAGAGATACGGGGCCGCTGCAGCTTCCCCCATCCCACAGCATTGCACAACGCCTTCCTCACGGCCCTGGCTCCGCTTGAATGCCCTCTGCCAGCAAATGCTGCTGGGCTCAGGGGCCCGAATCCCGCACCACCCTCACCCGCAGGACCCAGCCAGGTGCCATCAGCTCCGTTTTAGCAGGGGAGACACAAGACCTCAGGAAATCACCATGTGCAGAGACTAGTGAAGCTGAATTCCCCTGGAGTCATATAATTATTTTTGCCCTGCGACCACAAACGCTAACTCTACCCAGCTGGGTTGGCACTGGGGTCCTGCAGTGCCCAGTCCAGAGGCAAAAATCAAAGTGTCCCTTCTGGAAACGGTCCCTCCCAAGGTATTTACTATCACAGAAGCATTTAGAGATGCCACAGGGCCATGCTGCTGGTCCCTGGCACAGGTCAGTGGCACCAGTGGGACTTGTCTACACGATGCAAACAGGGGACAGGGGACACTGCTCTGCCCAGCCGGTAAATCCACACTGGCACTTTTTTCCCCCCTTGGAGACTTTCCAACCTCACTGTGTGAGAACTGCCCCATTGGAAACATCGGGCAACGCATCTCCCAGAGCAAAACTGCTATTTCCAAACAGTTTTTTTCAAGCTAGGCTGGGTCATTCTGCTATCGCTGCTGCAGGCTGTTTGGGGTGGGTATAAAAAAACCACACACTCCCATTAAAAAAAAAGCTAATGATTTTCTTCTCACTTGCAAGACAATTACTCCCACGCAGGAAAAAGGAAGCACATACTGACAGATACTGCAGCCACTTCCTTTAAAAACTCTAGCCAGTTTGCTCAGCACAGGCAGAGGGGCAGAGAGCCACTCTCTCTGTTGTAGCTTAAATAGGGCCTGGGGACGCAGGTCTGCTGGAAGCTCGTCCCTGTGCATCCCCACCAGCCTGTCCCTCTCTTTCCTTGGCAGCCCGCTCCAAAAGCGTGATGAGCGGCGAGCCAGCGAGCGCCCGGCCGGCCTCTCCCAACCCGCTAGAGCCGCCCCTGAAGATCGGCTGGCTGAAAAAGCAGCGCTCCATCGTCAAGAACTGGCAGCAGCGGTACTTTGTGCTTAAGGGCCAGCAGCTTTACTACTACAAGGACGAGGATGATGTCAAACCACAGGTAGGATGAGGCCGCTGGGCTTTGCTGGTCCTCAATCTCCCCCTTCTTGCAACTTTGCTCATAAGGAAATGGTTTGGGATGGGTCTGGAGTAGGGTATTAAAGAGGTTTTCTGCCTTTGGGCAGTAACAGAGATAAGATATCCTGATCAGGATCATCTATGCACTTAAATTCTTAAAGTGCCTGCAAGCCCTGCTGGGGGCTTGGTCCCTCTGAGCCCAAGCAATGGGGTACTGGAAAAAAAACCAACCAGTTACCAACTAGTAAGTTGCTATCATTCTCCAAGACAACAGAAACAGGCCAGGGAGAAAAGGAGCTCGGTACACCATCATTTTTGTGACAGCAGGTGCAGCAATGGGTGCACAAGATGACAGGAGCTTTTGAGAGAGGTTTCAGCCATGCACTTGGTGGGAAAGGCATCTTACAGGATGCTTTTAGGAAAAAACAAGCAGGACTTTCAGCATAGCCTGGGTGTGAGGATCTGCCCAAGACAGACCTCACGGCAGGGCTGTGGGCTGGACAAATGACAGCAAAGGGCAGCTGCTTCCTTAGGACCTCTTGCAACGGGAGAGGGCAGCTGGAGGGATAAGGAAAGGAACTCACTTTCTCTCCAGCCTCCGGGTTTGTATCCCATCCTGGCCCAGGCCCATCCTTTGCAGAAGGCTCAGTGGTGCAGATGCAGTTTGTGTTATTCGGCTGCCACCCCAGTCCGCCCTGCGCAGCCAAAGGAAGCCTGCCTCGCTGCCTTTTCCTCTAAGGGAAAAGGCTTGAAATCTGCTGAACGCTCCGGTGCGTGTCAGTTCTGATGCTTTCTGAGATCCCCAGGGGAACGTGCATCCAAGCCTTTGCACAAAACAGGAGTGTGATCACCCACTTGGGCATGATTTAAACGTCTGCACCAGTGCCTGACGTCTGCAGCCCTCTGGCAGCATCATCCCATCTTCAGCCCCTCCGGGTTGTAACAAGCCCTCTGTCTCACCCATATAAACCATTTCTCAGGGTATGCGTTGTAGTATACTTGCCAGGAAGAAATCAGGTTGTTTTCCCGATTTATATGGATAATTTTTTAGTTTTTCAATCATTTTCTCCATACCGTAACTTACTTTTTGAATATCCACCATCTTTTCCTTGTTTTGAGAAATTTCAGGGAAAGGTCCTCCCCATTGCCTGAAAAGCCATTCTCTGTATAAATTGTTACTGGTAGCAAAACTAATCTCAAGATAGAAAACGCTCGTAAGGGGAAGGCGATCAGGGCCGAGCCCGGCAGGATCCAGGTCCTATTTCTGGCTTTGCCCCGTTTCAGGGGTGACTGGGAAGAGTTGTCTCCCCGACTGTCATTCACGGCGCTTTTGGCAGCTCTCGCCCCGACCCTGATGCACCATCCCGGGTCTTTTCAAGCCTCTCTGATCCCATCAAYGATTCCGATACAGCTGCAATTCAGGCTTTTGGTCCTTTTGACGGTCCCCACCGCTCGCAGGAGCCCAATGGCTTTCAGGAGGCTGAAATCGCTGAGAAACTTCATTTCTGTGGCGCAGCCTCATTTCCTGCCCCGGGAGGCCTCTGGTGCTGACTCACACGCCTGCTCGGTCCCCACGTACCTCAGCAGCTCCCCACCCGTCCCCTCCAGCGGGGACTGAGCTGCCCGTCTTTGCCACGACAGTTGGGGAAAGGAAGGTCCAAAAGAAACGGCTGTTTTCCACTTTGCTTTTTTATTTCCCCTCCCTTTTTCTTCTTTTTCTCTACTCCTCTCCTGCAACACACTTGGGCTGTGTTAGAGGAACAGTTTTCCTGCTCTGGTGCAGCAGAAACAGGGTGCTCCGGTGTTTTGCCAAGTCCCTTCTCCCTCTCCTACTTTCTTCTTCCACTCCCAACAGGGGTTAAAAAAAAAAAAACACGTGAGAAGGGAGGAAAAAAAGGAAAGAGCAAAATAACCAGTTTTCTCATTCTCAGAATCACTTCATCAGAAAAAGTGGCATTTAAGAAGTGTCCCTTATTGTTTGAAAAGTCACTTTTAGCATATACATATAGGCCACCAGCTCCTGCAATCTGTTTGAAAGAAGGACTTGGATCCTCAGTGCTGACACATGGTAGTGTCAGCCTTGCAGAGATGGGACGCGGGTATTTGCAGCTCCTGCTCTGCTTTGTCCTAGGGTTGCCTGTCTCTCCAGGGAAGCACCATCAAGGAGGTGGCCAGCAACCCAGAGGAAGGAGGGAAATTTATCTTTGAAATCATCCCAGGTGAGGATGCTTCACTCCGTTGCACGCTTTTGGGCTGGACTGTTCACCCAAAATCATTCGTGCAAGTCATTTTGCCAGTCCTTTTGCTCCCACTTCTTTTCAAGGTCCCCACAGCATTGCGCTGCACGTGAAAACTAATGTCTTGCTTTCAGTATTCACACGTCAGGGCTGGAGGAGGGTGCTGTGTCAGTGCCCATGTCCCATGCTGAGAAGCCTTGCCAAGCTGCAATGTTAAGCAGTTTCTGTTCCTTTCTTGCAGATCTTCAGCAAGGGTGAAATGTAAGAGCGCTGGTTCATTTCACAGCCAAATAGACATTAATGGGGAAATTTGGAGCCAAAAGCATTTAGCTAAGAAAACAACAAGAATGTGCCTTTTTTCCTCTAATCCTCTCTATAAATGATGCATAAATGTTTTTTTGCAGGGGTGTCTGGAGACCAGAACCGGGCAGGGCAGGACACTTGCGTGCTCATGGCTAATTCCCAGTCTGAGATGGAGGAATGGGTTAAATCCATCCGACGAGTGCTGGGGTCAGCGTCAGGAGGTAAAGGGGAGCAGGGACAGCTCTTGGAGAGGCAATTTCCTACTCTGCAGTACTTTTGTGCGAGGATTGCAAAGCTGGACTCATAAATCCTTGAAACTGGAAAACGGAGCTGTAACGTGACTGTAACTTGTAACGCCTTAGAAACCTACTCCTAGACCAGACCCTGCGGCGTTGGGTCTGCTGCAAACATGGGCAGTGTTAAGGAAATGGCAGCCAAGCATGAATGAAGATTTCTGGGCTGGTTTTAACCTCTTTTGCGAACTTCCTTATTGACTTATTGACCCCAGAAAACGTTGTTCTTGAAAACAACTCATTCAGGGATAAAGCATTGAAAAATCTTGCCTTTCACCTGCTGATTTCCTTGCTTTGCTTTTCTTCCAGCTTTTCTTGCTCAGCCCACCCCTTCTGCCCCCATTTTCTCTGCAGAGTCTGCCTTGGCCACGCAATCACCCTCCCCACACACAGGCAAGGCTTGTGGCGGCAGGATCCTTGCTTCCAACCCCCTCGGGCATGCATTTATGCTATTACAAAATTATGGTCAGGGAAGTATAAAACATGAATCGATCAGAAAGGAGCACACTGTAAATTTGCCACCACAGGCGAAGCCCGCCAAGGAAGCAGCAAAGGTCACTCCAGCCACTTTTCCTGTAAGGATGAGCTATCCAGATTTTTCCTGTAAGGATCAACTCCTATAAGCAAGATCCACCAATGAAACAGGGCTGGGAGTCTCTTTAGCTCTCTTCCAAAAGAGCACTAACCTGGATGGTCACCCTGAGCCTCTCCTCCCTCTGTGCTTTGCCCTGACTCTTTATATAATTTTTTATAGGGTCCAAGCCCTTCAGCTGTATAAGACAAGCATGAGGGAGCTCTGGTCTCCCATAGCTCCTGTGTTAATAGAAATCACAGCAGTTCAGAGGCAAGCAGGCGCTGCCAATTTGAGCTCTTTCACTGTGACCCTGCCGTAGGCACAGATAAGCTTCACCTAAACGACGACACAGCTGCTTTTTGTCTGCAACCCTGGTGTTTTCTGCCTCTAAACTGAAACATGCTGTGCCCTGGGGCAGGCAGCATTACTCATCTGAAATTAGGATTGCATGAGCCAGAAATTTACAGGGCATCGCCCCACCTGGCTCTAATATTTAATAACAACTCTGCATCTGATCTTTGCTTAAACTTAGGAGGCTGCCAGTGTCTTCCACCTAGATAAAGTGACCTTATATGATAGAAAATTTAAATGTATAGTAGTACAGGGAGCCCTGAGGATAGCAGAGAAGTCAGATACTATGGAGCTGCATTTTATGTCAATACACAGGTTAACAGACCCCGAAACTTCACACTTTAGGGTTTTGGCTTCAATGCAAGTTGAGGCAACGTGCTTTTAAAGCAACCCCACTGCACAGTGGAGGTTTTGGCAAGAGCCCACCTGGAAGCAGCCCCATGTGACCCAGCTAGTTGTGAGCTTGTTGCGCACCAAAAAGCAGAGCAGATGCAAAGTGTGAAGCAACAGCAAAAGCATCTCCAAAATCTCAGAGGGGTTTTGCAGGTCTGGCTGCYGCCCTACGATGACAGCCACCTGCCAGGTGGGCTGGCATGGGCATCGCACTGGCCCTGGGGAGGTATCCCCAAATTAACAAATCTGCCAGCTTGCAGTTAAATAAGCAATTCATTATCAGCTACCAAAGCAGAGGGGGGAAAAAAAAAACAAAACAACTATTTGCCTTTACTGTGCACAATGACAGGTTTATATTCATTATTTAAAACTGTAAGCAAGTCATAAATGAAAAACCCCCATGATCAGGCAGGTGCCGACAAGCCTCGTGATTCCAGATGAGAGTGTTTACTTACATTTTCCTGGTCTAGAAGATACAGAGGAATTATTTCAGCCTTCAGAGCACAAGGTGAACACATTGCACGCACTGCTGGGGCAAAAATATGGTAGAGGACCATAGGACCCTTTGCCATTAATATCCCAGAGCCAGTTCGAGTTGGGATTTTTCTGCTTTTACCATGCCCCAGGCTCCAAGAAGGAAGAGCTGGGATGCAGGCTGCTGCCTTCCCACCTTCGAGCTCTTCTTTTGCTGCGAGTTCAGGAGGAAAAAGCCATTGCTCCGAAGGAAAGGTACCACCCGCTGCAAAATACTGTTGTTCTTTGCACAGAGGAGTTTCTGAAGGGTGAGAGGAGAGGGGAGGGGGAAGAAAAGCAACTAAATCACTAAGACTTCCAGCCCCAAATCTCTGCAAGGCTGCTTTTCTTATTTCTTGGCGGTCTCCTGTGCTTTCTGTATCCTTCAGGTTTGTGTAATGAGCTTGCCTTCTCTCCCTGTGCCCTCGCATCAGCCTTTTTGCTGTTCCTGTCTCCCTCTGTATTAGCACCCTGCTCCAAGGCAGGCAAGCAGCATGGCAAAAACCAAGGCTCACTGCTTGGTTTTAATCATTTTGAGAACTGTTAATCATTTGGAGGAGGAACAAGGTTTCATTTTGCTATTATTTCTTTGGAAGAAGTTCTGCTTTCTCCCAGTTTGCAGACTTCTTGTAGCTCCTATGCTATCAGAAAAGCAGGTACTGCGGTTACATTTGCATGATGCGTTTTGGCAGGTAACGTGCCTTTAGCAAAGCTTTTGGGCTCCTCTAACCTCTCTGTCCTTTCTGTAGCGGTGTTCGGCCAGCGCTTGGCAGAGACCATGGCCTACGAGCAGAAATTCGGGCAGCACCAGGTCCCCATCCTGGTACAGAAGTGTGCTGAGTTCATCCGGGAGCACGGCATGAGCGAGGAGGGCATCTTCCGCCTCCCCGGCCAGGACAACCTGGTGAAACAGCTCAGGGATGCGTTCGATGCTGGGGAAAGGCCATCATTTGACCGGTAATGCTGGATTCCCCCTCTCCTACTCAACTAGGTCTCATACACCCCAAAATCTGGGGGAAAGCAGCCCCAGAGAGCCCAGCAGTGCCTTGCAGGAAACTTGGACCCTCCAGAAGGCCTTGACAAGGAGAGAGGATTCAGCAGAAACCCCAAATGGAGGCAAGAGCAGAATCAGAGGGTGCTGAGATGAGATTCATGGAAATAAAGGAAAGCATTTAGGAAAATCCTGGCCCCACACAGCRATTATCATTTGCAGGAGCAGCCAAGGAAGGAGGCAAAGGGAAGAGCCTACATAGCCCATCAGCTAAGGGTAGAGGTTTAGAGAAAGGAGAGCAAGTAGAGAATCACAAATAAGCTCAGAGAACACCCTAATGCACACAAAAGTTCCTTCTTTCTCTGCCATCCCATAGCCATGATATTTTCCRCTTCTTGCTCTTCCCTGCAACACCATATAGAGATGAGAGAGAGGTTKTGGCTGCTGCAAGGCTGCGTCCTCCTGACCCCCTCCTCTGCAGGACTAAGAGGAAATGACAAACTCCCTCAAGCTGAGAGAGCTGTCTGTCCCTGCCTGTAGGTCTCAGAGAGGCTTTGGAGAGAGCCATTTGCTACTGCTACCTCTGTCACACCCTATGCAAAATGAGAGAAGAAAGGTAACCCCCTGTGCATCTCTTCATAAAGCCCTCCCTTGATAGCTCTCAGACCAGCTGGCCCCTGCAGATGCCTCACTATCTCGAAAGAGGTTTCCCACCTGTCTCCACCCCCAAGTCAGAGTTTAACCCCTTGCTTTTGGCTCTGGTTGCATAAGGCATTGCCCAGCGTCCCCTGCTCACTCGCGCAGGCTGCTCTGGGGCTTTACCCGACGGTTTGCACTGGTGAAAGCAATGACCCCTGTGCTGGGATAAAGGAAAAGTGGGTCCTGCCTTTCCACGGCACCTAAAAGTGAGGCTTTTTGGTTTAATTCCTGCCCTGCCCTGTCCACCATAATGGGACAAGGAGTGCCCAGGCTGCTGCATGTGTATGAAGGTACTTCATACTGGCTGTGGTGATGCCCCATCCGTGCAGACCCAGGGAGCTGCCCCATATGGCATCACCTGAGGTCTGAGAGCCGCCGGCAAAATCTGGGGTGCTTGTGGGAGGGCAGCAACCAAAACCAGGAGCTTCCCTGGACTTTCGTGCAAAACAGTTTGCCTAAGCGGAGTGCAGGGGCCTCGTCTCTGTATTCACAGGCCTGTCCCTAACCGCAAAACTTTTCCTATTTTTACCTAGCTTTATGCAGCTTTGTTAGGAAAAACCACAGCACATTTACCTAAATAATCCCTGTGCTGTGCAAGGTAGAACCACAGCTGCTCTGGAAGTGTAACCATCCCGGCTGTTGGTTTTGCAGCTGAATATTTCTTGCTTTCTGGGTGCCAGAGTCCTGCTGAGAGCTTTCCTGTTGTAACCTGTATGGGGGTCATAGGAAGGTGAAGCCTTTTTTTTTTTTTTTCCCCAGAACTGTCTCTTGCAGTGGGGCATGGCGAGGGAGTTTGGCCCTTTTCCCAGCACCCTGCGATGTTAACCCTGTGCTGCAGGGTTTGGTATGAGCGTTGCTGCGGTGATCTCAGGGTGACTGCAACGCCCATGCACTTCAATCAAAACATTTTCTTAGTGAGGAGGAAGGCCAAAAATGGGGTTTCCAGTGACCCGAATGCTGCAAGATGCTGGCTTGACCTTCAGTGCCATCTTTGCAGCCTGTTTGGGTTTGCACAGGCACACTTGCATGCACAAGCACGGCAGGATTGAGTGGAGAGCGTTGGAAAGCTGCCGTTGCAGCCCCGGCATCCAGGATGCCTAATGGTGTGTATTTATAGGCCCTACAAAAACACAGCTCTGAAAAAATTCCTCTATGGTTATGTGCATTTGTTAAAAATAAGAGTATTTTAAAAACCCCAACCAATCCTAAAAATAAATGACCTGGGGGATTTTTGCTAGAAGTTTATAACAGTTTAGCGACTTCAAGGTAGGTCAAATTAGAGGCTTACAATCTTGACAGTGTCCTTTTGACATAATGTAAACTATATGGTATGCAAAGCTGCAAACATCTGTCCCGGCAGAACATCTTCAGTAATTGCTGTTAATCTTAAAAACCCCAGGCAAGCTTCGCCAGCTCTGCAGAGAGTGGGGAGTGCCTGCCAAACATGTGAACACCAGACAATATTTGCATGCAAACCCTCATGAGCCAAACGCAGGCTGGGAAGGCTCAGCCTGGGTATGAACACTGGGGACCTGCCAGCCCCACGGTGGGGAAAATCTCCACCAAGCATTTATTTTCCTGCCAGCTGGGGCCGTTCCCTGGCTTGGGGTGCCCTATGGATTCCCCCCAGCTTGRTTTGGCCTCCCTATTTATCTCTCTGTCTCCTGCATCTATACACAGAGCTTAAATATAATCTCATGCTCCCGGAGCAGGGCAGGGTTTGCTCACCAGCTGAGTGCGAGTTTCATGCGAGTGACTCTTTGCGCGTTGCAGGGATACGGATGTGCACACTGTGGCCTCTCTGTTCAAACTCTACCTGCGGGAGCTCCCTGAGCCGGTTGTGCCCTGGATGCAGTATGAGGATTTCCTGCTGTGTGGTCAGGCGCTGGATGCGGATGAAAGAAAGGTAGAGATGCATTCATTTCTCTCCTTCTGGCATTAAAATTAGCTGTGTTTCAGTGTCAGGGCTTTGTGAGCTGGAGATGCCATGTGCATATTTAGCTGTGCATTATAAGCTGTGTAATTACTGAGCTTCGAAATCGGGGGGGGGGGAATTTAAAATAGAAAATCTCCCAAGCCAGGGGGGTTTCCCAACTTGACAACATGGGTTTATCCATTTTAAAGCTTAAATTTCTGGAGCAGATCTAAGAGCTGCTCAGCACCTCTTTTCGTTGAGCCCTTGCAGCACACAGCGAGTGTGAAAACCAAGAGAGGAAGGAAACACAACCTCCTGCAGCTTCCATCAGCCAGAGGAGAGGGCTCTGGGTGAGACCAAGGAAGGAAGTGGGGATTTGGGAGAGGGAGAGTTGAGAAACAGATGGGAACTGTCTTTTCCTAACTATATATTTTGGTGGAAAAGAAGCCCCCCCACTGCAAAAAACCCACTCACAGATGCTGTTCCTATACACACAAAAAAAAAGGCAGATATCCTCGGTAGCATGAGCTCTGTGAACTGCAGTGTTCAGCCCTATATTTCAAGGGCAACTGTTTCTTGTAGGTTGTTTCACTTCAGGATCTTTGGGGTTAAAAATGCCCTAAATGTTTATATACAAGAAATGCAAGGAGATTAGGCATGATCAGCTCTTTCCGAAGAGCTCATCACACACGTGCTGGGCTGGAGGTGACCCTGCTCTTTCCTTTGCTGCTGTGGCAGCAGCAGCAGTGCTGGGCAATGGGCTGCCTCTTCTTGCTGAGCACTGTACAAAAACTTCTCCATGTCCATGCTTGGTCTGCCGGAGAAATGTAATTTCCCAGGTGAGCAAATGCCAAGAGGTGAGACCATACAAGGGTGGATGGAGTGACCAAGAGGCACTCTTGAGTCCGTATACATCTATGAATCTTTATAGAGCTATTTCTTAACTTGCATTTAGGGCCATCAGGAACTCCTGAAGCAACTGTCCCTCCTTCCCAGAGACAACTACAACCTCCTCAGCTATATCTGCAGGTCAGTCCTCTGCACAAGGTATAAACAGCTCAGATTTGGTGTTGGTGAGTACAAACATCATCCCAAAGGCTGAGGCCGACTCCTCTAGAGGGAGCCCTCTTAAGCCGTTTTGGTTCCTCCTGAGACACCAGATCCTGACTTCCGCAAAGGAAGAATTTCAGCCATGGGGATAGACACCTTGGCAATGTCTGAGCATAAAAGCCTACCCTAAAACTCACTTATGAATCCCTGAGAATTAAAATCAAATGTAGTTTTTCTAGACAAAGCCTCATGCAACGAACTGTCGGGTTTCACCCAGCCTGGGTGATTTTTCTGTGGTTATTAAATATTAGATGGGGGTTTTCCCTTCCTTTCTGATTTTTTTTTTTGGGTGAGCAGCTCATCACATGGTGGTTTTTCTACTGACACCACTAAGACCCAGCTCCAGTTCACAGTTATAAGGCAACTATGTGTTTCTGTCCTTGGGACTTAGAGGAAGAGCTGGATGGATTAATCAAGATTTTATACCAGTGGGTGTGCAAGGCTTTCGCAGTCTTCCTTCTCTGACTTGAAATATTTGCCCTTGGATTCTGGCAGGTTTCTACACGAAATACAGTTGAACTGCAGCGTCAACAAGATGAGTGTGGATAACCTGGCAACAGTGATTGGAGTGAACCTCATCAGACCCAAGATAGAGGATCCTGCAATTATTATGAGAGGTAAAAGGAACTCCTGGAATAATTGGCATAGGAGCACCTGATATGCTGAAATACTCAGTTGCATCCACAATCTTGAAATTAAAAATTTTCTACGGTAGACCCATGGATATAAGTCAGGCATGTGCCTGAGCGCAGTAAGTACAGCAGGGTAGAGAAAAGCCATGTGTTTGTTAGGCTATAAATGTGTTAATGGTGACAAAACTCCCTCAGGAGTTGCACTGTGTCTTCCCACCATAGATTTCAAACTATTCAGGAATTTGGTGAAGTCACCTTTCTTCTGCTTAGAGCAGGAAGGTGTGAAATTCTTCTTAGAGAAACAAAGGAAACTCAAAGAAATTACTGTTTAGCTGAGCCAAACTGTAATCCCGTGGGCAAGGACAGACGCAGCAGAACTAACAGAAGGAAATATTTTAAGGCCAAAGACTGCTCTGCTCTACAGACATCACATGCAAATGGTCCAGATATTCATATGCCTGTTCATATAACTGATACTTGCAGTTTGCTTGTCAAGCCACAGAAGCACAATTTGTGGCTTGGTGCAGCTGAGCAGACTCCCGTCTTGGTTGCGCCATGGTCTACTACTGCTGTTCTGGAGTGATATAAAAATCCCTCCCTTTATTTGGTTTTATGATCGTGCTCTTTGTCTTCACCTGCATTACTATGCGCATCTCCATTTTGGACACCAGAAAGACCAACCAGAAAATGCAAGTGTGGGTGGAAGAAAGCCCATCGCATTGGGTTTGCTGCTGACAGATCTCTAATTTCTTCCAGGCACGCCACAGATCCAGAAAGTGATGACTGTGATGATAAGTGACCACGCAGACCTCTTTCCCCCATCCAAGGATGTGCCGCCCTCCCCACCTGCCCCAAAAAATGACAAGAAGGCCCCCATCCCACGCAGCTCCGTGGGCTGGGACGTTGCAGAGGACCCTGCGGTGCCCAGGGCGGAGAGCTTGATCCAAAGGCAAATGGTAAGGCTAGATCCTCAGAGAAATAATAAAACATAAATTTAATAAATGTGTGGTTAATTATTATGAGATCTAACAGGTCAGTGAGCCATCAAGAGCGCTTCCTATTAATAGGGTAAAGAGCTGTAACTGTCATCCCTGGAATATCTACATCAGGAAAATGATGTAGATAAATTTTCCACTTTCCTGTGGAAAATCTATTGTTCTGGGAAAAATGAAAGCTCCTAAAGTTTTTTAGCTAAAAGGCAGAATAGATGAAACCTTTTCAGTTCATTCTGGTGAAGTGAAAACATCGAGGATTAAAGGCTTTCCTCAGAAAGAAAGAATCTCTGCAAAAAGTTCTTTTTAATGGAAAACATGGTGCAACCCAAAATAATTTTTTAGGGAAAACTTGTGGCCATTCCTGTTAGCATGTTAAAATGTGCCTTTTGCAAATATCGCAGTCACAGGAGTTGCTGCAACCTGTCTCTGCTTGCAAAGCAGGACAAGGCTGTCCTAATGCCACGGGTCTATTTTACAGAGAGATGACCTGAATTCCAGCAGTGCCCCCGGACCAGCTGCGAGCTCAAGTGCACCCAGAGAAGATAATGGGTCCAAAGATACACTGGGAATGTGGAAAATGCAGGCAAGGAAAAGAACTCAGACTTTACCTAACAGGAAATCTTTCCTGACGGCTGCTTCTCCGGGGGAGAAAGGCGGCAATGACAAAAATGACATATTTGCCAGTGACTTTTGGAAAAGCTCCCCCAGGAGCAGCATGCGCTCCGTGGTCCCCGACGGACATAAGAGAACATTGTCCCATGATCTTTTTAAGCTGCTCGACCTTCACCGGGCTTCGACCTACGATAACGTTCCTGCCTCCCAGGCAGAAAGTGGGGAAGGCAGCGGCTCCAGCCCCAGCCCTTCGAGCAGCGGCTCTGATAAGGAATTTCTACCCTGCCCCAGTCCCAGCCATCAGCCAAAGGAAATAGCCAGTCCTGCCAGCAACCCTGCCGAGGTCTCCAAGCCTGATCAGGAGAGCAGGGAGTTCCTGCAAAATATGATCCTGAAGCTGGAAAAAGAATTGGAGGTACAGAAAAATGACTACGAGGAACAAATTAAAAGGTAACAATGCTGCACAGTGCTGCTTTCTGGAGAGTATGAAGTCTTCAGCTCATGTTATTACAACACTAGTATTGCACAGATTTATTTACCAGTAATACTATACAGTATATAATAGTAATGACTAATGATAAAATGTAGTATTATAGTAGGCTATCTAAAAGTCAACGCTCATGTGCTGTACTCTCATGACATAGTTGCTAATGTTATATTACTACAATATTAATACTCTATAGTTCTTACTGCATCACTGTGTGGCACTATAATGTTTCTGCAATAATTACGCTGTCATAATTGTTGTTATTACTACAATATTGTACCATTATACTATCCAGAATTCAGTAGTAGCATTATTACATTATTAGTTGTAACCATCAGTGTTACTATAGCTTCACATATTGTTATCATATTATTATATATCACGTGTATTGATTTATTGCATCATGTTATGTGGCCATTGAGGGTCAGGGGATCAGGACAGAACCTCTGGCTTATTTTATTGCTTAATGACACAGAGGGCAGACTCCTTAAGAGCCAAACGATGACTTCCCGGCACTCTTCCGATCCAATCTTTTCACGCTCCGTTTCTCTTTGCAGCCTCGAGAAGGAAAACTATGAAGTCTGGGCCAAAGTGGTGAGGCTGAATCAGGATATTGAGAGGGAGAAGAAGAAGTCTGAGGAACTGGAGCTGAAGTTGATGAACATGGAGCGCTCACGGGAGGACATGGAGAAGAAAAACAAGATGCTTGAGGAAGAGATAAAAAACTTAGCTAAATCCACGAGCAAAACTGATGCCAAAACCAACTAGGAGAAGACACCCAGCTGTGCACCGACAAAAAATGCAGCTGCATGAATCCACAGGAATTGCCAAGCAGGTTCAGAGCCAGGGACTTGTATCGTCCAGTGTTCTGCTACTGACCGCGGGCTGGTTCGGAGGAAGGAGCCCAGAAGTTAGAGGCTGGTTTATGCTCTGAAACAGGAAATTTCAAAAATATTCTTTAGCTTTTTTGGTGCATTTTTTTCAACTTCTCTTTCAGCTGCTCAAGTAACCTGTAGAACAGGCCAATACTTCTTGCTGCTCAATCAGAATATCTTGCACTCAGGAGTTCAGGTTAAGGACACATTATGCCTTTACAAAAATAAACCAGCAAGCATCCCTCCTGCCAGCTGGCTGGCTCCTTGCTGGAGACACCCACAGTGCTTCTGAGTKGAACAAAAAGCCCATAAATCCTGGATCCGGGGAGACAGAAAAGCCCTGAGGTCTGGGGTGGCACAGCCCGCCATGCACGTGCCTGGATGGTGGACTGCAAATGCTGTCAGCACCACGGTTGAGATGTTCACATTAACAGATACAGTTGATTATTGCTCTTATAGAGCAAGAGAAGCCCAGACAGCCTGTCGGGTCCACTGAGAAGAGGTCTCATACAGCATCACTCGCTGTGCTGCGCCAGACTCATCGATATCAAGGCTCCAGGTATAAAATCACAATATCATAAAAACCTCTTTAGTTAAGTGGCTGTTCAGTTATTTTAAATCACTGTTCCTTATAGCCTTGTGTATATAAAACCAGCACAGCTGCTGACGAGGCTTTGGAGAGCACTTTCACACATCCATACACGGAGCTCTTTGTGCAGAGGGAGTCCATCAGCAACTTTACCTGGTACAGAAAATGGGGCTTCTGCATTTTTCCTGATGGACAGTTTTCAAAGAATAACAGATCTGGACTTATTTACCACCTCCGCTTTTGTTTTTCATCATTTCATCAGCGTAGAACAGGATTTCCTCAGCCACCTTGGTGGAAACCTGGGTTTGCACCCCAACGATGATGCTGGGTTTCTTCCTGTCACTTGCTGCCATCAACGTAAAGACTAACCGGACCCAAAAGTCTCATGGTGCCAGTGTGGCTATTTGTAAACTTGTCTGCTTGTTTTCCCACTGCCTGCCAGCAAGTCGCCCTTCCAGCAGTACTACGATGCTGCTGAAGCTTTTGGTGTAGGAAAGAAAATAACAGGACTCTGCAAGAAAACCTTTCGCTCCTCATTTATGTTAAGAAGGGGGAACAACACCACACAGCCTCAGCCCAGCCTAGAGCCTTCATGGGAACAGAAAAGGGAAAAACATAAGAGATCTGCAGGAGTTTTCAAGCAAGATGTCTAGGACCAAACGCGTGCCTCTGTGCCAAGCATGGTGAAGTTAATGCAACACCACCACTGGATTACTGCTACTGAGGACTTAGCTTTGGTGATACGAAAGTATCTTCTGCTTGGCAGAGCCTGCAAAGAAAAATGAACTGGAGAGAGAAAGGGATACAGAGGAAACTATGTGAAAAAAGAGGAGATGGGAGCAGGAAAATGTTATCAGAGAATAAAAGTCAATATTGGGTATATGGCACTTGCTGCTATCAGCCTTGCTGGGGGGGACTTGTCTAGCCCTAAAACTGAGTCCAGACTCCTTAGTCTCAAACTTGGATTCAGTTTGGTGTATTGAATCCACCTTTGCTCAGCTCTGGATATAAAGTACAGATAGAGGAAAGGTTTGTGAAAGTTGAGCTGCATGTAAGAATCCGACCCATAAATAGCTCATTTGACCTAGGCTGTGACTCCAGGTGGTTTTCCTTTCCATAGAATCCCCATAGACTACACAGCTCCTCACTGTCCTGCCCAAAAACCTTCACACCAGTGAATTAATTTTTTCTGGAGGCCTGCATGGGGTTACTGCATGGGGCTACTGCAAAATCACAGTGCGTTCCAGAGGACCCACAGCCAAGGTCCTCTGCTCTTGCARTGATCAAATCTGATTAAAATGTTTCAAATCTGAAATTTGGTAATTTGAAATCTCAGTGAGGATCACAGTACCCCTTTGCATTGGACCAGCAGGCCTGGTGCAGAGCTCCACAGCCCACAGCCTTGCAGAGGGATGGGCATCACAGAGAAGAACCCCAAGGAGGACAGTGTGGCCTCCACCAGGCTTAGCCACCTTCAAAGGTGAGCTGTCCAAACCTCACCTTCCCCGTCACCTGCATGTCCCACACGCTAYGGCATCCTGAGACGACACATTTCTTGTCTCCTGAACTCTCTTTAAAGCACCACTAACACCATTGGTGCTGCAAGTCAAAGTTCCCACCATGCACCTATGGGACCCACATCTTCCTGACACTCAAATCAAAAGGTTTCCAAAGTGCCTGCGAGATGCATTTTGCCTGCCATCATTTCAGAGCAACTGTTCCCATTCACAATTCTTTTCTGTGATTTCAGATGACCTTGACAGAGCTGCTTCAGTGTTTGTTTAATTTTTTACCTTTACAAGGAACTCATTACTAATCTGGGCATGAGGCTCAGGAGTCATTTATGGAGAAACTCCACCGGGTCTAGGAGAAACATTGTGAACATCTGGGCTGGAAATGCCACACGCTCCTTTCTGCGAAGATCAAAAGTGTGAAGAGGCAAGTAATTCCTTCACAGCCCGCAGTAGACTGTAATGACGTGAAAAGGCTTGGCTGAGGCTCAGAAGTCTCCGCGATTAGGACAAGTGCACGTTATTTTAGTATAAACTGCACATTCCTCCACTTCCGCTGCAGATAGGCAAAACAACCTCTATCAAACCATGACTGTTTCTGAAGATCACAGTAACTTCTTTGAAGATATTCTGCCCATTAAAATTTGGAGTGTTTATAGTGGTCATATTTAAAAGATAGACTTTCCAATAGAGGTCAGGTGGGCTGGAATTTCCTAAGTGCATGGGAGGAGTGAACAGCCTCAGGGAGCGACATGGTCATCTTATGAGCTGGTATTTCTGTTGGGTGCTGTTAAGATAAGGAAGATTTTCCTTTTTTAGAAAGTGAGCTTTTTCCAGAGACAGAAGAGCTTGGATCTGCCCATGCCAGACCTGTGGAAACTTTGCATCCTTTTCAGCCCCAACGGTATATCCTCTCAGCTCAGCCACGCAAAGCCCAGAGCCACACCTGAATACTGGCAATGCCCAAATCCTACTCTGGTTTTAATGCACTTTCAGATCTTCTGTTGGAGACACCAGAACATGAGATCCCCGAAAAATGACTGATGCACGACCTATATTTCCTTCCTCCCTGTCTTTTTGCAGCCAAGCCGTGAAGGTTTTTGGGGAAGGAGTAGCAGAGAAAGTCTCTCCTGTTCCTGAAGCAGGGGTTGCTGTTCCTCTGTGCTGCAAGGGCCATTATAAATGCACGGAGGGTTGTTTGGTGGCTGCTTTTCAGCTCAGCAGGCTTTGAGCATTGATTCTGGATATCCTAGAAAGGGTGAAACTACTACTATCATATAAAAGTACGACAGAATGTCTATCATAGAGAATAAAGAATAAACCCTGTAGAAAGATCCTTTTCAACCCTGTCCTGGGCATTGTAGGCTTGGAAACTGCCAAAAAGGCAGTTTTTCACCCCCCTTAACCCTCACACTGCACAGCCAGAGGACGCAAGAGCATCCCCTTCAAGGTGATGGGAGAGTGTGTAGGATAACCCAGAAAACATACTGAGGATTTTCCTCTCCCTTTAAATGTGATATGGCTTTCCCAATTAGAGCAATTAAAACCACAGATCTGAATGCATCTAAAACTATTAAACCATGTATTATGGGGTGAAAATATGACTTCTTTTAGGATACAGTTTTAGTCCTGCTCTCACTGTCTAGCATTCTTTGCATTAGAACAAAAAATCTGTTTTGCTCTTCTTAGGTATTTACTGCATTCATTTAGGAATTCACTTCATTGTATCCAGGCGTTTGGTAGGCATGAGAGGCAAGAACGTAAAATTATCCTTCCCGCATTATTCTCTTTGGATCCCRAGCCAGTCACGCTTATGCTGACTTATCCCCTCATATTTTATCAAACTTGCATTTTTGGCATGATAGTAACTTTCCTTTTTTAGCTTCGCTACTGCATAAAATAGCAAGTTGTTGTGGGAGGCGAGGTGGACGTGCGGGAAAATTGTCCAGCCATTATTTAGGATGGCTTATACAAACGAAAGAAAAGCAGTGAGAACATGCTGTTCCCCCCAGGAATGACAGAGTAATGCAGCGCGTCCTTCCTTTACATGGGAGCTGAAAGCTACCCCCCAAACAGGCTGCTTGTAAGAAGAAAACACTGCCAAATTGAGGCTTCTTGTATGAATAATTGTTCACCAAGGTGGGGAGAAAAAAAAGTCCCCAGACTTTCAGCCAAACCCTCCCTGGAAGCAGTCCCGCTGTCCCGCTTTCTCTGTGTTTTCCTGCCACCTTGCTGCAGCACAGGGATGCTACGAAGCCAGACCGTCAAACTGGCCTGGAGGAAAAATAACCTGGCAAAAAAGGAGCATCCTGATAAAGCAAGGGCCAACATGCGGGCAGGAGGAAGCAGCCATGGTAGCAGGGACAGGAGTTGTCTGAATAAGCACTCCTTTGGAGAAAATGCTCATCTATTCTAGCACAAAAAACCTGCAAGGTTAGGAATTCTGAGTTATTGAAGCAGATAAATGCCCTGAGCGTTTGCATCATGAATACTGCACAGAGCCTCCAGCTGGGACAGCTTCTTCCTCGGATAATTCACACTGCCAACAGCTCACCACATGCGAGAATAGTTTACCCTTCTAGCTGTTTTCCTTTACAAGAGTTTTGTCAGCAGGTAATTCCCATAAACAGAAGTGCTCAGCAGTTAATTGGGAACTTGGTTTCTTAAAAAATAAGGCTTACAACTTCAGCCAAATACAGCAACCAGGTGAGTGATACGAAATTTGGGTGCAATTCTCCTAACTATAAGGCTGTGGGGCAGAGCAGAGAGACCTTAGTGGYGCTGCCACTGCAAGACTCCAGGGTGTGCTCAACCTTTAGCAAACATCAGAGAATTTACCAAGCTGAAAAATCCAACAAGCAGAGAGCTCAGCGAGAAGGAAACATCCTGTTTACCCCTTGAGTCCATCGTGTAAGGAAGCTTCACAAAAAGCCATTCACTTTTCATGCATAACCCTGTCCAAAAGGTCTCCCTGTACGCCCATGCCCAGCCAACCCTGGTGAGCCCTGCGCGGCAGAGGGGAACGACACTCCCAGCGCCGTCAGCGGCCACTGGTGTGGCTTGTGAAAATTTGCTTTATCACGTGTAAAAACACAATGTGATATTTCAGCCCTCTTAACACAATGTACCGATAACAGGAACTGGGAACAGGGGAATGTTCTTTTAATCTCATCAGCTGGCCGAAATGCTGTTTGATGCATCCAGGCAGCTATTTCCAAACGAGTGCATTTTAAAACCAGCCAGCGAGGCAGGGGCCGGGCTTTGACCTCTTGTTAAAGAAATGAGGATAAGCATCAGCTTGGCATCTGCTTTCTGAGCATGTGAGAGGTAAATTTTTCCTTTGCCCAGCAGTGTTGCCTTGTTTCTTTCCTCGGCTCCCCGATAAGGGCCAGCACAGGCTGCCATCCAGCCGGAGAGGCTCCCCTTGCGCTCTGCTTGCTCTGGATGAGGTCCACACTCGATCCCTAGGGCCAGTGCAGGTTTTGAGTCTTTTCAGTGACACCTTCCTGGGGCTCAGAGGAGGGATTTTCTAATGCTGCCAAGTGTTGCCTTTGCATGCATCCACGTTTCTGATGCTGCTAAAAATCCAGTGCTCATTTTAAGTGCTGAACTCTGTGGAAATGCCAATCCACAAGGAGTCAGGAGGTCAGCCAAGCACCCCAAGGACAGTTGTTCCCAACACAACAGCTACAGGCAGCGCCGAGGAGTGAAAGGTCAAATAGCCACTGGAAACTGGAGTGCTTTCACACCCTGGGAAGGGATGTTTCCACTGGGGGAGTGGGAACATCCTGCTCCCTTGCTACCTTCCTCCTATCCAGTGTAAAGAAGGCTGTATAAAGAAGTCTGACATGGGGATAAATCACATTTACAGTTTGCAGAAGACCTGTGATACAGGTTTAGAAACTCATTACCTCCATGAGACGGAATGTTTCCGCTAGCTGGCAGTGGAAGGGCATTGGCTTAGGGTCAAGGATAGCACAAGAAGTTATGGAAAAGCAACAGCAGATTAAATTGCTGTCATCCACTCTGACCTGCTTCTGCTCACTCAAATATGAAGCCTCACTGATAATGGCAAGCAGGATGGCTTTTAAAAATAAAATTGTAGGAGAGTCTTTCTTCCATTTTGTAAGGCTGCTCAGAAATCACATGCAGGAACACCAGCTGGGGCGAAGCACCCTGGCATCGCATCACAACGTGGAGATGGAGCTTTAATGTGGTTTGCATCTATAGTGGCTTTTTAGGACACTGGTGTAGGGCTCAGACAGTTAGACTGCTTTTTGCTTGACCTGCCCCATGTCTTAGCTCCCCATCTTCTTTATCTTCAATACCAGCAAGCAAGAAGCCCATTGCCCTTGAAGGTGAGTCTGCACCAGTGCAAGCCTTGCAGTGCCTTGGCCAGTCAAGGCAAAGGAGTTTGCAGCAGAGTGCTCAGCATTCACCATTCAAGCCAAACCAATTAGGTCTTCTGTCCTGATGAAAGTCAAGCCATCAAGGTCACAGATTTTTGCGCTCCAAAACTCAACACAAAAGTAATGAAGCCTTTGAAAATGTTTGCAGAGCACATAGGAAGCAGAGCCAGACAAAGACTTGGGAGTCCTGAATCCCAATCTACACTGTAAATATTTGCGATAATAACTAGATCACTAGGCTTGCCAGATAACCTTTCCTTTTATTAACTTTAGGCTAGAGGTTTAAGGCCAGAAGTGTTGACAACATTGGTGTCAGTGGTGAAGACACTGGTTTCTTCCCTGAGAATGATGCAAGAATGAGAGAATGATGCAAAAGCAGGATGCTTATTGATAGAAGAACAGCTGAGAACGGATAATAGAGGTACAATTCATTTGTTCACAGAGGTACCATTGTTTCCCAGTGGCTACCCAGTCCCCCGACAGCTGCTGCGTTCCCATGTGCGTGCCGACCGCAGCGTGCAGCAGGGTCCGGCTTAGCCAACAGCTCTATCTTAAAAGCTACTCCTTTCTCTTGCAGTAAGTGCAGGGGTTAATGCAACTCTGGGGAGCTCACTGAGGCCCTTGTCTAAATTGTTTGCCTGTCCTGGAGCTCATTAGTATTGCATGCAGTGCCCTGAACAGTGTCACGGAGGAACGTGTGTGGCAGCCCCCATCAGGAAGGATGCATGCCCCACAAAGCACAGCCTGCTCCCTCTGCCATTAGCTCACTGCTCAGGGCACGTTGCTTATCTCTAATGCACTAATTAGGGTGGACAGAGGAAGCGCAAGACGTGCAATCAATATTATTGGGCCAAATTTGCAGCTCGTGTAAGTTGTCGATTGGCAGAGGAGTGCAAAAGAATGAGAAACTATGTAAGCTAGAAAAATCCCAAGGGAAAAGGAGGGAGTTCAGCAAGGAAAGCAACTGTGGTTGAGTTTATCCCTGCTTTCCCTGCAAGAATGACTTCAACATTGGTACAAAGCTGTAAGTGAAATTTTGGATAGCAGGTTGTATTTGCATGATGTCACGCTATTTTGTGTCTATCTCAGCAGCAACCAACTAATGTAACCCAAAATCAAATCACTTAAACTGTTTCAACACTTGGATCAGCCCATTAGTCTCCTAACTGTGTGGGTCTCAGTTTCCCGTGGTTCCCCACTCTCATTTTAACCCATGGGGGCATTAAGGTTGGGATTTCATAGTGCAGATCTGGTGAAGAGCAAGCACAGTAAGCAATAACTGGCAAACAGTTATGCCAGCTACCAGTACTTGTAGAAATGGTAAAAGGGCTCATTTTTCCTACRATAAGATATTTGCTCTGCTTACAGCTCAGCTGGCTTATGTTTCAGGCTGTAGGCTTCTCTGTATCAGTATCTTGAGCCGGGCATCTAAAATCTGGTAATGATAAAAGCAAATAGAGCACGTTCAGTATTGTGGGATATGGGTTTTGCTTTCCTACTCTCCCAAAGCTTTGCATTTCGACTTTCCCTGATTAGCCAGCGGTGACAGCTCAGGAAATGGATTCCACCAAATCTCACAACAACTGATCTAAAATGCTCTAATCTCTGGAAAGATAAGGAGTTGCTACAGCAAAGCCAACATAAACCTGAGAGCTATGGAAGGCTGGACTGTTGTTTAGCCGCTGTTGCTAGTTAGCTACTGTACTTGATTTCAGAGACCACCCTGTATTTAAACCTTCTCACTTAACTTGACACATATCTTTTCAACACCATCTGAAGCTCACATCCTGGATAGCCTCAACCACACGGAGCTGAAGGACGTTGTTTGGGGAGCTTTAGCGCTGCGATGAGCATCCCCTCATCCTAAAGTCGCTGCAGATACGACAGGCAGCAGCTTCTGCGAAACATAGTTATGCTAATATTGAATTAATGGTACCGCAGCTGCCCATTTAAAATAAAATACAGCATATTGCCTTTCTTGGTCATTTCTTGGGCCATCACAGAAAATGTAATATTTAGAGCTAGGAAAAAAACCCACCCTCTTTTCAGGAAGCATTGCTCTATGTCACGGAAATCCATTCCTCTCATATCATTTCCTTTATTGCAGCCATGTTGATTGCTTTTATCCCTCATATTTCCTTTGTTTACATAAAAAATGCAATCAAAGGTCCCACTAAGCCCTTTAAATGTTGAGCAGGAGGTTGATCAATTTGCGTTGTGAACAGAATCACATTGGGCACGTATCCAACAGCGTAAAACAAGTAAGCAAACTTCCTATTTCCAACGTAAGCTCATTTGCCCTGAGCTGGATATATTGCAGTATATATGTTAGCAACGCTCTTCCATATTTTCTGGCATTATCYGCTCCAAAAAGTGACTCAGTTTGCTGGAATAATGCAGCCATATCCTAATGAGTTTTGCCAGCAATGCTGTGTGGTGAGATGGGGTTGGAAGCAGAAATTTTCACAGCTAATTGCTAGCTCAAATTCTGCTCTTATTGACATCTGAAGTGACTTCAGAGGCAATAAATTGGCACTTACTAGCATGCATCTGAAAGCAAATGCACTCAGTTGCTGCAGGAGATGTTGCCAAGACCTCAGCAGGGAGAGCTGGACCCCCTTCCACTATTCATCTTCTTGACAAGGGTATCAAAAGGTGGACTTTTCCCTCCACATTTTTTCTGGGAAAAGAAGCAGTAATTCTAACGGCTGCTCCTTCTGCTGCTTTCAACAGCCTTGCATTTCCCCAGCAAGCTGCTCCTCTATGAGAGGGGCAGACATGCTACGTGCCTCGAGTCCCGCTTCACAGGGAACGGCTTGCAGAGACGCGGCCTGACAAAAAGCGTATCTTGCCTGTGCGAAAGCGGATGGAGAGTGATAGAGGGATGAAGGAGAGCGAGGCAGGGACGAAGGTGTGAAGGAGAGTGAGACAAGATGCCTAGCAGCCAGATTTGTTCCCAAAATATGCCCAGGGTTCTGAGGTCATTTGAAAGCCTGCCCCTGTAGTGGGATGTGCAAATGAGATGGTAACTCTGATAAACCTGCCTGCCCTTCTGAAATTACTGGCTTTATGGTTTATAGAAAGAGAGTTTGGGTTTGGTTTTTTTAATGGACGTCTCTATTTCAGTGGGCTTGTAGTGCAAAACTTAGCTTTTTCTTCTTACCGAGAAGATGCTTTTAAAGAAGTTCATTTGCACAGCAGTAGGTTTGACAGTCTGTTTTCATTCGGAAATGTCCAGGGGTGCTAGGCCATAAAGTCAGGTCCTCTGTGGGTTACAGCTGTGCCAACTAAATGTGTGACCAGACCTGGCCAGCTAAACCGGCTTAATAACAGCTTGTCACAAACCTGCCTCATTTTGTCTGGAGGACGTTCATGGTAGACACGTTTGGGGTGGCTTTCATCTGTTCTCATTTAGGTGTCTGAACTCTAGAAATTCAAGTGCGTATGTGTTGTCCCTTTACTTGCGGGTAAGAGAAAGGGGTATCGCCCCGCACTGCCTCTCCTTATCCGGTGTCAGTGCCAGAGACAGCTTGGGTGATTTCCATGCCATGTCAAGGCTTAGCCTCAAATGTCTTTCCCTTTTCACACACCCAGGGAAATCGCACCATTAACTTGTGTGGTTCAACACAGGAGAAAAAACACATTATCTCTCCCTTAGACTT
This sequence comes from Phoebastria nigripes, assembly GCA_035582835.1. NCBI lineage: Eukaryota > Metazoa > Chordata > Aves > Procellariiformes > Diomedeidae > Phoebastria > Phoebastria nigripes. The sequence goes on from JAYKAV010002706.1 coordinate 567,646, forward strand.
CAAAGCAGGAGATGAGAGTAAGACATGGGTCACGTTTTGCGGCTGGTTTCTGCTTTCTGCAACATAGGCACCTCCCTGACTGCTCTTCACTCCCGACGTTGCCTGTGCTAGAAATACACAGCTCTGGCCAAAATGCCTAGTCCCAGCACTAATATTCAACAATAATACACTCCATATAATAAACCTCTTCTTCCAAGGGGTGCTGATAAGAATTTCCATTTTTAGTCGAGGTCAAATGAACCATTCAGCCTTTATTTGTCGCTGTTGCAATTGAAGAAGGAGCAGAAGCTAATTTTTTAACTTTTCCTGTAAATAGTGCATTAATGAAGACAGATGGGTCAGCAGTATAAACAAAAACTCTATCTCAAGCTAGTTTTGTTCTGGCTTTGTTTCCCAATATAGTAAGCAAACCACCACCACCCCGGTTCCCATCCTATTAACAGTGTTTGCACTCCAAATGTTGAACTGGGTTATAAGGAAGTTTAAATTAACACTGGGCTGTAGTTTTTCAAATGCTTGAAGAAGATGTTCAAGTGCCAGGAAATCTTTCTCTCTTTTTTTTTTTTTCCCCTCCTAAAAAATTTATAGATTTTGCTGGGGTTTGGCTCAGTGTGTTTCACAGAAAATACTTAACTGAACCTCTCCCATTGTGCTTGTCCTGGTTCCGGCTGGGACAGAGTTAACTTTCTTCCCAGTAGCTGGAGGGGGGTGCTGTGTTTTGGGTTTGGTATAATAGGAGCGTTGATGGCCCATGGATGCTTTGGGTGGTGCTGGGTGGTGCTTGCACCGGGCACTTTTCGCCTCCCATGCCCTGCCAGGTGCATGGGAAGCTGGCGGGGGGGGCATAGCGGGGGCGGTTGACCCAGCTGGCCAATGGGGTATTCCATACCATGCGACGTCATGCTCTGTATAAAAACTAAGTGTGGGGGGTGGGGCTGGGTCCCGGGGACAGGCTCTCGTCCCGGGCTCTCGTTCGGTTCGGCGGGTGGTGAGCAATTGCATTGTGCATCGCCTGCTTTGTATATTGTTGCTGTTGCTGTTGTTATCACTGTTACTATTACTGTTCTACTTTGTTTTATTTCAMTTATTAAACTGTTTTTATCTCAACCCGYGAGTTTTCCTACTCGTGCCCTCCCGATTCTCTCCCCCATCCCACCGGAGCCGGGGGGGGTGAGCGAGCGGCTGCGTGGTGTTTAGGTGCTGCCAGGGTTAAACCACGACAGTGCTGTAGGTAAGCCAGGCACCAAACTGCCCGTGGCTGTTAAAAACTGCAGGATCCTTTGATATTTCTAGACTGCTGGAGGTTCTGGTTTGCTTTGCTCTCTGAGCAGTGTAAGAAGGGCAGTGCAGTAGTTGGAGCTTGGGAGAAGAAGATGGGCATAGGTTTTGGCTGCTGCTTTGGATGATGGTTGCTTTGGCAGATGATTTTTCTTAAGTGACCTCAGTTTTGGGGACGCTGATCCTCATACCTTTAGCTCCAGAGTTGCTGCTCACCTGTAAGGCCCACTGGCTTTGAAAAGAGGTACGTGTCCACAATATTCAGGATTTTTTTTTTTCCCCTAAAGACTGACATTTGGGCACCTCCAAACGGGAGCAGCACGAGCCAGCACCAGGCTGCTGTCATTCAGCAAACAAGCACTGCTAGGGAAAGGGGGTGCCCTGCTTTCCTGCCAGAACAGCGTGGGGCTCTGCCCCTTCTGCCCAGGCTCCACAAACCGCCCCAAAGAGCCAATTTGCCCAGAGCAAGGGGGCTGGCAGGGCTGGGGCAGCGGTGACAGAAAAAGCCATGCTGAGCTGTCAAGCTTTAACGCTCAAAAAGCTGGGAATCTGTACCTTCAATCAGCTACGCAGGGCACCGCAGAGTGAGCCTGGACTCCAGGGATCACACCCAAGAAAGGTATAATGCAAAAAAGCTTTGGGGAGAAATCTATTTGAGGAATTTTAGTCGACGTGCAGAGCGCTATGGATCATTTAAAGGAACCTCAAACTTCCAAGTGCTTTGTGAAATCTGGCATTGGTGCTGAGCGTTTGCACAGGAGACACAGCTGTCATGATTTCTTCAAAGGCCAAGAAATGAGTAAGATGTCTTGAAGTTCATGCTCTTCTGGAGGCATCATGTGTGTTGATTTAAGAGCAGCAATCCAAGACCACAGCTCTTCCCTCAGCTCCCGCGCTGATATGTTATCCGGGCTCTTCCTCTCTTTGTATCATTTGTTTCTGCTCCCACCCCTTTGCCTGTCCTGACTATTTAGACTGCAAGCACTGCCTGGCATTTTATACAGCGTCCAGCAAAAAAGGGGCTTCACATCTGCTTACGCTTTCTTATACATATTCAGTTAGAAACAGATGAAAGCAAAAAATCCAACTGATATTGATGATTTCAGTGAGACAGGGTTGCTGCCTCCTTTAGTTGCATGCAATAATTCAGAGATGGATGGATGGATGGATGGAAAGATAGATACTTCCATACTGAAGCCGTATTTTTCCAAACCTTTCTAAAACTGGTTTGCGCTTTTAAGATTTTAAGTCAAGAATCTGCTAGCATGTTGATATAAAATAGATCAGAAATGAAAGCAAAATCAATGCACACTACTATTTAATGTGAAAAATAAATTCTTTTAGAAACAGAAGAAGTCACAGTACTAATGTGGATGGATGGATGGATGGATGGAAGGAAGGAAGGAAGGAAGGAGTGAGTAAAGAAACAAAGAAAATGAAAACATGCAGTGGAATATTTTTTCAGGAACTTGTCACTGACATTACCAACACTTGCAGCTTGGTAGCACTGGCTTTTCTCATGCACTCACCATATTATTTGTGAGTGTCATATCTATATGGACAGGTGTATTTAAAGCCAAGCATTTCTGAGTTTGCAGAAACAATCTTAATTTGCTACTTAGGGAAAGCTCTTTATAAAATAACTGCCCCCATTTTTTTTGGTGCTATTTTGCCTGATCTCTGCCATCTAACTGCACAAACACCCAGCAAATGTCTTTACACAATTATATTCAAAGGTAAGGTGAAAGTAATGTAAGGTTTTGCTCATAAAGCAGGCATGCAATCCTAACAGACACACATTAATAAATGAAATACCATTCTCAATAGTTCTAATCTCAGGTTATGAACAGCATAGGTGCAGCTGAAGGATTCAAGAGATGCTCAGTTTTCTCCCAAAATAGCACGATAGGATACATCTCATGCTTTATGGTTTTTCACCACAAACTGGCTGAAATCCTCTTCAATCAGCAGTACAGTCCTTGTTTCTTTATAAAGAAAAGTTAATAATATCAAAAGACTGGCTGGCCCCTAATTCTAAAAACCTATCATTGATATTTTTACTGATCTTGTAAAAAGTCACGCATGCAGGTTTACTAACTGATAAAATTACGTGCCTACCCACATTTGTGTTGTACTGTAATACACTGTATACTATCTGCTCTACTACAACAAATCTCTGGCAATAAGAGAGTGCGAAGGCAGCCACTCTGCTTTGCTACGTGGTCACTTGAAAATTTATAGTGATTATGGGCGATTACAGTGGGGTATTTATTATTTCTAAGGCACAGGTCCTCCTACATACCGTTCAGAAATGTTGGTACTCTGTAGTAAAGGACAGTGGTGCAAAAAGCACGCTGGTCAGATCACTGCCACGGGAACAGTCGCAGAAAAGAGATGATAAAAGCAAATGTCGGATTATCTCCCTAATGCTGGATTATCACTCCTAACAAGGTGAATAGTTTGTCTTGGCAAATGGCTTCATAAGAATTGTGGATAGTTTTGAAAGGATCTGTGCGGTCACACTTCAACCGTTGGCTGCTGCAGTTCATGTCAGCAGAGCAAAATATCACACCTCTTACGAATTCTTTTAACGTGCCATTAACCACAGACTAAGATTGCAGTGTAGCTCAGGGGAAGGTCTGCGAGTGGTGTCAGTCACTCACAGGGTGAGATGTGTAGCAGGCATAAAGCAATATAGCCCCATGGTGCAGCCCACTATCTGGAGACACGCAGCACGAGTGGAGACTGCATAACTCTACAATAAACTACATGGCTGACCACTTAAAGCAATGATACCCCTGCAAGAGTAGTTATACATTGGACAAGACCATACGTGCTCCAGAATGCTATTTAAATCACTGCAGTGAGTGAACAATTCCGTAAGCAAGGGAAATAATTGTGGTATACGGTATTTACAAATATCTAGGGGAGAAAAAAAAATGAGCAACTCCAATCTCTGTGCAGCACAACTCAACAGAGATTCCATGTAAAATAGGATTGGTACAAGGTTTTATCCAAGTGGGATTACACACAAGCACAAAAATAAAACATTCTGTATTCTACATTATATTACAAAGGCAGGCAGTCAATAAATAGGTCAATAAATTATGGGAAGCACAGAAGAGTATGTGTGAAAACAGGTGAAACTGGTTTTAGTTGGTGCATGATAAAGTCTTTTGTGTTCATTCCCATGAAGTGTTAGAGTGATTCTTTCAAAGACCCTTATCACTTCCAGGGACGATAACTTTCCCTTAAAAGTGTAAAACAGACGCAGCGACAGTACAGTAGGCTCTGGTACAGGCTAAAAGAGTCAACGTCACTTACACTTTCCCAAGAATCTGACAAATTTGCAGCTTAGTATAAATAAAGTGACGGGTCTATTGTTTCTCAGCTCTGACACCTTCTTATCACCACGATTTGTTGCAGAAGAGTGGTGGAAACATGGCATGTGACTCCATCATATATAGTTTAAGTAGGGGGGAGGCAATATCTTTATGAATTGACAACTTCAGCACATACATAAAGGAAAGATCCTCTCTATCTAGCTGGCACGAAGGGGTTTCCTTTTCTGTCTAGCTCTATGCAGACTAAATGCAATACTACTTGGCCATTTGAATTGGATGACGTAGCTGTATTGTATGTAATTTACTGGACTGGGTAGGGGGACTAGTTTCTTAGCTGGTATAAACTGGTACAATTTCAAGGATTCAGGAAATTTACTGCACTTATTTCTGCCACCTAAAGCTCTGGCCCTTGAGAGACAACACACGGCTAACGCAACAAAGCCAGTGCTGCTTTACACAGKGTACTTTTGTAATACCCGTTGCACAGAGGGAATTTCTTGCCATTGCATGTCAGAGCACGGCTCAAACCTGGCATTGCTCCTGGGCCCATTGCTTTACTAAGAAAGACGGGAAAGGGAATGGTTCCCGTCCGCTCCAGATGCCAAATCATCCCTGCTAGTTACCTTTAACTGAGACAGGGAAAGATTAAAGAAAGGATTAAGAAAAAAAGGAAAAAAGTCTAAGACCTTGTTGTGCCTTAGTGATTTAGGAGCCTGAGAATTATCGGGACTTAACATCTACAGAAATAAATTTAAAAAAAAAAAAAAATCTGAGCATGTAAAGGTCTTTATAAAGATTTTACACAAAACTAAACAATCTAGGTGTGTGTTGCCCATAGTTCACCTATCTTTTATAGCTCTGGAAATCCCTATAGATGCCAATCGACATTTATAAAGTACAAAAATATGCATTTATTTCTGTGAACTTGAATGTGCCCCTTTGGCACAAGGAGCCCTCCCAAACAATCCAGTGATCTGCTCTATGCCCTGATAGGAAGAGAGACTCGGTCATAATTTGGACAGCAAAGAACAGCAAGAAGCAAGCAATGGAACAAAATATACATTCCCTACGGTCGTACGACTTGCCCATTCCCCATAACAGGAAACATACAATTATCTGTACATGCCTCATTAAATAACCTTATTAAATAGGAAATCCGAAATGTACAAATTTACAGACTGAATCATTAAATACTTCCCCTGTGCACTCCCCTGTGCATGCGTTCCCTGCTACTATCTGCAGCCACACTCCGATACCACCATGCCTTCATATTTGAACTTGTAGGTGACCACCCCTGCATCTAAGTAGAGAATAGAGATGGGATCGAGTTTGGTGGGCACGCAGCAGGCCTTGGAGGCTTTCTGGGGATTCTTCAGGTGAACCAAAGTCTGGACAATGGCATGTTTCGTTGGTGTGACGTGCTCTGTTAAGGGGTAGGCACACACTCCGTGGCATTCGTAAGCTTCATATCCCGCCGGGGCGATGATCCAGGAATCCCAGCCAATCTCCTTGAAATCTATGTAGAGTGGAGTCTTTTTACAGTAGTTGCCTTTTGCATTCCTCCGGATTCGGGCAGTAGAGTCGTAAATGATGTTGGAGCGCATCTGGAGCAGCGCCTCCTCGCCAGGCTGGCCATGGAAATTGCCAACCTCCAGGTTCTCCAAGTCCAGGAGCTGCTCATGGTCTATCATTTCGTTCAGCTCTTGCTTCTCCTCTTTTTTGTCATTGCTTTGGTCATCAGAGAACACAATCAACAGGGGCACATGCTTAGCCTCAGAGTTGATGTCGATATCGAGTTTCCCCTCTCCATTCTGCTCCTCCCCTTCCCTGCTCTCTATATGAACTTCCAGCCGGTGCGTGGTCAACCCTGCTCTTCGCCAACGCCTGATGGCTTCGGTGACCTCGAAGCTCTCCCACTCGCTGCTCGTGCCATAGATCTGCCTGGACGCCAGTGCCACTGTCTTTCTCTCTTCTCCGACCCCGATATGGTCATTTTCCAGCACTTCAAAAATGGTGACCTTCCGGTCAAGCCCATCGTAGAGCATTTGGTCCCGCTCCACCAAGGTGTAGAGCCTCAGCTCTGCCATGGTGATTTCTTCATGGTGAGGGATGGAAACATTGAATAGAAGAGGGTATTTCCGAATTCCTGTAACACCAATAGGGTGGGAAGCCAAGTCTGGAAACGACAAAGATCAAATATTTTAGAAGGGTCAATACATCCAGCAACACATGCAACAAAGTTCATCTGACATGTTTTGCATTGCTTGGTTTCACTCGAACAGTTCCAGGAGAGTGTTTTTTCATCATTTCCCAAGACTGTACTTGGGAAACTTTATTTTAGATGTCTAAGGATAGCAAGATCCCAGACACGCTAAAGACCATAAACCTGGATTTATAGATTCTCCTTCTATCCCCATACCTGCCAGGGACTTCCTTGTCACCTGGAAGGATTACATATTAAAAATGTGTTGCCTAATATACTGAAATACAAATCACTTCTAGGTTGCTGCACAGCAACTATTTAATAAATGAGGAAAAACATTCATCAGTGTAGGAGAGGAAGGGAAGAAGGATATGACACTGGAGTGAACACGAGACGGGCGACATGTAAGCTGCATATACAAGAACAGCAGGCTGTATCTATGTCTGCTTAGCGTTTCTGTGCTAGCAAGTATTCCCTTCTGCTGAAATGTCCCTCAGAAACTGAAAGGGCCAAACACTAAGGGAGGAAAAGTTGCTCTGGAAGATGTAAAGGCTCCTGGTTAGGAAGAGCAGACGGTGAACATCCAGTGTGAACCGCCAGTCAACAGAAATCCTGCCACAGATTCCATGGGCTTCAAGTGAGCAGTCAAACAGCTGTACTCAGCCAGGCACTTTTGGCAGCTTTAGTTAATAAAACATATAACAAGTACATAATATCTGCTTGTCAGTCAGGCTGTCTGTCCTATCTGCATTGTTTGTTTATACATAGGCAATATGCATTTCTTCACACAATGCAGGAATCTTAGCTAATGATTGTGTATTTGTTGCTGAATTACTGTGCTGTCTACTTGTAACTCAGAAGACAAGGACATAGAGATTAGGACATAGAGACTATGGGTAACATTTCTGCAAAGGCAAACTGCTTGTGATCCATTACTATCTTCATCTCTGACTTCTCCAATTTTGGTATGTTTGTAGAAAAATGACACTGATAAATCTGCAAGTATTGGCCGTGCTCCATCAGTGCACTTAAGCAAGCAGTTAACTTAAGCACGTGACTTGTCCTACTTAATTTCAGTTGTGAGGTTTTGAGGCACCTGCCTTTTTCTTCCCCCCCCCCCTCCTCCCCATTTTGCACTTTCATCTGTTCATAAATAAAAAAAAAAAAAAGAGGGGTGATTCTGCTTGCATTTCTCTACCTGTCAATTGATAAAGGTGGGAGCTGAATATGCTCTGCACAGCGCCAGGGTAGGAGCAGACCGTGAGCTGAAAGACAATGCTATTCAAGCTTAGCTATAATCTCCATACTGGAAGTAATCCTTGGGATTTCCTAGATGTTGATACGCTAAAGCAAGTCTGCAGTGATTACACAGAATGACAGGGTGGAGAAATGCCACCTGACCGAACAGAAGATGAGCACAAGTAATTCACCAGGAGGCAGGGGAAGACGACACCATATGTAAGAAGCCGGGTGAGCGCTAGCAGGGCATGAGGAGTGTTCATTTCTAAGTCAGGATGTGACTCTGCTCTTTAGCTAGAAAGTCCATAGGGTGAAATATCTCCTACTGTTATACCCGTACACCCCTAGGAGGGCCAGGAAGGGAGATCTGGAGTCCATAGGAAAAGAAAACTTTCCCTTAAGACCTTTATTCAAGTTTTAAGAACTGATTACAGTCCCATTTACAATGGACCATGCGTTAAAACAGAGCTACTTCCAGCCATGCAGCATGCTGTATTTCTTCTATAATGTTCTTTAACAGAGGATTTAATGGATAATAATGAAACTACCATTACTGCCAATTTTCAGTAGGCAGGTGAACAAAAAAATTCCATGGTATGAGCTGTTTCTACTGTCCTGATCATTGCAAGTAATTAATCTATCAAAAGAGCTCTTTAGCATGAAACAGATGGTTCTTAGTTATAGAGACTTTCAAGACACATAACAAACATTAATTGCGTAGTCCCTCTAAATGCATGCGTTTATGAAGCTGTCTTAACATCAGCAGTCTCACTTCGCATCTTGCTGTTTCGGATTGGGAGAGGTGAAAAAAATACTGAAATGTCATAAAGTTAAGCAAAATTTACTCTATCGGGTGCAGAACTTCTGCAGTGATGAAACAGGCATCGAACATCATGGTTACAGAAAGACACAGAACTGCAAACTGCTACATGTATTACTGGCAAAAGGTCAGTCTGTACCATTTGCAATGCTGCAAACCTGAAAGAATTTCGGTTTTGCCAGTGGAATGATTTCAGATTTATGTCACTAAACCACACTGTATTTTATTCTTTAGCCTACTGTACTTGGCAATTTTTATCCCATTTAATTTTTCCAAATAGTGCAAAATGAGAAAAGAACAACATGCATTCCTGCATATGTCTTCATTTATGCTGATGAGCAGTGACAGGCACGGCTGTTCAGATGAGTAACTGTTCACCAGTGGGCGTAACTGGTTTGCCACCAACCCTTCAATAAACTTCTCCACGCCAGAGAAAAGAATATGTAAAGAAGATTTAAACCATGATGTAGTGCCTCTTCAAACCAGAAACACGTTGCTGGTAAAGAGTGCCCGGGCCTGGCAGAAGGACAGAGCAGAACAGAGCTTTTGGATTCTCTCCTTGCATCTTACTGCGTTGCAAAACTGAAATGACTTGCCTCTCCTTATAGTTCATCATTTTGAAATTGCAAATGTTAGAAAAAAGCAATAATGACTTCTATACTTCATTAATTAGAGTAACAAAGGAAGAGAGAAGCCCCACGGCAGTTTGAATAGTTGCACGTTCCCCTGAGTAGTTAAAATGAATCAAAGGACTTGTATTTGCCAAGTAGAGTAATCAGTAGTTGGAAATGATTAGCTGAAAAACGTTTTTAACATAAAACCTGTATTGGTACAAATAGGTATTGACAAACTATTGAATGTTCACACTGGAACATTATCTTGTCCTTGTTGAACTGAGAGGAAATGCTGAAGCAGAAATATATAGGGAAACTACCTATGGTCACAATTAGGCTTCTTCAGCTTTTTTTTTTTTTTTTTTTTTTTTTTTTTTTAAATAGGAAATATTCTAGTACTCCAAATTAGAACCTAAGGGTTGTCCAAAATTCTGCATCACATATTTCTAAGTATTTGCTGGACTGTGCTCAGATGCCAAAGGAAGAAAATGTTACAAATCCCATAAGGATCAATAGTGAGAGGATATTAACAGAAAGCCGTATTTGGTTAAGCTCGTAATAGGAAAATATTGCACCTTTGAGCAGTGTGTAAAAACATTTCTTGCCTTAATTTCAAATATTACTTAAGGTATCCATTTGAAAAACCAATCAGGTAATTGCAAATGATGCGCGTCATTATGGGAATAACGAACATGATGCACCTAAATTATACTTGGTGCTGCCCAAACATTAAAGAAACAGCTTCCCCCAAAACCTCACAGTCTCAAAAGCAAAGGATAAGGGAACTATCTCACAAGAAGTGGGATCTGGGTAACCCTGGTACAGGCAGCGTTGGCTGCCTATTTCCAACACCATCCTCACTGAAAGGCCTTTTTTCCCCTAGTGCAGTTCATGCTCCGTGCCTGGTAAATACATTTCACACTGACTATTAAGATGCTCATTTCTATTTACTTCTCCTAGAGATGCACATAACTTACCTTCATTTTTGAAGCTCCTAATAATATTTGCAGATGGCATAGATGTCCTATCGGTGGCAAACCTGTTGTACAGCTCTAGCATGTACTCTGGCGGATCCACCTTGGCCGTTTCATGCAGGGGAATGTCAGAGAGGTTCAACGTCTTCAAAAACTCATTTTTCATATTCTGAAGCAGCGTGTTGAAATCAACACCATCCTGCTCGGAGAGAATCTCGTCAAAAAGAGGCACGTCTTCCTCCAAGGAAGAGTGCTCTAAGCTCAGGATGGGACTGCAAGCGGCAAGGTGAACCAAGACACAGAGGACAGCCCACAGCTGGAGTACTACAGAATCCATGACTTTGCTCAAGCCTCCAACCGCACTCAACAAGCTCTAGCTCTCGTGTGGGCTAAGTGGCAGTTTTATCCCCTGGGTTGTACACGGCTTGTGTCACAGAGAGATGACAAGTTTGGAAGCTCTTGTCTTGAAACTTGTGATCCGTCCTGTCTGTCTCTCCCTTCCCCCTCCCCAAAACCAGGTCTCAGTAATTGGATATGGCTTGCTCTCTTCTGTGGTCGCCTTGCCTCTCTTATCTCGTGTAGTGTAAGCTGTTCACCAGATTTGTTGCTATCTCGCAATCCCCTTTCCCTTAATGAGCATTTTGTAAACATTCTGCGCTAGGACACTTGGAGATAGGACAAGTTTCTCCTCAGAGAGGAACTGCCCTTTCTTTCTGCCTCCTGGTAGCCAACTTCCTTTGCCGTGCGTGAACAACTTCCATCCACGCAGATTTCAAGCTAACATGTAAATTCTACAGAGCTCTATCCCAACCTATCAATTTCACACCAAGGGCCAAGAATACCCTTAAGGTAACAACTCTGCCCTTTTCAAAACTATTTTAGAGCTAAGTCTTTACATTACACTTACAAAGGAACTTCTTTGGGAAAAGGTCCATTCTTCTGTGCTTGTACAGCGCACAGCACGGGAGAAGAGCTCTAGGTACTAGCACAATACTGGAGTCACAAGGCCCTGAATGCAGAGGAGCAGATGAGCTCAAGATGGGTGAGGAGAATTTCTCATGTTGCAACTATAAAGCCGTGCTTTGCAAGGACTCTGCTGGAAAGAGCGCTTTGAAGAGAGATCGAATGCGAGCCAGAGAGCGTGGCCTGTAAAGCTGGGCCTCGATTTTTTTTTACGCAGGCACCATACACCTGCATTGGCACCAAATACTTTGCGATAAAGGACAACTTTTTTTTTTTTTTGCAGTGCTTATTATTTTCACTGTAAACTACACTTTCCTGATCTGAACATTAACACTAGTTGAATGCTAGCACTCAGTGCTGCGTGCCGTATAAATGCTCAGAGACAGAGAGAAGACTGGAATGTTTGCAAATGGTTCAGAGTATCTTTCCTTCCTTCTTTATCTTATATATGTGACTTGGCAGGTTACAGTTATTCTTGACTTAGTCGCAGCACAGCCAAAGAGGCTGTCTAAAAATTACTGAAAACACACAAAGGCCAACAGACTACTCTTGACTTCACCTTTGCATCAATTCAAATAGCTCAGAGGCACAAAGTAGGGAATATGGAAATGATTTTGCCAAAAAGATGTRCTAAAATTATTTAGTGGCCCTTTTTGCTTTAGTGTGCAAATTTCAACAAAATGTGAGCATTGTGCATACAAAAATTGGTCTAGTTCTTATATAATATTGTCCACTCAAATCTCCTTGTTCTTCACAGACTTTTTCAAAGTGCCCTTGTTTCGGCAACAGGGCCAGAGCTCAGCTCCTATGCCCGACTGGTTCAGCACTCAAGATAAAGAGGCATTTCTTCTCATGCTGCAGAGTTTGTCCTTGCAAGCACTAAGAACTTTACCCAAAGACTAAACTACCACTGATCTGCTGAGTTTTCTGGACTCTGCTTTTCCATTATGGCTCAGCACATCCATTGATTTGTTACCTCTATCTTTAATAGCCCAAATCTATCACTGGCACAAATGGCCACAACTCCAGCTAACTTAATTAGAACGATACTCAAGCCATGCCTGTTTTAAATTCAGCCTCTATTTTTTTCATAAATATCAGTATCTTTGTGAAAGTCATCTGCAGTACTGATGTCATGGAGCCAAACCTTAGCATGGCCTTTTAACCTCATTTTATTCAACTCTTCTTCTTCTAAACACGGGGAACTTGACAATAAAAGCTAAGTACATTATCAAGGTCCCTCTTATTGCTGCACTACATTAGAAGTAGATATTTGAGCTTAGGAAGATTAATTTAGATCTCATTGTGGAGTTCATGGTTATCTGTGCAAATTTATCTATAAATCCTCTGCAGCCTCGTCAAAGGCTCATCTCTGAATATTGTGGCTTTCCAGAGCTAAGCACAGAAAACTTCGGGGAAATTTTGGAGCTGAGTTCAGGTCACTTCTGTTAATTAACTTAAAAAGAAAAGCACAATCTTCTTTTTGTTGGTGATTCATCACCTGACTATGCCGAACTAAGGTCCTTACTGCCACAGGAAATGAGATTAACGTTAAAAACCATGAGAACAGACTTAGCCTTAACTTTTTAATGCAGCAAAATACTGTCTACTSTAAAGGAAAATCTTCAGGATGGCTTGTCACAGCCAGCCATGCGGGTAGTAGATTTGTCATGAGAGTGATAGTACCTACAGAAGTGGTTTCTTTTTTTTTATGCTTAAATATTAATTTCAGAAATGCACTGATTTCAGATATATATAAACGCACATATTGTTAAATGAAAGAGATAAAGCACATCGTAGAGCTACTGCTTGCTGGAAGGCAGCAGGTGCTGAACCTTCTCAGCACTTCACAGCATGCGGCCTTATCCTCAGTCCTTGCCGATATCTGGTTTTCCTTCTCAGACAAGTACAAATAATGGCTTGACTGCACAGGCAACAGCACGCAGATATGCCTCGCAGAGCTTGTAAGCACCGGGATCTACGGTATTACATGGCTCCTTTCTGAGGGCTTGGGGTTTTCTATGAGATCTAGACCTGAGGGTTTTGAATTTAAAAGGAATTTTTTTAGCATTTGTATGGCTCCGAGGTGTTTAGCTGAATCTCCTCTCTCGCTACGGACCCATTGGCTCTTTTGAGGACTGCACCTGGCCCTTAATCACACATTGAATTAAATTCTTCTGTTACTGTTAATCCAGATGAACAATTCTGGAACCAGCAGAGTTTTTCTAGGTTTCACTCCACTTTCCTATGAATTAAAACTTAGTCTGCTGTGCAACTCTGGTTCGCTGGGTGACAAAACTGAACAGCATTACTTTAACTGCTCCGGCAGTGACATAAGCAGAGCTGACGCTGCCTTGGAGCAGAGGTTGGGCTAGTGACCTCTCTAAGCCCTGCTAAGTCCAGACATATTTTCTACGAATCTGTAATTTCACACCCTGCAGATATAAATATGCAAAGTAAAAAGTAGTGTGCGCACAGTGATCTGACATAAACTTCCTAACCCACAAATATGTCATCTTGATTCAGTGGCTCATTAGGAACACAATTACTGCTCAGACATTCCAACTGTCTTTGCATTTCCGCTCTTGTTTTGATAACTCCTTGAACAATAGCATACTGAAGGGCAATGCAGCCTGCTGTGTTATATACAAACCAGCTTTTGCTGAGTTTCCTAGCTTATTCAATTTAGACCCTGCTGGGGATTTGCCAGATGAGGAATACCCATAGAGTACATCTGATATAAAAGCAGCTTCCTGTTTCCTTAGGTTGCAGGCTGATGAATTTAACACATGCATTTTTTTTTTTTTCTGAATTAAAATGTTTAACAGAAAGGCTTTATTTCATGTCACTGAAATGAAGAGGTTTGGCCTTTTTTTCACATGCACTGCAATTTACATGCACAGTAAGTATCCTAGAAAGGAAATTGCTCCCAAAAAATCTATACTAAATAGATTAACCGAGGTAGCTGGAGAGGGAACATTAATAAGCATCACTGTTTAATTATTATTAAATTTGTAGCATAAACAATGACCCCATTTCATTAGCAATAAATGGTGCATCAGGCAGGCAGAGTTATAGAAACGTCTCTGGGCCCTCACTCCTAGGAGGTTTGTGTTCGTTTCCCCAGTTAATTTGCAGTTGTACATGGGGAAAATGCAGCTAATGAAAACCTAAGCCTCTGCACTGAACCTAGCAGTGTTAGGGAACAACATTCAGCATGTATACAGCACTGTTTAATTAATGTTTCACCCTTCCTGTCGGAGCTGGCTTCTGGTGGGGGGTGGCACTATGGGTTGGACACTCTCCGTTCTTATGCCATGGTAAGAACTGGAGGGGAAAATCAGCCCAGAGAGCAAAGAGAGGCCTTTCCTACTCATAGCACTAAGCAGACTGGGCGTGAACACGAGTGCAGTTGACACAATGGTAGCCAAGGCTATGCAGCAACTCCTGGGAACAGCTCACTTGTTGAAAGGGTCAGTCCTGAAGATTGTGGGGCTCCAAAATAGACTCTAATCTCAGGCACCCCACAACTTCCTCCAAGCCGATGCCTCCACGGCTTCTTCTGTCAAGAGGCAGCAGAAGAGCACGGGTTTGAGTAGGAATGTGTGAAGCAAGCTTGGTGCTGAAAGGCTAGAAAGTGAAGCAGGGCTTTACGAAGTGTCAAGGTCGACGATATACAAGATGGAAATGGTGTGATGCTCCTCTGGGTAAGAGGAAGTGGGGGAAAAGAATGTGAAGTGTTTTTTAAGCATCCTCACCCTCCCTTAGTCTGATTTTCGGAACGGAGGAACACCTGCTCTCACTAACACACTCAGAGGAGATTGGGATGTCGAACCTTTCCCAGGAGAAAGTGATTAATGTTTGCTTATGTGTCCCGGGCTTTCTGGACATGAATAGTTCCTCAGTGAATAAAAAGAAAGTTTGCCAGTTAGCTATAATGTCACATGTAATTTCTCCACGTGTAAACTCAGGTGGATTTTGGTTCAGTAGTCCACACCTTAAGAAATTTAATTAAGATTTCAAAATTAGATTGTTATTTCATATTAAACTTTTTTTAAAACATGAAAAGAAATGTTTCCTTTTCTCCTTTTTTTTTTTTTTCCTTTTTCCTCTGATTGTTTTTAATGGATTCTGTTGAAAGAGTCTCTCAGAAATCACCACCAAGCAAACCCAAAGAGATTAAGGTTTCAGTAGAGGAAAACAGAATTGTTCTTGGTTTATACAGAAGCATTACTGAAAAGCAGATATTACTTAGAGTTCCTCTTTTTTTTTTTTTTTTTTTGGGGGGGGGGGAATATTTGAAAAGAGATATTTGATGAAAAAATATTCAATTCAATAAATTATCTATTGGAGGGGGAGAGGATATTAAAATTTTGCCTGTCCTGCTTATACGTGAATATAAATATCACAGGTAGAACTGTGGCTGGAATGTGGAGGTAAGAGCATTTCATTTCATGTTTCACAAGGGAAGGACTCCCATCCACTACGGGCTTTTGGGGACATTTCTCGTAGATCTTAAAACTGCAATTCCAAATCCCCATATTTAGGGCAGGTGACATAGGAAATCTAACAAGCATCAAACATTTCTATGATCTCAAAGAGCTCTACAATTTTCATTTAAGTTTTATGCTTATTTGTCGGCAGCACAGTGCAATAGATAAGAAACAAATCCTGTCCCCCAAGAATGTGCACTGTATGTAAAGAGACACACAGGGTAGCAAAGGAAAGCATCCCTGTTTCATAGAAGAAAATTTATCAAATTACTTGCCCAGGGTAGCAGAGGACATCGATAGCAGATCCAGCAATTGTCCCTCAGTTTCCAGAACTCAAAATGCAATGTCCTGCTTCACCACAAGAAAATATCCTATCCCATCCTCCTCCTGCAAAGGATTCGCATTATAGCACAAAAGAATCTTTGTTTCTGTGCTAAAACCTTAGAGAAGAAAGTGTCAAGCCTGAGAGTCTTTTCTACATGATGCAGAGCGCCGTCATTCTCAGCCACGCGACTGCTTTTGCCCATAAGTAATAGAGCATTAATAAAGAAGAAAAGGGTGCGTTTTAATGGAAGAACAAGAGCGCCTTTGGTGACGTTCATCAGCCCTCAAAAACACTGAGATCAGTCTGAAAAAAACCCACATATTTTTCCACTGCACAGTGTAAGGAGGTATAAGACACATCTCTATCACAGCACTTGGATCAAATCTCAACATTCAGACTGAAACAACAGCAAGACATCTTGTTGAGAAATTTTTAAAATTCATACTGGGCAAACCTGAAATTCTTTTCAAAAGCTGTGTAAATGCAGGGATTTCAGTTCAAGGCTGCTCTCTAATCAGGACGCCACAGACATATATGCCATTTCAGGGAAGGAGGAGAGTGATGCAAGCTAATGTGCTCTAGCAACCATCACAGCATGTGATTTGAAGTTTTCCAAAATATAGGGATGAAATTAAGAAAATGCCCCACAAAGGTCTCTGTCAGGAGATAGCTGTGGCATGAGGTAACTGTCGGATGTGATATGTGAGATAAAGAAGAGTGTGACACTGACAGTGTGATGAGCTTGCAATGGAATAACTAAAATTAGTTTCCATTCCTGTATCTGCCTAAGTCCTTATTCCTGTATGCCTCGGTTCATGGCTGCTCTGGATTTCCTTTCCATAAATGGGCTGTTCCCAGCAGCTCTCTATTCTGATTTCAGAAGTCACTGGAAAATGAGAAGATAGTATTTAATGAAAGAGCGGGGGGAGAGAAGCGTAGCAATGCATTACAACCAGCGTGATTGAGAAAAAGAAAACAGGGAGAAGGAGGAAAGTCACTGTGCAGCCACAAGGGCAGGGAACTACTTAAACTGTATAACACAACCTCCTCCTGACCCAGAGACAACACTGAAATGTGCATCAATAGCTTTATATGGTAAGCCAGTGGCACCTCTTCATCAGCTATTTCCAGGCAAGTGAAAAGGATGGGGGACACACTAACGAGCAGGGCACCCAAACTACCTGCGCTACTACTGGCAATTCCCTTTCCTCTCTCCTTTTTTTCTGCTGAGGTGGCAAAAGCGCCAGGCTCTAGGAAGGGAGTCCATCAGTGTGCATTTGCACTAGTGCAACCTGGTCTCAGCTGCGGGTCATTGGCCACATGGCAGTACAGATAAATAACGATAAGCAGAGATTTTCAAGCCAGCGCAAAGCCTGAGCAACTGAAACAGAAAGAAAAGAGCTGGAAATAGCTGGCCTTCCTGTCAGTGTCCTGTCAGTCGCGTGCAGCAAATTCACAGGCCTCATTGTTACTGTGAGTCCCAGCTCCCCTGTGTGCTTATTCCTCAAGCAGTTATTTTGAAGAGCTGCCATTTTCTAGTGTGATTGGGTTGGCTTCGTATTTAATCGGGGAATTTCTAGCATGCGCTCAAGTACATAGCTCAGTCCTGCAGAGAATGATACACAGAAAATTCTTAGATCCTTACGTGAGAAAGGCAAAGCAGGCCCTTGTTTTTGCATCTGCTTCTGTACATTCCAGCATTTAACCTGTCTTTTTTTCTTGCTAGGCCTCAAAATGAACTAACACAGGCAATCAAAATGCTTACATTTAACACAAGTTATTTCCAGGAGCAGTAAGCTAAATATTTGCTTATATCATCTATGGGATGTGAGATGTCTCAAGAAATCTATCGATTAGTCTCCACTCCCACTATCTCGGTATGTGCCTCCATGCAGGTGGAGGCCCTAACTAATACTAAAAGGTCATTTAAAATTTAGTACCCTTAAAGGTCACACAATTTATTAATTCAGTCTGACAATTCAAACCTGGTGAGACATGGTCAAAAATAAATCAATTACTATTTGAGATCTTCACAGAGAAAGTGATTGTACTGCAGTGCTAATGAACAGCAGAGTAGGCACGCTGTTTAATACCAGGAGTTTTGACTCTGCAGGCTTCTTATCATACTTGCTTCACAGAACAGTTTAACACAAAAAGGTCAAGAGAAAGTTTTAATTTTACATTTTTGAAATTCCTTCTCTCATCATCTAGTTATTTTATGGAGCTTTGGTATTCACATGGGTGTTAAAACTGCGGGCAACTCTCTGAGCAGCTTCAGTGACACTGACAAAAGCAAGACTCCTGAACAAAACTTTACAGAAATCTGCAAAATTGTTCCTCTTTCTTTCTCAGCTATGTCCACACGGGCTGTGTGAGGAATACCATTCTTTTCCTTAATGAGAACTCCATTCATATACTCCCACAGCCCTAAAAGAACAGAGTTCTTGGGAACAATTAACTAAATGTATCTTGTCCTTGGTTTTTAGAACTATGGATTCTTAATCTTGAAYGATGGGTTGGAAGAAGACAGGGTCTGTTCACCAGAAAGTATTTTGTTGACAATTAATAGCTTGAAATTATTTAATTGACAACTTGAGTATTAAGCAGAGACGGAATATTTTCTGGCAGTGTTYGCTGATGCCTCAGCACGAGATGGTAATTACAAAGCCAACAGCTTGTTATCATATCAACAAAACATGAGGAAAAATTAGACAAGCACGCCTAATATTTGCTCTGTTTATTTGATGGTAGGATTGGGATCAAAAAGGGAAAGCAAGCTGTACGTAACAGTAGAAGAGATTGATTCTGTACAAAAATACTGTTTAAGTACAGCCTTAAAAATTCAAAGATTAAAATGTATTACATTTAAGTTTCTGTAACTTGATGATTGGAATTATACTGGCTAAATTAGGGTTCTCAGCAGCCTCTCTCATTTCTGTTTGCCATGCAACGGAATATCAAATTTTGTCTCTTCTATCTTTTTTTAAGGGAAACTGTATAGAACTTCTCATTGATTTTGGCTTTGATTGCAGCAAAAATTCCAAATATGGTCTGGTCCTCTTGGTCTGGCTTCTGCAACTTTATTGTTTAGGATGTTCAGAATACTTAAGTATTGGTTAGCGTTACTGAGGAATTTGATCAAATGCTGTTAATAGCTCACTTCACAAGGCAACTGCTGAATTCTCCTCACCTGAAAAAGTCTTACATATATCCAAGACCACCAAACTGGAGGACTAATTGCTCTCCAAATTTAACTGGCACATCAAAAAATGTGACTTTATCTTGGCAGCTTTAAAAAAAAAAAAAAAAAANAAAAAAAAAAAAAAAAAAAATCACAACAGGCAGGGAAAATGAGAGTCCATAGGTAATAGCTCTACGCAAATATCTTTACAGCTGGGAAACTTACCTCATTGATACTCAGATTGTTTTCTGATTAGCTGTCGCATCAGTCTGAGACCATTTTAGTGGTAGCATACGCATTGAGAGACTACTCTCTCTCAGGTCCTATTTATACTGTATTAACACTTGTGAGGCTCAGGATCATAAAAATAAATTTCAATTGGAGAATTTTTAATCAATCTCTCACTTTTTAGACTCTAGTACTGCTAGCTCTATCATTCTTGTTGTGTTATCGCCTTCACAGTTGTTTAACACCTGTAAGCTATGCATAAACACTCCCCTATCTGAAGAATCCCACCCATCTGGTAGTTCCTCACTTTTAATTAGCAAGACCCCTACATTTAGGGCTGTAGCTTGGGGGAGTCTGTAACATGCTTTAAATCATGCTGCACATCTCCCAGTTTTTCTCAGAGCGGCTTGGCAGATAGGAGTGTCTTGTGAAGCGCGGATGGCAGCTTATCTCATTGAGAGCATGGAACAAGCCCCTCACAGTCCCTGGTGTTAAAGGGCTCGACTTATCTGGAATGAGTGGCAGAGTGCCCTGGCTCAGCTCTCATTATATTGCACCCAGAGACATTGCTTAATGTGCTGCTGTCAAACACCTCCCAGCGTGGCTCAGGGCAAATTTCTGAATCAGGGAGCTTCTTTAGGTGAAAACAGCCTCTGCTTCCTATCTCAGGGGATGGAAAAGGTTACTGGCTACCACTCCTAGCTCAAGCCTTAACATCCTTATGTCTCAATTTAAACATATTTTTAAATGCTTAACAATCCTTACGTGACCATCTGTACAATGGTGCCAGCAGGAGAAAGGGGAAACTTCCCAGCAGCTGGCATCGTGACTATCATGGTATGTATGGGAAGGGTGGATGTACCTGGGAACTGCTGGACAGGATTTACAGCCCGCAAATAGATAAAGGCCTTAGCTACCTTTATAGCCTGGGCTGTCCTGGAAGCTATCTGAATTACAAGAAAACCTCATTGTACCGCTTTACCCCTCTACTCTCCTTTATATCGCCACATCAGCTCTCATCCTAGCACCAGCAATTACAAAGTGATTTTTTTTAAGCGCTCTGAGCATAGCCACAAAAGGGTCTACTTTATGCTACATCCGCTTTTCTATCCAACAAGAAATGGCTGGAGCAACTTGAGGACCCCATTCAGTAAGTCTGAATCACCTTCCTCTCTTTATACACACCCCCAGAAAATTAAATAAAGTGCGAACTGCCAAGTCACATGAGTCTGGCTGCCTCTTACTGAGCTGAGAGAAAGAGCAAAGAAAAGAACTTGCAGAATAGGAACAGAGATGCTAAAACCAGCAGAGGGTGTGGCCATGACGAGTGCTAAGAACAGCAGGACCTGCCTGCAAGGAACAGAGACCTGGCTACAAAACTCCAGCCAGACTGGCAGCCCCCTTTCTCCCCTGGTCCCCCCACAAAAAAAAAACCCAAACCAAACAATGAGCCAAGAGCACATAATTCCTCTGTGGGTTATTCATGGCTGAGGGAGGAGGCTGGCTAAGCGGGATTGGGCAGGGGCAGAGACAGATGAGGCTGGTTAGATTTCACTTGGTGGCAACAGGGTTGTGGTAAGGAGAGGGAGAGAAGAAGAATGCAGGAGTGTTGGGGCTTCCCCGCTTACCTGTGCTTATGGTCAGTGTGCGATTGGCATTTGTCAGACTTCTCTTTCATCCGTTGCTGCATCCCTTTTCTGAAAGAGAAAAGATTTCACTCATTCATATTAGATCTCGTGAATCTTTGCCACTTACGTTTCTAGAACACTTCAAAATCTTTCATTAATAAGCCTTGTGCAAATGCAATGCCTCATTAGATAATGGCATATATATACATATATTAAAGAGAAAAAAATGACAAATACTAAGGGATCGAAGAAGAGTTCAGTTAGTCACCAAATGGGGCATAATTACACATGAAAACAAATATCCCACTGGTTTGGAAATCTGAAAGAATTCTAATCCTCTGCATCCTGACTCAGCTTTTACTTCCCAGGGAACAGGTCTCAGGCTGACAGGGATTCATTTTATTTTATTTTTAAGTTATGGTTTGCTCCTCATCAGTGTTTTTACTAGCCTAATGACAGCAAGATCTCACTTAATAACCACCCTAGATTCAGATTGCAATAAGAAAAACATAACTGTTGAGGTTACTGTAACAATTTGCCATCTAGCGGTCAATTGAAATCACACTCAATTCTTAGCTCAAGCAGAAGATAAACAAKGTACCACCAGGACTGGATTATATGGCTCGGAAAATCTGGTATGCCTCACTGGCCAAAACATTTACTTATTTTAAACAAGTAACCATGCAAAACCCAGCTCAGTTCCTCTCCGGACAATAATTTAAAATTTGAGTATTTAAGATTAGGCACCTTGATGCAAACTGAGCACGTACTTTCCCTTTACTAGGATGCGTCCTCTTTTCTTCTTGCACATGGATCTTGTCGTGTTGTTCAGTGCTTGACCACAGCAATTTGCTCCTGAGTGGTTAGTGGTTAGACACACTCAAGAGGCAAGTTTTTGTCTTCTAAAATGAAGAGATGATTTTTTTTCCTCACGACTATGCATTGTTAGTACAAAAAGGGTGGAAAGACCTAGCAAACGAGAACACTCATTCACATCTTTGGCTTGCCAGCCCAGACCGCATAATTTTTGTTTCAAATAGTGGGCTTGATTCTCCAGTCTGATTTCATTTTTCTCCACTAGTGGAAATTCTGTCCTATATGGGAAAATTTGCTAATGTTAATAGCTGTCCCTTTCCATTACTTGATACAAACTGGAAAACTTGCTTTCATATATCAGACAAGATATATGAAAATCTACCACTCCTCCTAATTTAAGCACTCTCTTTCATTTAAATGGTATTGCTCACCAGGGTAAGAGTTTCCAGGTTAATCTCTGATTTTAAAATGATCACAACTGGCAAAGGTGTCGTACCTTGACCTTGGTAAATAGTCTTGTACACTGGGAAATTCGGGGAGGTGGTGGGGGGCGGTTCTCAGTGGAACGGGTTCAGTGGTAAAAAGATCTTGGTACGGTACAGGTGACTAGATAAATTGTGGTCCTTGGCAGTGAGGGACCATAGAGGCTTCCTGCCCACTGATAAGGATCAAGAAAGGTTAATTGCAGCAGAGTTGGAGATGTGACTGGAATGTGCGCTAATTCCGCCCTCCCCAAATGCTTGACATATTTTAGCTGCCTGTCAGAGTGCATCCAATGATACCATTGCTTGGATTCCACACGTGCCTTTAAACACCTTTTAGGCTTTTTAAAAAAGCTGGGAGCAAATAATCGGCATTATTCTGATATCCCAGCCTAGAATAAATATTGTTTTAACTTACAAAAGCTGCCAACGCACACAGATACTCACTCAGGCACACCCAGACACACTCCCAACATGCTCTCTTCCACATAAAACAAATTCCCCATGCTTTTATAGAACAAGCCTAGCTCAGAAGCTAGCTAAACTTCCAAAACGTGCATATTACTTTGATGGACAGAAGCTCTTGAAAAGATCAGGTAACTTTCAAGATAATAAGAGTCACATCCTGATACTCTCTTCCTCTCTAGGCTCTTTCTGCCAATATGTCTTTAGGATCTAAGCTTGTGCACGGGCTCCTTTCTTCATCTTTGTGATGGATCCGGGTTCCAGTCCTGGTAGGATCACCACAGCCCTGCCCCTCTCCTGATGCAGATATACCAGTTGCCTGTGCTATTTTCAAGGTGTTAATCTTATGCTTAAGGCTAATAAGCCTCATGGACAATCCACTCTGCACGTTAACCATAGGCAGTTGTTATTAGGATAAGCACTCTGCTTTGTTGACTGCGTAACTCTCTCCCATTGTTTCTGAGAACGGTTGCTGGCTGCTCTCCACTTAGGAAGTGGCTGCAATCCTCTGTGGGTCCCTCCCGTGGAAATCAGTGGGACTTTTCTACCCATTCCAGTGGGAAATCTCACGGATCACAATGTAAAAAGATCCTTACTGATAGACGACCTATAAAGCTGCTGATACCTAACAAGCTCTATGACAGCAAATGCTTCATATTATACAGAACACATGTCTAAGTTAAGTCATCAGTAAAAGGAAAGCTATATATTTCCTTCAGATCGTGAACATTCAGTCCAGACCTTTTGCTGACAGGCTGTGGATTTAAAGATAGAAAACGTTTTCAGACTACAGTTATTTAAGGCAACAGATGGACCATATCTTCAGGGACACTTTACCTGTTGTTGCTGCTTTTTACTTCCTTGGTCTTTCCCTGTAGTCCCGTAACAACATCCATCACCTTGCAAGAGAAGGAAAATGGATTAATTATAGTCTAAGGCTATAATAAAACATACGGTGAACTGTGGCATAGTCAGCAAAGAAGGAAATAGCAGGAAATAGCATGAGCCAACTACAGTATCAAATAGATAAAGCATCAAAATTCTTTCTCCTGCACAGGTCCTTTTCCCTGCTTTTGTTCAGAGGTGGGTGTACATTCCTATTTGTCCTGTAGTTAGTTACTAAATTCAGAATAAATTTCTTTTGCTCTGCAGCCATTTCTAGCATGGTCTTTGAAATCAGTGATACGTTGATAATACCAACAGGCCTAGGCTCAAGGTCCGTAAATTCAGAGCTGTAACATGCCCATCCATGCGCTCCTGTGAAAACAGACCATCCTCTGAAAAACAGGGGGAAGGAGAAGGTGGGCATATGGGTCATGTGGTATATGATTCTTCCCGTGCTTCCTCTTCTCTTTGTTGGGAGCTGCACCCCAAAAGGTACAGCAACGTCACAGCAGACTTGCCTCCAGGKTGCTCCATCCAGAAGTCTCCTCAAAGCTGTGCACCCTGGCATTGGAGGTGCTGCAGGAGTAGATGATAGCTGAAGCATTATTTATCAAACAATAAACACAGCAGTCGAAACGCAAATTTATTGCTAACAGGTCTGACTGATACAATGAGATTGTGAACTAAAAGAAAAGCTAGAAACAATCTTCTTCCATGTTTAAGTACATGAAGGGCAGAAGCGCTACCTCCCCAGCTCAAACAAAATTAAATGGCAGATAATAAGGTGTTGAGGCTTGTTTCAGAGTTCTTTGTAGAACTATTTGCTCTAGTATCAAGTGCAAATCTAGCAAGCTTGTAACACTGCCTTCAAAATTAGTAGGCAATGAACACTAGAAGCTTATTGGTAAGCTTTTAGATGTACATGCAATACTTTCTAAACAAAAAATGTAAGACCTCAAATATGCTTATAATTTAAATGAAATTCAGTCAAACCACAGAAAGGGATTTTTTTAGCCATCAGTGAAGACTGAAGAGCTGGACTGAGTTCCTGCCTTGGTCATGGACAATTTCTGTGATAGCAGTCAAACCATGCAGAGTAGATTGCGCTTTAGTTTTCCATTGATAGTATCAAGGCAGCAAGGCATCCCTTATTTTGTCCATTCAGAATAGACCTCATGATCTGTAAGCAACTATGCAAGAGAAGAACAGGACTCCCTTCACATGAGTARTGCTCTTTATCCCTGGGTCAACGGAAGAGTTTAGCCCTGCATCTTTTATAGCCATGCATAACCACTCTGTTTTATTCAGATCTCACTCATATCTCAGAACACTGTTCCATTAAAAAATGGATGTAGTATGCAAAGCGTTGCTTTGAAGTAACTAATTCTGATTAAACTAGTAGCAAGAGGATGAGAGTCTCAAAGGACCATTATTACATCGCACACACCATAAGGGTTCAGATTCATCTATACTGCAATAAGACGGAAAACCAGATTGCATTGACTAATTATTTTAAATAACTTTGCATTCAATAACAAATCTTAGAATAGTAAGACTCAGCTTTGTTCGTACATCTAGTCTGCCTCTCTGGAAGCTCTACCAGTTTGTTCCTTTGGGATCTACTTCAATCTCTGGTCTTCAAACTTCCACTGGCTAGTCAATGTCAGGTCAGCATCCCTGAAGACATAATCCAAATATATATAAAGCCYGAGATAATTAAGGCAGTAATTTTCTAGATTTTGAAGAGCTTGGCTGACTCAGGGGAGGGAGGGCTTGTCATGACTTCCAGGCCCTCTAACAGAAAAACACACAAGGAAAGGGTTGAAACATGACAGTTGTCGCTTGGAAACTAGATTAGGGCTTCCGACTGAGTTTTGAAGGTCTTGAAACAACAGCCTCTCTGGATACTGCAACCACAAAAGCTTTGAAAGTCACAACCCATGTGAGTACTCTTGCCAAGCAGTGCTCTCAAAGAGTGCCTTGAGGTATTTCACATCCCCCGTGCATCAGCCAAGAACATCACAACTACAACTCCTAGTTTCACTTCCCATCAGTGAGCTCCGCTTCAAAATACAGCTAAACAGGCTATCCTGTATCTTGCAGACACACACAAGCATTCCTGGATTTAATTACCAAAGTTTGACTCTTCAGAAACATTCTTTGGATCACCAAGAACCTTCAGCCTGCTGTGAATACAATTAATCTAGAAGAACAACTTCACCATATGATAAAATGCTCTTTTAATAAATAGCAGATGGTTTGACCAGGAGTCCAATTTGAAAATAACAAAGTGCAGACCTGGGGCCAGTTTCCTGCACTCCAAAGGAATGCCTTGCTCTCTGGCAGCCATTCAAGGCTCCAATAAACCATAAACATTTAGTCTTCATCCCCAAAATATACACTCCTTCCAAGCACTGATGGAAAGGATGTGTGAATTCAGCCATCCACTGAGATCTACCAGAAGAGCAGGCAGGCAGCACCAATGCTGCCTCATCTTGTATTTTAATCAGCTCCTGACACAAACTACYGGACAGCATATGCGGGGCCCTCAGCAAGCAGTCACAGCACTTTTTACGCTGGCTTTATGTGAAAGGATAATTTTATTCCGGGTTACGAACTTTTTAGGACTGGGACAGTCTCCTCTATCCAGGTTTGAAAAATGCCCAGAACAAAAAGCTCTCTGACCCATCACATCTATTCAAATTGCTACAGATTTTCACTGGCCTTGCAGAATTCGAGCTTCTTTGCAAGTGTTGGTAACACAGATCTGCTCCCTCCCATTATCTATCCATTCACCTGTTTTCTCCCTCCCTCCAGCAATCGTACATAAGGTGAGTCAGCACCTGAAGAGGCTGGGTGCTGACACCAAAGGGAAGTTCTCCACTGGAAAAAACTATCCTGTTACTGTTTCTTCATTGGCATGAAGCATATACCAATGCCTAGGTCATGCTGCAGCCTGAGCATAGGAATGCACCAAAGGGAAACATATCTCTTCTGTAAGAAAACTAGCAAGGCCCACTTTTTCTGTTCTGCTTTTGGATGAAGAAAAAAGACAAAGCATTTTAATTACTGCATTAGCTTTATTTGTATATCATAGGTTTGTTGCACTCAAAGCTTTGGCTATGCAAGTTGAGTCTAACACCAAGTTTTGTTCCAGTTGGAGAACGTGGCTACCATCACAAAAGCGTGCAGAGAAACAAGCCGTTTCCATGCAGTAGAATTGTCAAGATCCAGCCTAATAGGCTTTTTCACAGATTTTAATGCCCAAAACGCTTGGAATTCCTGCATCGGCACAGCCACGACCATTCAGTGGTGCTAAAACAAACAAGAAAATGAAGATGTTATCAGTGACAAGATCCCTGTATCCAGCAAGGAAAAATCTGTTAAATACACAAATTTCAAATCCCCAAGTATGGTCCTCTTGGAGGCTCCTGTTGGTCTGAACAGATACTGTGTCAAACTTTCGTGGTGTAACTCAAAGGGAGGAAATGTCTGTATGGCTTTAAATCACCTTTGTGCTCCTCCTTTCCCATAACCCACATACAGCAGGTAGCACGCTGGCATACAGTAGATGCCTTGTGGGACCATTGTGTCATTGGGGCACGAATCAGGTACAGCTGCTACACAGTGGCTTCCTCTGACACCAGGCAAACCACTTTGGAGCAGCTATTCCAGATATTTAGATGCCTAACAACAAAAAACAGTGCTTGACCAGATTTTCCAAAGCATCCCACAGCCTTGCCCTTTCAATCCTGCTAGGTAGTTTACTCCTCCTCTCTAAAACAGGGCAACATGTTCCTGCCTCAAAGGTACCACGTGGACTTAGGTTTAAAGGAGAGAAAGGTGCTTATGCACTGTAACAGAAGCATAGTGTTCTGATCTTGCAACTTACGTTGAATCTTTACAAGCCGGTAGAGAGGCAGACCTGCGCAGAGTTGTTCAATGGATTGACCATAGAGAAACCAGTCTTTGATATCCCCGAGCACAGAATGGCCAGACTGAAACTCTACCCACACGTTATTTGGAGAGTATACTGACTTCATGGTCTAAAAAGAAAATGTTAGGCACCATCAGTAACGTAGCTTTGGTTTCATTCTACTAGGACACCCTTTGAGAAAATCCCAAAATCTAAAGTCACCTTCCTTTGCCTCACACAAAGCTTTAGCTAAAGCAGCTACACGCTTTTAAAGAAAATAAATATTTTCAATCTACTCAGAAACAAAGTTCACTAGATACTAGTCCTGTCAACCTAGCAAAATTGAGCTGTATTACTATCATAATAAGTTATATTAACTGGCAGTAAGTTTTGCTGTAAATGCACTACTGTTAGGCCGTCATAAGACAGGCCAGAACTCAAGTTCATCTCCAGGCAATACTTCCAGTCACCTTCATGAAACCTTTGCCTGAATAAGAAAGTCAAAGTCTGGTCAAAGTAAATAGATTTCTAAATTCTGCTCTGCAAACAAAGTTATTTCAAGTTATGTCAAGCTCAAAATATCAGCATGATGACAAAAAAAGGAAGAGCCTGTCTGAACTCATATTGCAATCACCCCAAAATAGTCAAATTACACTACTTCCAAGGACACAGTATCTTACAGTACTAGTCACAATGACATTCCGCTATGTAACTGCAGGGTGGGCCATGATTGCTCGTTGTCTTAAAGTAACATTCTATATGGTATTCCCTTAAAGTTCTGTGTTGTCAGATGTGCTTCATCATTGCTAATGCAGTAGAAGACATTCCTAAGAACAGCTGTTCTTAAAGGCAGGATGGAGGGCTCTCATCACACCACACAACTCTTATACAGTAGCCTTTCTTGTACACGGTACGGGTTTCGCTACGAAGTCACCTTCCTCTCAAAAGCCAGGCGTCCAATTTCTTGCAGCTCTGGGATGTATTTCTTATTTATTTTCATGATAAAGCAGGCCTTTCGTGAAAGTAACTTTGTTGCAATATACCCCTGTGATTAAAAAAAATTATAGTTTATTAAAAATGGCTACCACTAATATTGGTTGATTCTCTCTACTCTTTAGGACAATCTAGAGGAAACACGAAGTGCCTACACAGGCTGCTATTGTGGAATGACTCTGCATTTACATCGTCACCTTTGGGGAATGGAAGCAGCCTGCCCACACTAATGTCTGTCCATAAGACTGGAAGGATCTCTTCCGACAGGCTTCTGCTGCACTTGCTATACGTGAGTGATGGCAGCCCATTCTCAACTCTGACCTCACTGAGGTCAGTGACATTCTTTTCACTTTCATGAACTGCCACCACAGGTTTCATTACGAGTCTTTTCAACTGCACCATCATATGGGTGAAACAAAGAGATGGCCTAAGAGGAGGAAAGGTGATGGGAGTCTTCAAAGAAACAGTGTTTCAGGACAACTTATGGTGAGAATACACTAAAAGAATTTCTGAGTTTAAAAACTTCCTCAGAGATTAAGTCTAGGCAGATTCTTAGATCTACTTACATGCGAGTAGTCAAAAATGGTATCAGAGGAGTATGCGCCAGAACGGACATGGACTTCAGCAATGTTTTTCTCATTGTCGATAGTCATAGTTCCAGTGACATAGTCACTGCCAGGTTCTTGCAGGACAAAGGTCTTGGGTAAAAAAAAAAAAAACAAAATCGTTGTTCATCATCTGGCTTGCACCTTTAAAAGGTGCAATATAAACAAATGCTTTCTCTCAAATAAACAAGTATGATTGCTTTATGTAAATATTAAATCCCTTAACAACCCTCTAGCAGTCTCAGGAGGCCCTTGAGGTGGAGATTAATTATGCAAGAGTGCGTCAGGGTGAGAAAGGAGGGGACAGGCCCTCACTACAGGCTAAGGAACAACAACACGGGGCATCCCAGTCATTACGTGTGGCAGCAGGGACTGGCAGGAGACTGCAACAGCCTCCAAATTTTAGCTTGAGCTAAGGGGACCTATGCCCCCCCAAATTTCTTGTTACTATGCACCTGCACAGAACYGCCTCTTTGGCTTACATGATTGTCACCTTTGGCAAATGCTATTTTTCTCTACACTTGGCAATAAGCATYCTGTAGTTTCTTCTGTGCTTTTCTTCCTATTATATTCACCCCCTGCCCAGGGATCCAATACATTTTAAATGAGCACATGCACTAGAAGGCTTATCCGTCTACTTACGTCCAATGCAGAAGTCTGAGTCCAAAAGACTCCCAGCAGAACRAGAACTGCAGCCTGCAAATGGAACGAGCATTCTCACTCAACAGAAACACCAGGCAGTGCCATAAAAAAAATCCCAGTTCATGAATTGAGGGAAGCAGCTGTAGCATCAGTTTGAAAAATTACCCACTTAACACGTGTATTAGTCGAAAACAATTACAATTCTTCACTGTAAAATTCTTGCTACTAGGCTTTTTTGCCTGTAACTGAAAAAGCAGAATGATAACCTAACCATTACATTTTTTGTATTTTGCAAAAGTCCCTCCTTGATGCCATGTTACTTCCTGATTTGCCTCTACAACCATAATTATTAAATCATAACTAAATCCCCCTTCTGAACTGTAATCAAGTTCTGCACTCTGCTCAAATGATGCTTCCACTGACTCCAGGGGGATTGCTGTACACCCAAGAAATGCAAGTTTCCCACTGAACCCAAAGAAACAATACACAGATCATATTAGTCCCCACACTGTACCACTTACTCGAGCATCTTCTTCTCTATACTTTTGTTTTTAAAAATACAGAACTTTTTATAATACAAGTTCAACAAAAATGGATATACTCACAAATCCGTTCATTTTTCTTTCAGATAAGAACAAGAGGCTGCAGAAAGTAAGAGTGCAAGAAAATCCCAGAGACCTTCAACTTTTATATCTTGCTGGAGGTGTGGGAAACACTTGACAGAACTTTTCTTCATGACTCGAACAAGTCCATATCTACACGCCACGCTGTGGTAAGCCTCATATCTGAATTTTGGGTTGGCACAGATAACCCAACCCCGATATGACGAAAGCGCTCAGTAAGTCAGCTTTTGTAAAATCAATCACTCTACAAATGGCTATTATTTACTGGTTTAAACTTTAGGGGACTTCCCACTCTGGCTGGTTCCCTTTTTTAAATATTTAACAGGATATTGTCCAGAATTAAATGGCATCAGGAATAACTCTGCTATTCATTCATACAAACTGCATTTTGTCTTCTGAAATATAATCCCTAACAGCCTGATAGTCTGCAGACAAATCCTGGAAAGAAATACCTATGTCATGGTGGCCTACACGCCAGCCACTGAACAGACCAATTCTTCAGCCATTTCTTCCATTTAATATATGCGTGAACTCTTAACAGGAAGCACTGCTCATTTTTGATCAGTACCGTGATGTATACAACACATGCATTGAAATTAGTGACATAATTAGGAATAATAACTGTGCTTCACAAGACAGTCTGGGTAACTCCTAGCCTCCTCAGCATACAAAGGAGTGACATGAAACTTCAGAGGATGTGTCATTCACACAAGGTCACAAAACAAAAGGAGCAGGATGGGGATTCCTCCTTTAAAGCTACCACTGCTTTCTGTATTTTATGAAAGTGTCAACGACCGCATGATATTGCCATGAGAAGTATTCTCCTACAACTATGACCTCGCCTGGACTCCTCCTCATCTGTGACTCCACGTCAGCCAGTGCCGGAACCTTGACGAATCACACACTACTTCCTACTAGAAAGTCATAATTGAGGCGTACTCCCTTCTAATAAAACAAGAACTCAACCTAATAGCCAACACATTTCTATAATCTCAGTCATCGGACAAAAAACTAAAGAGATTGTATGGAAATCTCTCTCAGCAAACAGGCCTCTATTTGCTTTATTCTACCTAACTCCGCATGGAAAACGTTATCTCAAGCGTAACAAAGCTGTGCTGCTAAGCAATATATCAGAACACAGATAAACAGATATCAAATTGTGACAAGCACGGTTAGATTAGACTAATCAGATTAGATTAGGCTGATGTTACCCTCCTCTTGAAAGCTGGCTCTGTTCCTTCTCAAAASATTCTTTGTTTCTAAGATTACAGATATGTCAGAAATACTCAGAGTAGATTTCAGCAGTCAAGCAAGCCTTTCATAGCAGGAATCTAACAGGGTTCAGGCACCACAAGCTAAAACAAAAAGCTTTATTAAGTTTTAAATGCTTTTAAACTAAAGCTTAAATTAACTTGCCATTAGTCATCATGTCTTCATATACTCATTTATTTTGAAAAAACACCCAAAAGCATGAGCTTCTGCTTTCTTAAGCATCGATATGCTTAGGCACTGGTAAGGGCAGAGCAACATGTGAAATCGACAGTTATTTAGCAAAGGAAAATTACAATAGCCATAATCTCATGATTTTCACCTTACAGCAGACTGACTGAATTTTGCTGATCCGATCAGACAAGGCCAAAAATTGAAGATTAATTTCTAAAAAGCATTTGACTAATTAATATTATCGCAAGAGAGAACACGCTCCTCGTTGTCTCAGGCAAAGCCTAGATCTACTTCCAATAGGAAAGCCTTGCCTTTTTGGAGACTTCTTCCCCAACAGTTAATCACACATCTCCCACTAATACACCTGAAATTAGCACACATGCACTCGGAGGCAAGACTATCCATGACTACGCCAGAGTCCTCTAAGCACCCTTCTATATTAAGTAACTGAAGTAAAGAGCATAAGAAGGGCTAGAACCCACTCTAATTTCACTTTCGCCAGTCCTCAGGCAGAGTGAAGTTTAGCTTAGGAAGCCATGACTCAGAACCCCTTGGTGAACATGAAATTTCACAGTGATGCCCACATTCTCAAAGTAGTCTTCTTGCTTTCGATACTTTTGATCGAAGTGGAGACTCTCAAACTTTTCCCCAAACACAATCACTTTTTCCTCAACTGTTACACTTGCAGTCAGATTGGTCATATGAAGGAAGCCAGCAGAAAATGGAATTTGAGTAATGTTCAGAACAAGTACTATGTTGTTACAACACAGCAATGTTTATTGTCTCAAGAAGCTTAACTTCTCTGTTACTTTCATAAGGCCAAATATTTTCAAGTACATTCTAATTTACCCCGATAAAACATGATTAAGCTACAGAATCACTCTTAATCTACGTAAGTAAAATTGCCAGAAGAATTTGACCTGTTATTTGGCACTGTCATCCACTAAAAATCATTTAAACAAAAGAACCTTGAACATCAAATGGAAAGAATAATTCTACAATTTCAGTTCAAGTCTAATTACCAAACAGGAGTTTTAACACATAAGTGAGATGGATTCAATGAAGTTAAGGCGAGATTATACTAGCATAGTAAACTCCCCTGGTGACTCATGGGGGGGGGGGGGGGGGGTTTTTGGGTTTTTTTTAAAAATTTTTTTTTTTTTGGGGGGGGGGGGGGGGGGGGGGGGGGGGATGTTTCAGGTACTTTTCATAAATATTTACTTTATCAGGGAGTGAGCAGGTAGCAGGAGAAAAGTAAAGAATGAAGCAACACCTCAAAAAAAATCAACAAAATCCTCTATGCTTCCATTTGCATTTGGCTGGGCATGCCACACACCAGATAAAGATGGGGTGACACAGTCTAGAAAAATCTGTGTGGCACA
The DNA here is from genome assembly GCA_035582835.1 of Phoebastria nigripes. NCBI lineage: Eukaryota > Metazoa > Chordata > Aves > Procellariiformes > Diomedeidae > Phoebastria > Phoebastria nigripes. The sequence goes on from JAYKAV010002706.1 coordinate 601,188, forward strand.
AGGACAGGGCAAGCAGAATTAATCACATTCAGTAGTTAAAAAAAATAAAATAAATCAAGCTTCAAGGATGAATCCAGAAATAATTTCAGCAGTTTTATTCTTGCTAGACAACAAGGCATAAAAAGCCACATGAAAATGTGAGTGTGCGCACAAAATGAAACACTAATTTGAGAACAGGGTTAAAACTGGAACAGCTCTTAGCCTTGGGAGTTTGCTGCACAGTGGTACAAGAATTTTGTACGGAACCAGAATGCCTTGAGCAGAGCTGTAAAAATGGGACACAGACAAACTTGTACTGGAAAAAGGACAGGGTCTTRTACAGTAAGAGCACCCTTCCCTGCCTTTTTTCCTGGCTTCTACTATTGTAATTAGTTTCATAAACTATTCTTAATGTCAAATGCTCTAGCCATGTGCATTTGCCATACAAACTACTCAAGTAATCAGAAGCTGATGGAAGATGTGGAGAGTCAGGCTTCCAAGTGTGATGCATTACTGTAATGGCCAAATTGGCTACAGTTGTTGGAAGAAATGGACAAAACTGCTTTCCAACTCATTGCTAACACCACCACAGGGATTAGCATTATACAGTTCAGTTTCTCAACGCCTTTCTTGAGAACCAGTCAATTAATTAAATTTCCAGAGACTATGAGAGGATTTCATGACATACAAAATCAGACTTTTGTGTATTTTGGATCTTGGAGGCTAAGGACATACCTGTCTCCATTTGGCATCCACAAATCCGTCCAATTAGAAGAACTGTAAATCTTTTCCCTTAGTAATTTATTACTTTCATTCACCATATTTTACACCTCATGCAAATTGCAAAGTGCGTGCAAAATAGATGAAAAACAGAGAGCTCTGCTCACAGTGCTGGCAGACTGCTACACCTCCTCCGCACTCACGTAGTCCGAGCAAGGCATCAGTTAGTAGCAGAACGACAGAGTGTGGCCCTGACTGGTATAAATGAGAATTGGGCCTCACCTTCTCAACTAAAGTAAGATTCCCTGGCTTTTCGGATAACAGCTGCAACAGTGATCCTCAGCAATTGATGACAGTGGAGAACTTTGTTCAGTGTCATTATAAACTAATGTCTCTGAGTCCCCATCATGCCATTCTGGCAACAAAAACAAAACTTAAGTGCACAAACCCATACTGAACCACAGTAAAGTGCACAATTAGTATACAGAGGGACTGACAGAGCTGCTATTAAATAAAAAGCACTTTTGGAGTACACATAAATGAGGACCTCTGAAAGTGCTTCTTCTGTAACAGGCACAACTAAGAAACAAATCCAAATTATCTGAGGCTATATAGATATATGTTTATTAAACAGCAATGGACAATATTCCTGGGCAAAGAGACACGGACATTTGTACTGGCCGAGTACAAAATCATAGAATAGTTTGGGTTGGAAGGGACCTTTTAAAGGTCACCTAGTCCAACCCCCCCGCCACAGGCGGGGACATCTTCAACTAGATCGGGTTGCTCAGAGCCCCGTCCAACCTGACCTTGAATGCTTCCAGGGATGGGGCATCTACCACCTCTCTGGGCAACCTGTGCCAGTGTTTCACCACCCTCAATTAATTAAAACCTAAAGATTCTGCAAAGTTTCTGCAACAAACAAGGCAAATAAGCTCTTATGCCATGGCTCTGTATATAATTATCAAATTCAGAGAAATATTAAAATCTACTTTCTAAATAATAGTTGACATAAAATGCCAGTTGTTACTGCTCCTCCCTTACTCATTTTTTATTATCTCTGGTTTATGGTCCCGTTCTAGAATTAGCCCTTAGTCCATAATCAGGTACTACTTTCACAAAGAGGCTCTATGAAGATACAGAGGCCACACCTCAAGACTGGAAAGCAGATCCTAACTGAACAAGCTCAGAAAGGAAGGTTAACAAAAGAACTCAGTAATTTCTACAATTTAGAACCAACCTCATGATTTCTGGGGACGGACTTAACATTTTTAACATAGCAAGATTACCACCTCTGTTGATTTAAAAGATGGTATCAGCTATGGATAAATCATCAGGCCAAGTCCTTTGCCACGCAGGCACAAAGCGTCACTACAAATTTTATTAGGCATCTATTCTCCAGTTCCTTTTTTTTTTTTTTTTGTCATATAAAAGTTACTATAAAATACATTGAACTTGCCATGACAAGTTTTCTCTCATCTTCCTGTATGTAATGAATTCAATCAGGCTGGTATCAAAGCCTCCTCTTATCAGAGCACTTCCCCAGGAAACCCGTCACGATTCTGTGAACACAGGGCACGTGCCAATACGGTAAACCCATTTTAAGATTTAACTTTGGGATATTACTGTATTAAAGTAAGAGTACACATCAGTTACCAGCAGATCTTGCCTCGCCTACCATCAAAGTGAAGTTCGCTGTAAGTATATGTATTACTTTCTCATAAAACTGTTAAGGCTGGACAGTTTTAAAATTATTTTGAGTCTTTCTTTGGCGCCTAGTGAACTATTACTGATTTATGCAGGGATTACAGAGTAAAAATGCCAAATGGGTCGGGTCTGCATGGGTGAAATTTCACTTTTGGCAGTGACTTCACTCCCTATGCCTACTCAAACATGAAAGAGAAAAGTGCTCTGTTACAAGGGCAAGGCACACATGAAAAATTTTGAAAGGGCAATATTCGCTCATTCACAACTCAGATGCAAGTCAGTCTCAGCAAGTTATATGTCTATATAAGCTGTCGGATGAGAGCGTAGGAGAAGAACCATGAGACATGAAAGACTCCAAAGTGCATGACTCTGAAGCTGGGGTATTTACAGCAGCCTGAAACTGTTGCAGGATAAATTCCAAAAATGTTAGTGCTGCATACTGAGTCACACTTGGATCTCTCTCATAAAAATCCTCCTTTGAAGTAGATGAAATTTGTGACCGATTCAGTATTAGAGGGATTGTCTCCAAGAAAACAATTGTTCACAATAATTATCACAAAAGAATTTATCATCATAACAACATTAAATCTCTCAAAAATGTATCAGCAGTAGTTTTGACAAATCTGAGCAACAAAAAGCATGTGAGTCACTGAAACTATATTATTTTTAAAAAGGGGTAACAAAGTGTTTAACATTACATTTTTCTGAACAAAAATGATTGTGCCTACCCTTATACTATAAGCCCTGTATTCAGAGGCATGAGGTCTACTATGAGGATGCCCAAGTGTTCCCGTGTTTCAAGTACAGAGCTACACTGTGCACCCATATTCCAACTCTTCACAATAGGTGCACATGGACATTTCATGGATCTGCTCCATGTCTAAAATCAACAGCTCAAGGTGAAAAGTTCACTCTTTCAAACAAAATATTTCAGACCACCTTTTTCCAAGGAGTTCACTGAACTGGGGCTGGACATGTTTTAAAACCCACTGTGTTTAAATTATCTTCTTACCTGTGCCAGGTATACTACTGCTGAGGTTAAGAGTAATTTATATGAATGGATGATCTCATATAAGCTCATTAACAAAAAATTCTTCTGCATATTTAAATACTCTTCAGCTAGACCCCACTTCAGAGAAGTGCTGAGCATGTACACAAAGTTAAACAGGAAGTCAAAATTATTTTAAGACAGCAAATAACTCAATGCAAGATAAGCAGTCACAATGTTAAAATGTTGTGAATTTCAAATGTTCATTTCAGATTGTGATTGCTTCTCTTCTTGGAGTTTTCCTGGCTCTAGCTCTTGCTAACAGGCTAAGTATAGAGCTACATGCAATTATACTCTGCTGCCATAAGAACTAGAGGTCTTTAGCTATAGCCTCCGAAAAAATGTTTGTGAAAATAAAGCTGTATTTTAAAGTCTGATACTTAGCAGGAAACTGCATTTTTTTATATCAAAGAAAATATTTCAGTGCTTGATATGTCAAGGGAAAAAGACAGTTGCTAGATGTGAAATCAACAAAGTCTGTCTTGAGATTAGCATGAACACTGTGAAAATAATTGTGTGGAGAGAAACAAATATTACCATGAGGGATCTGATCACAAAATACAGTGAAATACTGTAAATAACCCTCTGCCTGCAAGTTCCTGCTGGGGAAAGAACAATAAGGAATTATTTTACTTTTCCTAGAAATTTTTCTTGCAAGTTTGACTCTGAAAATCCAGTTTTTAGTATTTAAAGGAAATTCTCCAGTGTTTAAATGAACCAATGTCGTCTTTTCCATCTGGTCTAATAGGTATAGGGGGGAATAGAGCAGTAATGTTAAAGCTTGTCTGTCTTCATAAGGTGGATGCATCAGACACCTGAAAACCAGGGCTAGATAAAGCCTGAATGTTTGACACAACAGTACTAATAGCTTCCCAGCCTCCCCTCTAAGGCCAGAACTTATCTCCCCTTTAATCTGATCTCTAAGAGCAATAATTTTCCAAAGCACAGTTACTAGAGCTATTGCTTTATTGATTGAAAGGCTGCTGGGAATCCACAAACCTAAATCCTTACCTCCTTTCATCTTTTTCAAAAATCACCACAGCAAGAAAAATTTTAAGGGACACCATGGTGAAAACTCACACCACTCTTTCACTGACACTGGGGTCAGCACCGACTCGAAGGAGGGCTCTGTAGCCTGGAAATCTGTCTGGGAAGTCAAGACTATAAGCGGCTGCCACCATGGCTCAAAAAAATGGAAAATAACCAAAAGGTTTTTGAAAAACACCTAAGCTTCAGCAAAACTTAACAAGATTTTAGAGGAGATGCTTAAAAACATTCTCCTTTAATCATTTTATTGTATCTGCTGTACTGTATGCTGCACTGATGTTTTCAGCAGTGAATTCTTTCACCTGACTTAAGCAGTATAACATTATCATACATGTGGCATTACTGAAGAAGGCAATTTACCTCTTGCCAGAGTCCCTCGTCAGCCTCCGTGACACATTACCTAGACAATATAATTGAAAAAACAATATTTCCCTTCCCTATGATTATTTGTACTGTATTAAAGCCTTTTTTTTTTTAAACCAGTGCTTCTCTCCAGCAATCCCCTTACCTTTCACTGTATATTGTTTGCAACAAAAAGTTTTTTTTATTTTCATAGGGCTACATTGCAACCAAGGTATTTTCAAAACACCTGCATCATTGCCAAAACAGACAAGAGGTTTTTGCTTGATAAACGGTTTCCTGCACCACCTCAAGGACACAAGGTAGGATGGCAAATGAAAGTGGTGAGAAATCAATTGCCAAGCGAAAAGTACTTGCTCCCTACCCACAAAGAGGAGAAAAGGCTCCAAGAACTGAACACAAGTTTCTCAGCAGGGCTGAGTCACTCTAGAAGTCTAGTCTTTCAAAAGTTGCATTGCCCCTTATAACCCCTTCTCCATTATCAAAGATGTGCATACAGATTCTAACGCCATTTCTGGTTTTTCTAAATGCCGTTTTCTGGGTTTGTTTCTTTGATGATTAGGGACCTAGTCCTCGCCAGCTTCCACCCAGAGAGAATCGCTTCATTACCTCAAGAAACAGACTCCAAAGCTTGCGCCCATACGGAAAACACATTCGAGCTCTGTGCAGAGGAATTCCCTCTTACCTTGCTCACCCAGCTGCTGGCGAGTATACTAGTAACAGTGTTTTGTATATCAAAATAAAGATTAACAAGATTACAAATAAGGATGAAAAAGACTTCAGTGAAGATGAGCAAGTTAATTATTGCAGTCCTGTGGTTTTCTAAGAGTTTTTATAAATCAGTGAATGCGTACATAAGGGGAAAAAAGGCAGGTCTGTCACTCTCCTGCATACAACTTGGAGACCAGGCTTTTTCAGGAAGGTTTTGGGCTCTAGCTGCTGAGACAAGCCTGAATTTTTTAGGCAACTTCATGCATATGTAATACCTAGCTACCACTGGTCCTGCCACAGCATGATTTTGAGATTCAAAACCCAATTTGCAGCTTAGATTTGTCTGAAAAGAGTGCACTGACTGTTGCTTGTTAAGTTTAGAAAGATGGAGCTCAGTTTTTAAATGGCATTTCCTGGTACATTTCCAACATCATGTTGGAATAATTTCAGCTGCATTGTTCTCTTATTTTCTCAGTCCAAATCTAATCAGTTTTTCCTTTCCTTTCAGGATCAAACTTCTTAAAGCAAGATGTTTCATGTTTGAAAGTTAAGATTAATGAACTGCCCATCTATTACTGTGATTAATTATTTCTGACAAAGTTTTGAGGAAGAAAATTCATAGAACTGTGTAGCCACAAAAGAGATTCTTCTCCTTGATAATCTTCTCTTGATCACATTTTCCATTATTTATCTGTCTCTTCTTCTGCTCTGTGTGGAGGCTATTGTGTCTCAGTAAAATTTATCATCAACCTCCACTGCTCTGCACTGTGTTTTTACTAATCCTTTAAAAAAGTAGAAGCAATTCCAAAGACAAGTTGCTAAACTAGCATTCTTGCAAAACCCCAACTTTGGCATTCAAACCCCATCCTGTACAATCTCCCAGTGAGATTTCACATGCTGCCTTAAGCAATTATTCATCACTACTAAAAGCAAATGGTGCTATACCTCCTGCATAACCATATTTAAGATAATACGGTCTGAAGTCCAGAGTTATAGAAATAAGCGTATCTGAGTTATTTTTATTTTACCTTCTTATTAACATACTAAGTGTCACAACATTTTATTTTAAAAATAAGCATTGCAATGCAATATGGCCAATTACAAAGAGACAGATGCACTATTGCTCTGATGCACCCAGAAATCAAGCTGCAAGTAACAGAACTAGTAAGTGTATTAAATGCAGCTTGGAGGTGAATACAGATGTTACTTAACAACGTTTGATAAATGTTTAACACAGGAAGCAAAAAAGCATACCCTAACCAATCAAAAGTTGGCAATTTGAAAGAATCGAGTGATAGTTAGGCCAAAACTAAGGCAAAATGCCTGGGACTAGTTTCTTCATCTAAAACGATCACTTCAGTAACGCCGTCTGGAAAATCTTCACCTTCCCTCCTTCCTCAGAGGCCCTTTTGTTGGAGTTTGAAAGGGGTTACTCTAAGAGACACTTTACCCATTCAGGAACAGTCAAGGGCTACTCTAAATAAGGGATGCAGCAGCCTGTTCTGTTCAGGACAATGTTCTTGGGGTCTTGAATATTAATTACTGATTTTAACTGATATTAAAACCAAAGCAAAACTGCACCCAAAAATATTTTAGCACCTCCAAAGTAAAGCAACCATATGGTTGCAGTATTTAAACAAAGTTCCTGACCGACTTCCCTGGGAGTTTCTGGAGAGGATCTCCTCTCCTTTTCCAACTTTACACTGCATTTTCCCTGAGATAAAACAGGCACAGCCCTCTTTGCTGACCCGATCGCATGTCACTGGGAAATGTCTTTCTGGGGGCCTTCGAGCCCTTGAAGACTATGGGCCAGGCTCTGTAACAGATCATGATTTAAAGTCCCCCGAGGCAGCAGGGATCTGACCTGAGCAGGGCCTGTGGCACAGCACAACATGACACGGCCTCGGCTGTCACAGCCCTGCGTGCACAGCGAGGGCAGCAGCCTTGCAGGGAAATAGGGATACCCTCTACGGGGCTCAAACCAGAGAGTCCATAGTCCCCTTGGCAGGTAATACCAGGGCACAGATGCTTCCGGCAAGGGACGATGCCTGCTCCAATACCATCTCATTTAAGGCCAAAATTTCAACTAGAGGACATGAAACGTTTGCAACGAGGTCCAGCTTCTTGCAAACCTATTTCAACTTCACGCACATAGATTCCCATTTTTACTACAATATTACACATTGTGATGCTTAATACATCTCCAAGCCTTTTTTATTCCATGAAAAGCTTAAATTAACCACGGGTCCTACAGTAACGATTAAAACTTTACAGGAGACCTGGAACTACTACTGAACCAACGAAGCAAAGTATTTGCTTCTTCCAGACCACAGGAATTTAATTGCAATATTACGTTCTGGCAGGTTTCTTGCTCTAATTGGGATGTCACTACTTTTCACAATGTTCATTATTCAAATTTAAATTGATTCAGGCTTAAACTGATCAGGAAGACAGCAATCTCTTTTTGAGTCTTGTTAAGCAGAGACATGACAGCAAAGACTCTAGTGAACCCGAAGAGACATCAATACTGCGACTCTCAAAATGTCCATGTAAGTACAGAAATATATAGATATTCTTAACAGTGCAGAAAATTGGAGTTGCTTACCTTGCAAGAAAAGATCCTTCTCAACAAAGATGAGGCCTGAGCTTTATCACTAAACACAATTTCCGTGATCTACGACGATCACTTCAGTGACTCGGGCTGTCTGGAAAATACCAGATCTTCACCTTCCCTAATTTAATTCAAATTGTTAATTTAAATTCTGAAGGCCACCCATCAGCATGCCACATCAGCATTACAGAGTCACAGGATTTTATCTTACATCCTACTGCTCTGTTTTTCTCTTATCGCACAGCAGGCAGAATATGAAGATTCAACTGCATTTACATTTAAAAACACCTGAAAAACTGTATTGACAGAAAAAAGTTCAAAAGTGTGACTTGAGTATGACTAAAAAGCCATAATAAAATAAATAATACATAATAAATGTATTTGAATACCCTCATGTGTTTTAAGACAAATTCAGGACGTTGAAAGAACCCAATTTGTGAGGGAATTTTTTTTTTTTTTTTTTAAAAACACAAAAATAGATATTCTCATTTGAGACACCGACAGCAGGTCTAACAACAGTCTTTCGGGGAAAAAAAATACTTCAACAACTGCAAATTAATAAAGCTGRAAGGACGTAAGTGTGCCGGGGCTCCTCCTGCCAAGGTCACCGAGGCACAGCAGCCCCGGCCCCCGCCGCCWCAGCAGGGTTTTCCCGCCCGTTGTGCTTCTCCCCGTCACGCGCCCAGTGGCGCCTCAGAGCCCGCCCGCGCGACGCCGACTCAGGTCTGCTCTCCTGCCCTCCGCCTCGGTTCTCCCGCACCTCAGCCAACGCAAGGCTTTTTGTTCCTTCAGCAAAGGGTTAATTCCTGTCGGGCTRCGTAGGGAGTTTTCTCCACGTTTCTCTTCGGGGTTTTTTTTCTCTCCCCAGCGGCGCCACAAGCGGGCGACGGTGAGTGCGGTCTGCCCTCAGAGCCCGCGCACAAACTTAAGTTTTCTCACACAAATCCATACAAGCGCTGATGCTTCTAAAGAACCAAGCGTATAACTACCATTTAGCATAACGGTAYGTATCAAAAACGTCCCTTTGGACTTGCAGACTCGACTCAGTGAAACTGAGACCAGATTTAACTTAATATTGCACTTGCAGGACTGGTTAGAAGTGATTTTTATATATTAAAACACCCTCTTTTTTAAAATAATGTGCTGGATTCCAGTTGAAAAGTAATTTTGGAATCTTTACAGTGATTCCCTGCCACAGACTTGGGTTGCACACAAAATGAAACTGAGCAACTTGACACAGAAACAAAGTATTCAAAAACCGCCCTAACTGAACAATCACCTCTTTCAATAAGTATTTATATCACCACAGAAAGTAAACTGTGGCAAGGTGAAAAAAAAGTTATTGTTAMCATTTAAAATAACAGAGACATCCACAGACTTGCACATGCATGTAATATTTCAGCTTGAACTGCCTATTTATTGTAAAACAATTTTCAGTGGTAATGTTTATTTGGGCCATATATTTTGGTGGGCCCTAAGGTAACATGATAACACACAGCACATTTTGGAAGGTACAAAGGCTCTTTCTTACTTGTCTACTGTAAGGCTTTTTTTTTTTTTTTTTAAAGCCTAGGCTATCTCTGGTCTTAAGTTTGATGTGAATTTTCAAGAGTAATTAGTACATGCCAGAAAGTTACTAAAAGACATATTTAATTTTTCACTGCAAATGGATTCTTATCTGATAATTATCAGACCCTGGCAGGTCAAAATTTGCAGAAGTAAAATCCCCATATTTATGAAGTAGTTACAGCAGGAAATAGTTTTCAGTGACATGCAGACAGGGATACAAATTACAAAATAATTTTATTTCAACACTTAACCATTCCACACCTAATTCCAAAAACGTATATAAGGTGGACGGTTCACATCGTTCATTCTACCTGCACTAGCATCARCTCTGCAGTCAAGATGAAACTCACTGTGAGTATGCATGCTTTTTTTTTTTCTCCTTATAAACTAAAACTTTGATTCAAAGCCATTGCCTTTACCTCTCAGAAGTGCCTATGTCTGTCTCTAGCAAAAAGGTATTCTGGGGGGAGATTTTTCTCCTCCAGAGTGAGGAACTCAGACCCTATTAACRTAATCAGATGAAGAGGTAAGGATTTTTTTTAAAGGTTTAACTATACATTATTCAATCTACAGGAAGGCTAACCCATGTCCATTTTTTGGCAACACTTTTGCAAAACTGGAGCAACGCACTAATGGATCAACCACTTTCTTGTAATGCCTAAGCAAAGAAATTTAAAATCCTTCTCATTCTTATAAAATATCTGTGTATATGACTGTACAGGTCTCAGAAGCAACTTCAGATTCATCTCTTAAAAAAAAGCAACCTACTGTGTGTCTAGTTTGCATTATTCTAGGGTAAAGCTAGGATGACTCAACTTTAGGTGACTATTGTAATTCCAGTATGAAAGCAAAAAAGGATCCAAGGAGTACACTTAAACACCAGATTAGGAAAAAGGCACTAGGATTCTCATGACCAGATTTGTCAGCCAGACCTGCAGTTACACTTTTGTTTCCAATTTTCATTTCAGATTGTGACTACCRTCCTTCTTGGACTCTTGCTGACTCCAGCCCTTGCTGATTACGTGAGTATAGTGACCAAGTTACACATACGTTGCTGCTGTTTCTATATTCCTTGCTTGTTGAGTTTTCCTTGCTTCTTTTCCCCATCCCTTTGGAGCAAAGGAATCCAAAACTTCTTTCACGCATGAAACACTAAAACCACCAGATGACAGTTGTAAGATACAGAAATTATTCATTGAATCTATTAAAAGAATTCTTATGGCTACTCCAGAATGCCACAGCATTAATTCTTTGTCATTTCTAAAGTACTGTGGTCACTAAAGGCGCTCCCTGTAGGCCAGCATTTATTCTATTATAGCAGTGATTTTCTAAAGCTTTGGGGAGTTAACTGACTAACTTGAAAGTCTAAAAGTGTTGTTTAACTTTGTTTTCCAGTTTCAGAATACAGATGTAAGCAAGCAAATCACCATTACTGGAGGCTACCAAATTCTGACCATCAGTACRGAATGGCGTGTGGTAACTGTCGAGCAAAAGAGCACCCGTGAGTCATGGAAAACCATTTGGGACTACGATATGGTGAGTGGCAAGGAGCATGCTTTTTCAGAAGGAGTACAAGGAGACTAGCTCCTATAAAGCTGACCAAAATACAGGACTTGTTTCTTCATACTTAACATTTTGAGTCCGACTTTTGGGGTAAAAACTATCTGCATTTATTACTTTTTTAATACAGACTTTATTCCAATCTTAATTATTGAAAAACTGAATTCCTAGTTGTCAATAACTTTATTTTACAGGGCATTATTGCAAGCAAAGCGGTGGCAGAGAGAGCTTGCTACATTTCCATAATGAACAGAAATGAGATGCCTAGCTTTGATGCCCTTCCCAGACTGGCCGAAGAGAGCAGGGTAAGATTAAAAAGGAGTAGTTACTTGCAAAGTTGTACAGCAATGCAAAGTAAACTCATGTCAGAGACACTGCTATTTTCAAAAGCTTTTAAACCAACAGTTACTTTAAAAGCCATTTAGATCACACCATTGAGATGAAGTTGTATCAATTTCAATGACATTYTACATTAACATAATTTGAAACCTTTGAAAAATTAGAATACCCTGTTTCAGATGCTTGCAGTGGAGGGTTTTCATGTTTTTTTTTTTTTTGACATTGTAGATCACTTGGATTATTTTTATAATGTTTTAAAACATTATTTAGATTGACTGCTTTTTAATACTGTTTTACATTTAGAGATTTTAGATTTTTGGCATGGTACTCTTCATAATCTCACATTCTTTACAGGATGAAAAAAAAAAAATCTTTTTAGGCAGCTCTAGTTGAGGAAGAACAAATAATCCACTAATAAGGAAAAAAGTTTAAATAGGATTCCAAGCTTTCAAAACCTTTTCAAAAGAACTAAGCACCATATTAGCGTGAGTTCAGCCCACAGAATTAGCACAGACATTTTAAAAATTATCTCAGCATTCAGCATACTAACCTTTTGTAGACACTGGCTTCTCTTGAAGCCTCAGAACCGAGTCCTTATAAAAATCCTGGCTTTAAAGGGCAAGAAGGCATGGTGGGGAAAAAAAGGGGAGAGTTACATAAGTACAGGCTTGAGCAAAAGCATTCACCTCTAGCTATAGTCCCAGGCTTGCTTGTACTAAGGTGCATCTCTGTGCCCCTGAAGCTTTTCTCAACTGTTTGCTTACCAGCAAGGAGGAAACATACCGGAGTGGGCTTTCCAGAACCCTTTGATAAAATTCCACCGTAATTTTGAAAGCCTGTGTCAATCCCAGTCATCCCTGCTAAGTGTGTCTTTACCCTGGAGTTCATCAAGCTGTTTCTTAACTGTGCTTTTTCTTTCTTGAGAGGATGAGATTTTCCACAAGTGGCAGGATTGTTTTTCTGAACAGTAACGTGGCTTGGGAATTTGCCATGGGGATGGTTTTTCAAAAGAAAAAGAGTAGGTGCCTCATTCCCCACACCCCCCCCAGCTACATTTTCTCTGAGGAAGTTCAGGTTCRCAGGTTGCTAAGGAACAGTTTATATTAGGAAACCTTCAATGGCATTAATTATTTTTAGATAGCAATATCTAAAAATAGTTCTGTGTCATTTCAATACAAAATTGCATTTTTTTTTCAGAACATTGCTTTGCAGATGCTATTGTTCAGACCTCCATTTTCCTTTAGGGCATAAGACAGCATCTCTATATTCAACAGCCTTTCCTCCATATTAATTGTATGAGCCAGAACAGGAGTCCTGTGGCTGTAGCTGAATAATGAGAGAGAAAAACCAGCGGGAAGCCTAGGTCATAAGAGAAAATATAGGCATCCAGACACTTTGTCCAGACAACAAAGCACTCAAGTAGGAAAATATATCTGAAATTCATTTGAAACAAAGCACTCTGGAGCAGTTCAGAAAAAACTGTCCCGCTAAAACCCTCAGAGTTCTTAAAGAGGTCATAAACACCACTTGCAAATAATTTTAGGGTAAATGTATCTGCCAAGTGTTGCTGCTGCCCTCTTTGGTTCCTGTTTTAGAAGACTGAATCAACAGACTTCTCCTTCCATGCTTCCAAGTTACAACCTGAGTACCTCTAGGGCGAGAGGTTTGCAAGTGACTGAGGAAACACTTTTGTAGGAGGTCTGTGTTAAAATACTGGCTGCACTACTCTCTTCCTGTTCAGCTGTTTAACTGAGTTTMCAGTTCTCTTTAATCTCCCTCCACCTTGACTCCCTCAGAAAGATCTGCCATAGGAGCTGTCTTCAGTGCTTGCTAACAGTCCCATAGTCACACAGTRGATTAGAAGCCTGTACTAAATTTTGAGTAAAACACCAAGCACTGAGTCATCATTCCAGAAATAGGAATATGCATAGCATTAAATGGATCAAGACACTGATCTTGCTGAATGATGTTATTTGATGTTTAGAACCTGAAAGGTCAAGGACAACCTGTAAAGGAGATCACATTCATCATCCAGAGACCTGTCCGTGACCTCAGGTCTTATGGATCAAACATCTTCACTATGTGCAGAGGACTCACAACCTACCTGACTTATGAAGTTCACGGTGAGTGCAAGCAAATGAATTATGTCTGTAACTAACAAGGCATTTTTTTTTTCCTTGGGGAATAATACACAAATGCTGCTGTTCCAACTAGAGATGGACACAAATCAAGAGCCTCAGGAGYTGTAGAAAGGGTTCAGGATCTCCGTAGATCAGGATTGGAACAGTGTTGAGTCACAACCTCCATAAATGATCTGATCCTTACTATTCCTTTTAGTAAAGTTTAAGGTGGCTTAAGTTTTGGCCCAGAATTTTGCAGATTGACCTCATCTGTAATGCTAAGGTAAAGAAAAAGGGTAGTCCTAAGAACCACTACCCTTTAGTTCAGAGATTGCCGATAAGTTTACTGAGGAATCCCACCAAACACTTAATGTTTCACAACACTAAGCCAAGTTGCTTCCTTCCCTGTGGATTTTTCAGAGGTGGAATGATCACATTACCTAGGAGTTTAATGACCTACACTTCATAGGATTCTCTGATACTGTCAAAGCCTGACAGGGCTTATTAACTGGCACAACCATATAATGCACAGTAATATATACTAACAGTATAGAGTGTAATAGTGCCCCTCTGTACTAGAAAACCAAAAGAATATTAAATAGCATGTCTTCATGATCATTCATTTCCGAGTTAAAGATCCAGCTGTGTTTGGTGACTACAAAAGAATCTCTCACTCATACATGTAAAATATTTCCATTGCAGCAATTATTAAAAACATTGCTCACTCAGAGTAATAAAAACACACTGTTGTAGAATGCCAGCTATTGCTATGGAGACCAGTATAAATCAGCTGTCTTGCTGTGGGTGCCATAATCATATTTTGATCACTTGCAATAAGATTTCTTGTATTGTGGGGAAAAAAAGAAATTCTTTTTAAATATATATAAAGGAACTAAGTTTTACTCAGAGGAGTTAATCCTGAAGCACCAGCAAAGTACTCTGAGCCTTACTGCAAGCTGATTGTCTGCAAACCCCGTCATGAGAAAGGTGCTCTACAAATCAGGCATCGGATCTTGCATTCTGACATAGCAGCATTTCCCCCTACTCAGGGCTTGCTTTGCTTTGGTAATTGCTTTGGTACTTGAGATGGCTCAATTAGATTAAAAATGCAAGTGCAATGTGCCAGTTATTAAGGGCTGCCAATGAATGCACAGCTCACTTAACATCATCTTAGGTATTACCTCATGGTATTGTGTTTTGTTTGTTTGTTTTTCCCCCCCCCCTTCTCTTGTTTCTAAAGGACCCCAATATACAAACAATCAACGATCATGCACTAGACTTGATGTCCTGCAAATTTTGGACCTTAACTACTGTCCTGGCAATAACAAGGCCTGAAAATCTTACCTTCCTTGAACCAAGTATGGATGCTTGATAGCTGCTGCACAAAGCCGACCCGATGCTGTTCTTCCCTGWCATCTCTCCTTTCCAGGGTTTCATTCTTGACGATTCAGATGCTGAAACAGATCAATTGGTGACCTTATCTTCCAATTAAAGACCTTTAGCATGGATTAACTCTGGCTAGTTTCTCATTACTATACCCTTTATCATCTATGAACACATCCCAAAAAATATTTTGATTGTGTCTCTTTTACCCCTTTTGAGCCCTTCAAATGCTCTTTTAAAAGCCTGCTCTTAACATAGGGCACACCCATAGAGGTGGGCAAGCATCAGAGGATGTACGTTACATATAAGGCATACAGAGTTAAGACCTTCCTTTCCCTTCTCAGGGAAAGATGCCTCACGTTAAAAATCTTGATTCATGTGGCATGAAGAGTAGAAAGAAGGAGGACGCAATGAATTTACCTTTTTAAGGGGAAGAGGAGTCTAATTTGTAGGATTTACAGAGTTGTTCTGTTCCTAAAATAGAGTCCTCCACTTTTTCCAGTGCATGGTGAGGACTGGCTAGAGGCATCACATTGAACGCTCAGGTGGATGAAGCTTTGCTTCAAAGATGCATACACAATATAAACACAATTGTTGATTCACATAAGACAGTGCAAGACTCCCAGCTGTCTCCTCCCAAACGCCTCTAACTCAGCCTTGAAGATTAAAAAGAAAAAAAAAATCAAGCTTAGTTTTCCTTTCTTCATGCCGCCATGGCACTGTAAAGGGAGATGAAAAATTTATTCCATCTATGCTGCCAGGGACATGTAGAAAGAGTCTTCGTGCTTTCCTGATAGCTAGTCCCAGATCCTCTGTATGTCCAATCTTCCAGTAGTATGAATTTGACATGAATCAAGCTAGGAATACAGTAACATTTCTGCTGAATTAACAAGGGCATTTGACAAAGTGTTTACGTCAGATTTGTCAGCTCTAGGCTAAAGACAAACAATCCCCTATCTACTTTGACCCAGCATGAAGCTTACAGTTATGAAGTGAACCTTTTTTTTTTTTTCCTTTTTAACAAACAGGGACTGGAAGGATACATTTATCTTGGACTGTTGTCACCTAACAACAATTTCCTTCTCCCCGATCCTGCAATGGACACCTAACCCCAAATTTCTTACATGGTCAAGCCAATGTCATAGAGGAGAATCAAAACTTTAGAGATTAAGAAGCCAATCCCAAGCATTTGGAAATAGATAAGTTTGGAGGGGGATTAAAGTACAATTTTTAAAAAAGAGTAGGGCCATTAAACACTAAAGCTTTAGTAAGGCAAGGTCCCTATTGCTCAGAACTTCAAAATCAAGTTTGAGTATTTCCTCTGTTCTAACAGAACGGCAGGATGCCCTGGGTCATCCGGGTGAATACAAGTCTGTATCTAAGAAGAATACCAGCCATGCAACATCCCTCAGCTTCTATTGCCCTCCCACTGATCCCCAGAGGCTTTATTCTGCAGCAGTTTGAAAGGATACAGAGTTCACTTAGGCACATCTCAGGCAAAAGCATCTGAATTATCTGGATTAGCACACATCAGTCCTAGCAGAGGAGAGAGACAGTAGTTTGTTGTTGCTAACTCCTTCCTTTTTGGTATTACACAAGTTCTTTTAATTCCTTCACACACCATCCGTTCTCATTTTGCTCAGGCTGAGGCTAAATATAACAGAAAGAGGCAAGAATCAAAGTTTAGGAGGGCTTTTCACTTATTTTTAGTCATTATGCAGTATCCTAACAAAATCTTTCAGCTCTTGTCATGCCCTGCTTTGCCTTCTTATTGGCATTTCTCTATTTAATTCCCTTTCCAGTTGGGACTGGAAAGAAACTTTTTAGTAGTAGTATGTGCATTTTAATGCCAAACATACACAAGTGAAAGAGATGGAAACTTCAGCCACCTAACAAATCAAAGAAACTTCTCAGCAGCAACAGAAATACACCTGTGACGGTTACTGCAAAACCAGAGTACAAGTGATCTGAAGAAACAGAGTCAAGACAAGGCCTCAAATAAACATGATGCTTCAATAGAAGCTTTATTGCTTGTTATTGAGTGGAGCTGCTACATGTCGTATTACTCCAGCCCAGAGTCTGTGCCTGCCAGCACACCCCCACAGCATATGTACGTGTTTGCTTCACACTGCTGGGATGAGAGTTCTGAAGAACAAATACAGCAAGAACAGCCTCACTACAAATCTTCCAGCCCATACCATCCTCCAGCACTGCAGAAAGTTACTGTAGTCCAGCAGGTGACATTTAACAGCAGAGAGCAGTTCATGGCAGATGTCCACAAAGCCATCTCCCAGGCTCTGATATGCAATGATTTGGGATTTTGCAAAGCCACAGTTGCACCCTGCATATACTCTTCTGCATTTTATCCCGTAAAATCTAAAGCATGTGCTAATCAGTGCAGTAGACAATACTCAGTCAAAGGAGATCTGTAAACATGATGAGGAGAAGGGTAACTTGACAACACAGCACAGGCTGAAGAGGGAAAAGTTTTCCATTTATCACTCCAGTCCAAACTCCAGTTGGGAGCACTTATCAGTATAATTAACCTCTTCCAAAGAAAATCTTCAAGGAGGAACAGGGTCAGTTAAGATACAATGCCATGCCTCACAGATAAATGGTCACATTCTCTATGTTTACAGCACTTTGAAAAGGGTGAGTCAGACACTGCAAATCCAACAATGCAGTCGGATTTATTTTTAAATCCCGTAGGATTATGTGAAGTGTAGTCAGTAAATCTGAATCTTTCATTCTGTGCAGCTCTGCTCCCTCCTGCTGGGCATGTGTGCTTATCCTTTTGCCTTAAAACCAGTGGAAACAAAACTGCCCAAGATCCTAATATTCATTTAAACAAACAGTGCTTCATCCATGCTGTTTGCATATTCACTTGCTCCAAGTTAGATGCATCTTTCTAGATAATCATTGTTACCTTAGACTTGATTGTTTCAGGATTCATGCACCTTAATGTCTCCAAGGGGTTAATTACTGCTGTCTAAATATCTGATCAAAGTGAACAGACTCCTAAGGAGAATCTCAAGTTTGCATTCTTGTGAGTCACAGGGGACTGAGAATCCAGACACCTGTGCTGTGGTTTGGACTTGGTCATTAGAACATTCAGACTTTTAAACTCAGGTTCTTAGAAAATACTTTAAACTGAGTGCTTTCACTTCAGAAGGGAGATCAAACTCAGCCACCGAATTTTCAGAAATGCTGAAAACCAGAAGCCCCTAATGATTTCCTCAACATCTGGCTCCAAACTCAAGATCAGTGGGAACCAGGCTGATCATTTTTGTCTAAAACTCAGAGAGAAAGATACCACTAATGACAGATGCCCCTTTGAGTAGACTGGGCTGAATTTTGTCTGGCTATAAGTGAATGTAAAAAACCACTTGCAGAGGTGCTGCAACAATGCTCTAGCCCTGGCAAGGTGCTTGGAAATGGTYAAAGTGAAGGCAAACAAAAGCAATATACATGCAACACTGAGCAGAGGAGGGAAGGCTGTTGAGAAGTGCATAGCCTTATTACACAGCCTTGTTTCCTACAGCACTAACCAAAGGGGACAACAGCTCGTCTGACTGCACCCCCTGCTCCTAGGCAGGTTTAGGCAGAAATTGAAAAACAAGACTTGGAAAGCAACTGCATCGCCTTCTCAGATTATGGTAGAATTATTCCCTACACCATATTTTCTCCTATTTTATTTAATACATTACAAGCGATATATTTTCATCTGTATACTTAGCATAATATTCCTCTTCAGGAAGAGGTTACATACATATGCAGAGTTAGCAGCCCTTGTTAAAAAAGCTAGTAGAACGAACTCTAATCACCAGAAAAATAATGCAGTACAGCCATAGATGTTGCAGCAGAGGCAAATAAAATGAAAGCAGGGCAAAGTCAGATAAAAGCAAGAGACGAGGGAGTTATTGATCCCTTGAAAAATTACAGCAACCCAGGGAAGAAAAAAGCCTTCTTGGCCACTGGGTGTCAGCCTTGAGTTATATGTTGTACAATTGAAATGTAAAGGCACACACGTCATACCCAGAGAAGTCTGTCGTCCTACACCACATGAGACACTGCAGCTCTGCTGATACTAGCAGAGCTGTGCTGAATTACACCATCTGAAAATACGGCCAGTGAATTTAAGGACATGTCTACACTAGAGACAGGGAAGTAATTCCTGTACAGTGATGATATATTCGTGATAGTAATATTGGTCAGCATAGGCAATTCATTACATTTTGATTATCCACGCAGACTATCGTAACAGCTTCCTGAAGTGCCATGAAAACTAGGGAACATGATTTTGAGATCTTGACAGAAGCCATTATCCACCATACAGGTCAGACGTTTGTGAGCCAAAGGGAACCACCCCCAAAGACACCCAAGCAAGCGCTCACAAAACCCACATGATGCTGTCACRTGCGACGCCTCACCTGTCAGCAACACTGCTGTTACCACAAACTGACAGAACCGGCTTTTTCCAAGCTGTGAGTTTCAGAAAAGGTCCCATAAATACATATAAGGGAGTAGATGATAAAACAAGAAAACTTGCTGATACCACTTCCCCCATCATTTACATATGCAAATTCTATTCACACACCAAGGGCATCAGTTGGAGCTTAATTAACCATTGAACCGCTGTATGCGATTAAACCACCTTACTTCTTGTCTCTTTCACACACACAGAATACAACACACCCAGTCTCTCCAAGAACTATTAGGTCTTTCACACAAAAGCTATAGTCTTCATAATATTTTTGTTTCTAGCATTTTTAGTGAGGGAGGTACAGACAGAAATTCCAGTGCCTCCTCTGGTGTCTCACATGAGCTTCCTATGATGGAGCTGCTTTTCTCAGAGCATTGATGCTGCTATTACCAGATCATAAACAAAAAGACACATTCTTAAGATAGGCATATGAAGAGGACTACTCCCGAAAAAAATCAGAGTTACAGCACAAAGCACGGTGTTTCACTTTGTCAGCAGCTCCCTCCATCTCAGAGTGCTCTAAGCTTCATCTGATGCCTCATTCCTTGGCTTTTGCCCAAGGTTTCCTGGGCCTTCTGTCAGCCTGAATCCACAGCTACACAGTGAGTCTGATCTCCTCCTTCATTCCCCCTCCTTTCCCTCTGCTAGCTTCAGGCCAAAGTTATTTTCCTGAGGTACAACTTTTTTTTTTTTTTTTTTTTTTTATCTACATATTTGTTAATCTCAGGGCCAGTCAGAATCAAGTGAAGGAGTTTACCAGTCTGCTTTTAATCTTTAGGCAGACACAGGCCATAAGCTAGTTACAACAAAATACTTTATCTGGCTGTGGCAGGAGGAGCTGTACTGCAGATCAGAAGCTAGCACTAAGTACTTTTCCAAAATTTCTCAAAAACAGCACATCAGTCCCCAGAGAGGAAGCTTTTCTTCTACCCTTCCTATTTGCATATCCTCCATTCAGCTCATTTTCTTTTGAAATACCAAAAAAAAAAAAAAAAATCCATGGACTAGTCTCATCCCCTTCCTTAGGGCAGTACAATGTTCAGATACATACACAAAACTCTCTATGCATAACCCCATGATTTGTGCAATTCAAGCTTTATAACCATAAACAAATTTGTTCCAGAGCATCCATATGAAACTTTTAAATCCTCCAACCCTCCTTGCTTACCTAGCACACCTCTGCTGACTACAGAAACTACAACTCTGTACTTTGATATCTCCCAACAGCCTCACCTCACAGGATTTCAGCAACCAGATCACTCAGATATGCAAACCAGCATGTGGCAGCTCCGCCTCTTTTTCACAACTACCCAAAAAGGAGCACCTGCCCTCACATTTTGCCTGCCCGGGGCTGGTGCAGGTGCTAACCCTCAGCTCGGGCAGCATCACAGCTACCTCAGCAAAAGGCTCTCATACGCGTTTCTGACATTGTGCCTTGTTTCTGTTTGTTGTAGAAAGCCTGATACCCTGACATAGATCTTTTGCCTATGCAGTAACGAGCTGTGTTACTACTCTCCTTTCAGACTAAGAGATAAATTGAAAGACTCACACCCACGCTCCCAACTCCCCTTGAGTTTAGGTATGGAAGCGCAAAATACCCATCTGCAAAACCCCTGGTTCCRCTCCTGTCTAGCCCTAGAGAAGCTTTGACTTCCAAGGGATCTCCACTTCCTTCAGGTCTGATCAGGATTTGGCAGCAGGACCGAGGAGGTGCCATTTGCCCATGTCTCTGTATTATCCACATTAGAGGTGATGGAGCTGGTGTATTTGCTGAGCATAGCCAGGTGTGGGAGGGAGAACACACCCAAAGTTTTAATCATCAATGCAGCAAGGTGCCTGACTAATTTGTRATCCAGATGTTTCCACTTCTGTCAAAAGTCTGTTATGATGCTGTTTGTCATTTTCCCTTGAAAGATATCCTGCTGCTTTTCCTGGTCTTTCCTCAGATTGTTTGCTTTTGCTAAGGATTTTTTAAAGACAAATTTAACTCTTTAAGCAGCGAAGAACAGCTTGAAAGCCTGACTCAAGTGCACTTGCATCCCCTGTCAGAAGCCTGACCTGGTCGCCCCACGCTTGATGCAACACCTGAAGCTGCTCTGCTAACCAGCAATTAGTACTGGGAGAACAGGTGTGTTGCTAYAGCCTGAGAGGATTTGAGAGGGAAGGCTAGGAGCCCCTGCTTCTAGGGGCTAAATCTCTAGTTTAGCCCGTGCTGGTGCAGGGGGGCCGCTCTGAGTGGGGAATGCTCTTACTTTTGAGTTGTCAGGTTTTAGAGCTTGTGGTGCTGTTTGTGGAAGGAGACAGAAAATGTAAGTGTAGCTGAAGTTATGTTTTCCAGCAAGTTTTCTTGGAAGAAGGAGGGTTTAGGCTCTAGTGGCTGAAATGAGTTTGCTAAGGATGGTAAGAGCAGGAAGCCTGTTTTCATAGGCTCAGACATTGCTCGATACTTCTCAGGACTGAGAAAATAAAAGGGATGAAACCTGACGTGGCTTGTCACTTTAACTTTTGTGAAGCTACTCTAGGTTTTTAAAGGTCTTTAAGCTCAGATGTTGCCTACGTGGGGAAGCAAAGATGTTTCTGCACAGTGCTGTGCGACTGCTGTAAGCAAACCGCTTCTACGTTTGTATCTAAAGCTGCGGTGGTGTGTGTTCAGTATGCTCGGTGCACAAATGATACGCTGAAAACCAGAGACTCTGGTCAGCTTGAGTTTTCGCCACAAGGTGGCATTCTCTGTGCTTTTTTTGCTAAGGAAAAATAAAACTTACCATCCTTAATAATAACAATAATAATTAAGGGGGGGGAAAAACCTCAAACCCTCCCTGTATTTTCTGAAGTCTGTGACAAAGCAAGATTTGTTAGGAGGCTGCTCCTTCTCTTGCAAAACAATGGTGCTGCTTTCAGAGAGCTGCAAGTGAGACTGAGGGTCAAGTCCCTTTAAAAAAAAAAAAAAGTGAAATACAGTATTGTGCATCTTGAAATCTGAAACCAAGAAACAGAAGTGCAAGGGAAACAAGGGGGAAAGTCTTGCAATTCCTGAGGACAGCTGTTGCAAGTGGAGTTTTAAGGAATAAAATATATATATACACACACACATTTAAAGGTCATTGAATGGCTTTTGTGGAGAAACCTGTGAAATAAAGGAGCCTTGGAAGAAGAGATTTCTTTTTCTCCTCCTCTCTGGATATAATGGCCATTGCAAAGCAAAGCATCTTGAGATTTGGCTTCAAATGGCTCTTCCTAGCAACTTTTATGCTAGCCTGTGATGGACAAGGTGGAAAGAGAGAGAATGGTGGTCCTGCCTGTTATGGAGGATTTGATTTGTATTTCATTCTAGACAAGTAAGTCAGTTCTACTCTGTTCTTTTTCAAAGAAATCTTTCTCTAGGCATGAACTGGAATGGCATGTACTGATACTGAGGAGGTTTTCTTTGGGTTTTGGTTTTGTAGAAGTCACTGTGTCCCTGAGGGACCTGCGAAACTCCTTACTACTCTGGTTTTGTTTTTGTTGTGGTAACTTCTTTGGTAGGTCTAGTATATAACCCCATTGTGCTCTGTAAATCAAATAGTTATAAATTTTGCTGTGGCTGATATAGAAACTTTATTGTGTGCTTGACCCTGTRGTTTCTTAAAAGAGCAGCTGGGAGAAGGGCAGGACCCTGGTCACCTCTGATTTCCCTATGAACTGTGAAGGTTGAGGCACTCATGAAAGCAGGGGTTGGAGTGTTATTATTGCAGGCATTAATTCTGTAGCTGAAAACGTGGAGGAAATGCTCGCCTGCCTGGAGGTCTGCTGCTGTACCGCTTGCTCCTTAGCTCTGAAAGTTCTAGAGCAGCAACTTGCAGGTAAAGACCAGGCTCTGAGAGGTGGCTACTGCCTTTGAAAGGGTCTGATTTTGGCTGTTGTGATGGAAAACAGCTAAAGTGCCTTATTTAAAGAGAGCTTTATTTTCGCTACGCTGAGTCACATTTTCTTTGTTTCCTGTTAATCAAATGCATATTTTGACTGCTTAACTGTTTATACTGAAGATAACTTCCTACCTCACTTTTTTCATCACCGGTTGTGATAGTGTCATCCCCTTGGCACTGGTAAGTTTGCCTCTTTATGGGCCTTCAGACTGTAGATGGAACAGCATGAAATAGATATGTGCTGAGTTTGGAAAGCTTCATATTGAAGCAATACAACAATTTACAAAAAAGTATAAAAAAAAAAAAGTAYTAGCTAAAATGATTCTCCTAATTTTCTTGATTAAGAATAGTTATTTTGAACCAAAGGTTTGGAAATACTGGAGAATATGCATGCCAGAGCCATGGTACGGACATTATTAACCATAAATTTCAGAGACAGGAAAGTATTTGCCCGTTGCCAAAAGTGCTCGCGGATGAAGCTTTCTGACTGATCCTCCTGAGTGTTTTGCAGTAGCTCCCACGTTCCATTAGTATAAATGACTTGGAATTACATAACACTTTATTACAAAATACTGGGTAAAATGTAAGACTGAGACACTGGATATTTTAATATGCCAGTTGTCCTAATGCTCCAGGGGAAAGATTTTTTTTTTTTTTTTTAATTCAGTGGAAAGATCTACCTGTCTAATGCATTTTGTTGCTTTGGCTGTTCAGTTGGAATACTTTTATTGTTACATACCAAAAAAAAACAGAGCATGATTTGTACTGCAGACAGCTTTTGCAAACTGCGTTTCCCTGAAAGCTGAAGCAGAATTGAAGGTTTTCTCAAATCTGATGGCTGTGGTGTGTTATACCTCGGAGCTAATGTAATTTTAACAGCCACTTATTTCAAGTTCTGTGCTGTCCTCTTACTAAAAGGCATGACTTTCTAGGCTTGCTCAAGGGATTATGAATTTGGGTGGAAATATGAAGCTTGGCACAAACTGTAAAGTAGGCAGGCTTACCTCAGTGTATGTATCAAGGTATCCAACAAAAAATCCTGCTTTGACAGTTGTAGGATTCCTATTTCTGGGATTTTTCTGGTGCAGAAATGAACAGGGACTGATATAAAAATGTGCTTGGTCTCCAGTGGAATTTGGAGAAGAGTTATGGTGTTTAAGCTACTAGTGTGTACAATATGCTGTGGACTCGATTGTTTAGCCTTTGAGGAGACTGATGAGAGACTTGCTGTGGTGGAGTAGGTTATCCCATATCCTTTATCTTTAAAACTTTCTTTTATTCCTCAGGTGCTAAGCTGAAGTTCTAAAAAACTTGAGTCTTATTTAGCCAGGGTTTTCTACCTTCTAATTGTTTAGAGAATGTTTTCAAAAATGCTGCTGAAGTCCTGAATGCGGAGAGACGTGATGCCTATAGAGGCCTTCAGGCAAACTATGAAATGATAATAATAGATTCAGGGCTCACTGCTTCTCTCTGAAATAACTCTAAAGATGTTCAAAAGTCCTTAAAAGTGATAAAGGACACTGAAGCAGAAGAGATTTAGATTCTGAAACATGAGATGTTAATTTCAATGGTGGAAGAAAGCCATTAAAATAGTAAGCAACCTACTTTCTGGGATCAAAGGAGTAATATAAAAGCAGTAAACACAGCCCTGGAAGTCACCAGTGCTGGAGCCCTCTACTGACCCTTTTGCCTCAGTGCCTCGTTGGATTTAGTGACTACTGAAGTCCATTTAGCACCCTGTACGTGTGCTGCTCGTAGGACATGTTCCAGCTGCTGCACTATACGCAGTCCTTGTCACAGCGCTGGCTCTTGAAGCATACTTCTGGCCACCAGAAGCCCTTCAAAGTGAACACGTAACCCACTGGGGAAAGGGCGTGTGTTATTGGCTGTTCTCGTGAAGTGATGCTCTAGCTCCCTGCAAYGTTCTCCTTAGGAGACTCTTGCAAACTTGCTGTGTAGACTGTTGAAGGGAAACCAGGTTTCCTCTGGCTGTCTGCAGACAGCTGGAGACATGACTCCCTGCAGATGGTATGCTCAGAGGACCTGAAGCAAATCTGCCATGAAATCTGCCATTTCTCATGGTCTTGAAAGAGAAGAAAATCCAGTATTCAGCCATTCAGAAATAATCCTGTTATGCTACGCGGCCTTGATGCGCATGTCACCAACAGAACAAAAGCTTGAGTGATACCAGATATGCTTGCTAGGTTACAATAGCATCCTTAATGTCTGGGCGTGCACTTGCATGTCTTGCCACTTCCCAGAGTTCTCACACAGTTTAGGTGGCAATAGAGAAGGCCTCTCATGCTGTGGCCATTGGACCTCAGGCTAGCAGAGTTATGTTCCAAAAGTGATGCAAAGACACCCCAGAGGACTGCGGTTTGAGTTGGGCTAACTCCTTGCCAAGTAAAACCAAAGTTGTCACGCAGTTGTTGGTGCAGTGCTCCGGCTTTGGAGGAAACTAAGATTTGCCAGCTCTCTTGAGAGTTGTTGCTTGACATGCCGCAAACTTGAAAGGACAAGAATAGCGTCACACACACAAAGACCTAACTTGAAATTCTGAGCTGCCTGGTGGCAGGTTCACTGAAGGAATTGTATTCACATGAATTAAGACCGGATTAACCCATTTCTCTTGTGCTTTGATTGCAAAAAAAAAAAAAGGTGGAGAGGGCTACAACTCAAGCTGTATGCTATTTAGAATACAGTTGTATGCTATTTAGGTTATATGCAGGATCTAGTCACGCAGAGTGCTGAGCATCTCAAAGTGGAGGTCACACTAAGATGAGCCCAATGTTGTGAAAGGTAAGGCCTGCTTACCTTGGGAGAATTGTTGAGAGAGCTCGTCCTAGATGGCATGTCCTTTTGTGTTACTGTGGTGCTGAGGGGTTTCATGGCTTGAGGCTCCTGTAGACTGAACAGTAGCAAAACGTATGGCAGAAGATGGTGCCAAAGAATTTACAGCCTGGATGCGAGGTAAGATATAGGGCCTTCATTAAGACGGAAGAAAGAGGAAGCAGTGAGAT
This sequence comes from Phoebastria nigripes, assembly GCA_035582835.1. Classification (NCBI taxonomy): domain Eukaryota; kingdom Metazoa; phylum Chordata; class Aves; order Procellariiformes; family Diomedeidae; genus Phoebastria; species Phoebastria nigripes. Next base: position 627,750 of record JAYKAV010002706.1, read on the forward strand.
GTTGATAAACATAAGGCAAACAGTTGTTTTTGCTGATGTTGTCCAATTATTCTAAAAATATCATCCATGTGACTAATTAATGAAGACTATGACCCACCCCCTAACTGACGTGGTATCTAGTGCTGTAGTATGTAAACACCCCATACAAGCACAGTTGGAACATTAAGTAGAGGCAGCTCCCAAGATTAATTTATTTGCAGGTAGGGAGGAAGGAATAACAATGAGTAAGTCTCCCCAGTACTCTTTTGCTGTATCCTCTGTATGTCAAAGGTGTTATTTCCTATGCTTTTGCCTGTTGTGTGCAAATAGTAGGCATTTTATACCCACGTGCAGAAAACATGCAAGGAACTGTACATGTGTGAAAGAAAACTTGGCTCTAAAAGATCCTTGGCAAAATGAAGCAAGTAATCCAAGCTGTTTCCTGTGATCCCTTCGTTATTCTGCCAGACAGCTGATCTATTTTTAACCAGTTGTATTGAACTGAAACTCCTGCTCTAGAGAGGCTAATAGTTGTTTCTTTGAATCTAGCTTTAGTAGCTGTAGTTACCATGACCTAAGCGGGATTAAGTCCAGATTTACACTAAGAATGTAGAAGAATATAGGGGCCACAGTGGGATGGAAAGCAGACAGACACTTTGCATCACCAGGCAGGGAGACTGACCTACGTGAACCGCTTCCAGTAGCGGTGACTCTTCCCCTGGGAAACGTGAGCCCTCTGAGAGCGCTAACCACAGGACCCTTACAGAGCTGAATAATATTCTAGCTGCTCTAATCTGAAGAAATACAAGCCTTTAGTAGGTAGTGGTAAAACTGAGTGTCTGCGGAAATAGATTCAAAATCATCTCTGATCTTCATTGACCTAGTCAGTGATTCCTTGATTGCTTTTCTGGAATTGCAGGCCTGAATCCAGAGCAACGTATGCCTTTTGTTTGGGTGGCAGGGGGTTGCAAGTATATGGGGGCATAGTTTGTCTTTGTTTTAGCATGACGGTTGAGGGATGCTAGCAAGGGAGCGTGGGGGAATTTGCGTATTCTTGTGTCTTTTTGCTTGTTGCCTGAAGGAATGTAATTTACTCCTAAGCCTGCTGTAGGCATTCAGTTGCAATGAGCTAAGTTAGTGTGTGAAATCCTTGCCCATCAAGACCTGTCTACATGTTTTTAGCCAGTGGTGAATCTAAGGTTAACTATTCCTTGGTAAAAGGGGTGGGTGGGAGCTGCCTTACATCCAGGATTAAGTGTGTGCGGGCAGCACTCTGCACTTTATCTACTGCTTGATGTAAATTCAGTCCATGGTCACTTGCTTATTAGTTGTTTTTTTACATATCCCCTGCCCGTCAGGAAGAGAAGAATGTTCTTGGACTGTGTTTGGGCTTGGAGGCTTATCCTGCTCTGAACTGGACCTCTATAGACCATGTAATCTCAAATGTTTGACAGTATCTCTGGTGAGCTGTCTCGTGTGAAGTGTGGCACAAGATAGTGGTGTTTCCTGAAAGAATTGCATCACCTCTCTAACATCTTTGTGTTATGTAGTGTTTTCAAAATTGTGCCTGAAGTATTTGGAAAGACAAAGGACGCTTTTTGGCTCATTTGTGTTATTTTTAAAGAGCTCAATAAAAAGATGCTGCAAAACTTCTTGGGCCAATGCCACTTCTGACAGCTATGAGACTTCTTGAAGTTAGTCCAAAAGTGTGAAAGTTTAAGGAGAATTTGGATCAACATCAGTCTCTGCATCAGGTGTCTTTATGTACTTCTGTCAGCTGCAGTGCACATAACTGGTGTGAAGTCTTTGTATAAGAGCTTGTGGGCTTGATTCTGTTTTCTTCTAGTTTGTGAATTAAAGCAAGCCATGGGTATTCTGAGAAGGCACAGTGACAGAAATGGAAATAAGGAGTCTAAAAAAGTACAAGAAAGTCAAACTGTAATGATGTTTGAGTTGCTGCAGCTTTGGGTTATGGTGCACCTTGTCACAGTGAGTAGGAGAAAAGCACCTGCTGGAGGGCAGGGTTTAGCCAGAGTGTGGCTCTCCGTGTCTGGAACCACTGAACGCCTGATTCTCTCTCACCCTTGGATTTAGTTTAGATGTACAAAATTCCAGCACAGTTGACCACAGAATGTATCATTCTCTTGTTAAAGGCATAATGGTTTACTTAGTCTTAATTTCCATTTATTGGGCTTTTCTCCAGCAAGAGAATTTGGCATCCTCAGGATGAGCCTTTTCTTAAATTGCAAGTTTATAGCATCAACCATTCAGCTGCAGAGTGTTGGCTTGCTGATCATCTTGATTCTCTTTGGGAATATGACGAGGTAACAATTTTAAATTTGGCTTTTATTGTCTTACAGTTAGGCTTTAGAAATACTTGTCCTGTTAAAAGTTCTTGGCCTGCCTTATGAGAGGCTTTACAAGTGACAAGTGTCTTTTACCGCGGGGCTTCCAAATAACACAGCCGAAAGCTGTGGAGGTGAATACTGTAAGCTAATGCTGGTTTTGCAAACCTTCTGTTGACTGCAGAAAGGTTAGTTTTATTGGTTTTGTCTGTTTTATGCCAAGTGGAGCCTGTAAGAAGTCTGAAGGGTGTTTCAGAAGATGTATTTTATGTATTAGAGGAGTACTTTTTKCTAAATGCAGACCTGGGCATTTATAGCCACTGACACCCGGGCTTGACTAGATGGAGAAATTAACTGCAAGTAGACTGCAAGCTGTCTAGCTACAGATGGAAAACTTGCTGTGCTAGAAGGAACCATGTACGGTCAGCAAAAGCGTGAACCTTCATCTTGGGACCCTTTTATAGCTTGCTCTGGTAGAGGTGAAGAATAAATGGATTGTAGACTATTCCAATTGCCCCACTTCAGTGCCTTTGGAACTGAAAGCAGGAACCATCCTCCTTTTGTGGGATAGAGTGGGTTTGTTTTTATGATTGTAGCAATGGTAAGAAGTTCCCTTAAAATAGATATTTAACATTCTGCTGCTCTTGAACTTTCAGGTTGTTCCTCTTGTGCGTTAATAGATGTGTGGGAAGGTTTCACAGAAAAAGAGCTGAAACTTCAGATGCTCGGAGTTTTGTTCCAGAGGGCATAAAGATGGGACTGTAGGTGGGAGGACAGAGCAAGGATGATGAAGGGGAGGAGGTGCAGGCAGAAGCTGAAGCCATACTTGTGTGAAGAATTAAAAAGCACTGCCTACCTGAAAAAACTGCTCAAACAATTTAAGACCAGCGGAGCAACAGTTGCAAAGGCAAACACTTAAACAGGATGTGCTGTTGACTGGCATATCATTGAATTGAGCTGTTGGTTTTTAACCTTTATTCTGGCAAATGCTGTTTTCAAAAAATGCATGGCTTCTCAGAGCTGTGGAAAATGACAGGAGTTTTAGATGACGACCTACATACCTTATGTGCTCTGTGGCTGGAACTCATTCCCAGCTGCCTTGCTGCAATAGTAATTTTAAGTGATGATCAACTTTTGTTCAGAGGCTTATAATGAAGGGGAAGAAATAACCATACTTTTAATGGCTAATGCAGCTTCTAGGGCAGTGTCCTGTTGTAAGTGGGGACTAGCTAGAGCTTCTGTGTTGGCAGAGGCTGAGAGCTAAGTTTTCCCTTAACATGAAGTGTAGTATAGTCGTCTTATCTGATAGCTAGGAGAAGGTTGGTTAGGATACACTTGTGAAAGGGTCCTAACTTCACATGTCTGCTACCAGATGGTTCAGAAGACATGTGAAACTTTAATGAGGTGTACTTTTATTGAGAGGTGGATATATGGTCTAAAGCAACATATATTTCACTGAAGGAGGTAGTAATTGTTTTATGGTTAACAAAGCCTTGGCTTCATGTGTCTTCTGGAGACTGGTGTAACCATTGCGATAAAGTCAAGTGTTTCCTTTATGCCTCACCATATAAAGACAATAAATAATTATTTTCCAGGCCAGTTCTTGGAAATTATTTGGGCTATTTGGCATTGATGGGACTGGAGTGCCTGTCGTATTCAAGGTCTTGGAGTTATTCCATACATCTGAGAGGAATTTGCACCTGGGGTTGAGCTTTGTGTGTCTCTGTTCTATCAGCAGTTTGGATGCAGCGGGGGTTACGTTTCTCATTTGAGAGCAAGTCCTGATGTACCTCACCCTTCATCTGTTCTAAGACACCAATTTTCCCACTGTCTGTGTGGTTTAATTAGTTTATCAAGACCCTTGCTATTGGTGTTTCTTTAGTCCTTTTTGATACACGTTTGCATGGAGAACAAGTGATCATTTCAAGTCCTGGCCTGATCAAAGGAAAGAGAGCCAAGAAGTAATCTCGCACTATTGGCATTTGCTTATGCTCAAATCTCCTCTGCAATCTGTCCCTTACAATTGTGGACAAAACGGGGATGCCTGTCAGCTCATCTTTAGAGGTGCATTTGGTATCAGGTCCTTTGTGCAATGAGAGCCAGAGCGTTCACTSTTTTTCCAGATGGACCATATGTTCTTGTGCCTGTGCAAGGGTCCTCGCTGCATGTCATCTAAGGTTGCCTTTGGACATACTGGGGTCATGTAGAGAAAGAATGGCTTAAGGTATCATGGAGCAAGTGGGTAAGGCCAAGGTTTTTACTGAATGGCTGTAAATGAAAACCAGGTGTGGGGAGAATAAGGAAGGAAATTTGTATGACCTGCACAATGTGGTTTGCATGCTTGCTGTGCTGCTAGGAAGTGAAGTAATGCTATTTGCAGCCAGGTTGGGGTTGGCTGTACCAGGTGTGCAGTACTTGGGTGAATCCATGCATGGCTATTCATTTGCATTCTCAGATCGAAGGTAGAACAGAGTCAGGTCAGATGCCTTTTCTTTCTGTGAAGTGAAAAAACATGTTTGCAAATGTTCATCTCTTCTTCCTTAGGCTGCAAATCAATGAAGTTTCTATTAAAGCTGGAATGGTTATTTCCCCTATAAATATTTTTAATTGTAGTCAATGAATTAAATAAGTGATGACATGTTTATTTTCCAACTCTAGGAAGGAATTTTTTTCCAATATTAATATTCCAGTGTTCACAGAAGTGTTTATGCCAGAAGGGGCATTTAGTGCTGAAAGATTCAGATTAACCTAATTTTTTCCTGGTTCTTACAACATAAAGAAGAATAATCCAATCCCATTATAGTCCATGGTTTATTTTCCTGAGGAGCAAAATGAGTTTGTTTTGCCTTTAACTGAGGTGTGAAAGAATTAGCCAGAACAGTCGAGATGTGGACATAAGGTGTTATACTTTTCATAGTCTCTAGCACAGTGGAAATGCTAGAGAAGTTTAATAATCTGTTCCTCCAACTGCATTTTATTCTCAAAATACACTTGAGCTAAAAGCTCTGCATAATGGTGTGGCAAGTGAGTTGGTGGAATTAATCTAAAATACTGTGCAGAGAGACAGGTCTTCACTCACACAGGGTTTATTTGTTTAAGGCTGTGCTGAAGGTCTAGCGTAACTGCCTTATGTTATTGCCAGGTGTAGCCTCAAACGCTTGCATGGAGTGTAAATTATTCTTGCTTTTCAAAGTTAAGTAGGAAATGTCATTTACACTCTAGTATCTCTTCAATGGAAGAATATGGACAGTGAGTGTTAAACAAAATAAAAACAAATGACTAGCTGAGCAATGTGTAACAAAACATTAGGCTGGGAAACAATAGCAGCAATTAAACTARTATCTCCTGTAATCATTGTTTCCCTAGATCAGGAAGTGTCCTGCACCACTGGAATGAAATATATCACTTTGTGGAACATTTGGCCCGCAAGTTCATAAGGTAAGAAGTGCTGCTTTGCAGATAACCAAATGAGGAGGGGTGTGTGCGCCAGCGGCTGGGAGACGTGCTCTCAGTTGCAGTCAAGTAGCACATGCTGCTTTCCAGGGGACCTGGTGGAGGGAGAATTCTTAATGCTTTTCTCAGATCATCCCATTGACTGCTTTTCCCCAAATTTCTGTCATGCAGGAAATAGGGAGTAGATAAGCTAATTGTTCCCTTTTTTTCCTGCCTGACTTCCATGGATCAAATTGTATTTTTGTGGGGAAGGAGGATTCTTGTTTCTGAGATGGCTGGCTACTGCCTGAGGTACAGAAGTTTGGGTCTGCAGGGAGAGGCCTGAGGCTGTAGCTTTCAGGCACTGAATGACTTGAGACTGGATGAAAAATCCCCCAGGCCAGTGGATGGAATGTGTTATGATAAACATAATTAGCCTTCCTTCGTCTCCATGGTGATACCAGGATGCACTTAAGCCTTTCTTGCTTTAGCAATACTAAATAGCAAGTGCTATTTACATCTTTTAGAAGGATTCCTCGTGGTTTGCCTTGACTAGGAAGGCCCAGGGCAAAACACCTTTTGCTGCTCAGTCCTGTCTTTCATCCTGTTGAGTTATAATCTAAATAGCAGTCAGAGTGCCCTGTGTGTTTGGTGTTAATGCATACAGTAAGCTCTGGTCTGGACCACCAAAACAATTTACTTTTTTTTCTCTCCTTCTCCAGCCCTCAGCTGAGGATGTCCTTCATTGTTTTTTCAACTAGAGGGACAATTCTAATGAGGTTAACAGAAGACAGGTAAGAAGATGTTTAAAGGTGCACAGCACCTTTTGTGTCCTTGTTGTAGCTTCCTTCACCTTCCTTGCTCGATGATTTCCAGTCCACTGTGAGTGATGTTGTGACACCTTTGTGCTTCTCAATTTAATTGTTTGAATCACCTGTCCATTTTCACATATGACACTCATTCTGCTAGAATGCATTAAGGCCTCTTAAGGTAGAGGTTGCCGCCTTAATTTTAGCTTCTAAATGTCTTTCTGTCAGCAATTAGGGTTTTAACTCAAACTGCTTTCATCGAGGGAGTCTGCCATCCACAGATTATCAGGCTTTTGTCAGAGAGCAAGAGCCTTATTGCCTTTGAAACATCCTTAGGGAGTTTCTTCTGCAAACAAATAGGTGAAACTCCTTTCCCATAAAAACAAACTTGAAAGTTGTCAGTGATACCCATACTCTTGAGGTAGACGTGAACGTGATTTCTTCGGAGGTCTGAAGGTATGTTATAGGCAAAGAGTGTTTAGGATGGGTTGCAAGGGTGTATGTTTTTCGGCAATGACAGTTTGATTGCCATGTTTCTGAAGCATGTTCCTGTCATTCCCTTCTAGATCCCCAAGTTAATCCCAGTAAAATCTATGGGATGGATTTTTTTTTTACTCTGACTTCAAGGAGAGCTGGATGAGGTCCTTTAATCGCTCTTGCTTCCTCTGTTAACTTCGTTGCCACGTGGAGCAAAAATATATGTAACACATGTGAAGACTGTATAAGTCAGCATGTGTTTTACATATTGGATGTCTATGAAATTGCATACCAGAGCAGCTACTATAGAGGAATGAATAGGAAACTGGCCGCTTTCCTAAAGAGCAGTCCACATAAATACCGACCTTGAAAAATGTCATTAAACCCAGCCAGCCTAAGCGTCTCTTGCCACTTACTGCAACAATAAGCATAAAGAGAATGAACCACATCTAACTTGGTGCCAGAGGAAAACCTGTTCGCTGCCTCTTTCTGTCTCCCACCCTGTGAGCACACCCCACTACAAAGATCTGTAGTCTGTTAAGGCTCTAAGCTATGAGACTTAAGTGTTTCCCATGTGGAAATGTATTTCATATTTATCCAGCTGTCCTAGAAATGCTGACTGGGAACAGGATATTGATACGGTATTAGTCTAAGAGCCAGCTGACTGGAGAGCTGCTGTTTTCTATTGGAGGACTGACAGACAAGGTGGGCTTCATGCTGGTCCTTGAGTTAACACTGGCCTTTCTTAATAGGGAAGCTGGAGTAGTGGCAAAACCTCTTCTACCTTGCCCATGCCTCCATGTGGTGTATCAGCATCTGAACGTGAAGATTGAGGGTGCTTGGCATCCCTTTTGGAAAAACTCTGTGCATCTAATGGGACTGCATTGACATATTTTAAAGACTTCTGCTGTGTTTTTTAAAATTTCAGTGTTCACGTTTGAAAAATAGTTTTGATCACAGAATATGCTCTTGATTTTTATATTCATCTTTGGCTTGGTATGTGCATGGGTAGCTGAACGGAGGAAATATCTGCCCCTAGCCCACCTATGACATACAACTCAGTGTCTAACTCATTTGGGATATCGCAGGTACAGAATGAGTTCTTGAAAGTTTGATAATGCAACCTGTTGCAAAAGCAGATACTGTTTTCTCCCTGTGGGAGTTACTGCTCTGTAGGCTGCATAATGTTAATGCACTGCTGCAATCAGCCTCACAAATGTGAGATAGAGTATGTGATCACACCAACTGGGTTTTCTGAAGTAGTTAAAAAATGCGGGGGCAAAACTGACTTCTGGCATTTGGTTTTGCATTGTCAGTGTGGTCTTGCATGCAGTGACTTAATCTGTTTCCCATGAAGATTGTATAGTTTGCTCAGAGATACACCCCACACATTGCAGAGTTTTATCTTGGTATTAAAGACTTGTGGCCTGTTCTTGGCTTCCAGAGTTTGGTGTCTGCAACTCAGTGGAACAACAAATGGGTGCCTACCCCATTTAGCCTGCAGTTGATCTGTCAGTGTGCCTGGGATTTCTAAAAAGATTAAAACAGATACCCCGAATCATAATAAGCTATTGGGAAAGGCCTTAATCTTCAAGTCAGTTTGAACAGGAACTGAAGGTGTAATGTCCAAATAAACTGGAGTTGCCAGGATGGTTTGAGATTGTGTCATTTTTTGTGGCTGTTTGATTACATTTGTATAGTCAAGTCAGCAAGCAGAGGTGAGGCAAGTGAGCCAGGTGCAAGTCAGCTGCTCTGCTTCTGCATCAGAGCTTTGACCAGGGTTACACAGGGAATATTTATTTAGAAAGAAATGTATGGATATTGACCTAGGAGGAGATGCTGTTGTGATGCTTTCCCCAAGCTGTGGGAACACTGGGAGCACATCTGCTTTATTTGCCACATCCTTAGGAGGGTATCTACCCAGACATTACCTTAGCCTATAACATTACCTTAGCCTATATAAACATTGGGTTAACCCTTTTTTCCCCTCTCTGTATCTGGTTCTGCCATGCATGTCTTCACCTAGATATCAGCTCCTGATAAATTTGATCTTGGATCTAACAGTGCATCTGCATTCATTTCAGGGAACAGATACGCCAGGGTCTAGAAGAGCTGCAGAAAGTCCTTCCGGGAGGCGATACATACATGCATGAAGGATTTGAAAGGGTAACTAGATGCGTGCTATAGTGCCTCTATAGTGCACCCTCTGTCTGGGTGCTCCTCAGGAAATGTTAAACAAAGGAATCTGGTTAATAATTCTCTGGTAGGTAAGTTGGGGCTATTTCCCTTTTATGCAATAGGTGCACTGAAGTGTACATATTCAGTGCTGGAGCTGGTACAAGGGGGCTGCAAACCCTACTACTTATCTTTCTTTTTGCCTTCAGCTTTTATGGGGGGAGCTGCCTTTTCAGCTTAGGACAAGGCTTTGGCATTGCAGTCCCACATGGATCCATGTTCGTGAAGTGTGGAAAGCTGTCTGGAGTCCTGCATGGGTGCTATAGTAGGCTTCTTAGAGTTGGGTGGGGGCCGAGGCCATGGCTCGAACGTGGTGGGCAAATAACGCTGTGCAGAAGTTATTGCCTGCTCTGATCTTCTCCTTCTGTGTATTTTACAAGCTCAGGAGTTTCTCTAAACCTGAACCCCTGAGCCCCCTCCCACTTCTGTACTACACATGCATTTTGGAGGATTGTGGAACTGTCTGCCTGTTGAAAATGCATGTGAACACACAACAAAAATTCAGGTGACCTGACAGAGGTGCTGGCTCTTAACTAGGAGTCCAAAACCAAATTCCAGAGTTTGGTAACTTCAGAAACTTTGCAGGAGAAGTCCAAAAAACCACATTTAAATTCAGAGCAGAAATGAAATTCATAAGCCAAATATGTTCAGGGTGGCCCCTTTTTAATTTTGAATTGATGCACACTGAAGCATTTGCCCTTCTACCTTGCAGAATATGCTTGTGCATAGATCAAGTGGGAGACGGAAGCGTCAGAATATCTGTCTGCAGTTGGTTTATTTGCAGTTAGAGTAGTTGATCTAGAGGTGCTGGGGAATATTTATCAATGGACCTAGGATGTTTCTCAAGGAGGAAGGTGAATGTGATTTTCAGATAGCAGAATAGTGGGAGACTACATTACTATTGGCCAATGGCCTTAGGGTTGGTTTGACTGAGTTATGCTTTAGATAAGACCTTGAAGTAACGCAATCAAAACAGATTGGGCAAGAAGCTTGTTCTGCGAAGCACGGTATCTCTGAAAGCAGAGGTTATGTGCAGACTACAAACATGACATCCTCACTGCCATCTTCTCTTTCTTTCTGGTGCATGTGTAGATGCCCACAAAGTATTATTATTCATTTATTGCTAATAATCTTCTGATTTAATTTCAGGCAAGTGAACAGATTTACTATGAAAATGTTCACGGTGAGAGACTTTCTTGATCCATTGAATGTTTTTTTTTTTTTTTTCCTTTTTCTTTTTGAGTGGTAACTTTAACAGATTTGAAATGCAGCTTCACTGCGGGAAAGGTGGGGGGTGGCTCCTATTCTTACAGGAATGCGATGCTTTTCAGGGTAGTTGTCCCTGAAAAGGAAAAAGAACAGGTGGAGCTTTAAGGATCCAGAGCTGGAATGAATGTGTTTCAGGCCAAAAGTGAGAAGCCAGGCTGACTGAAGGTGCCTACTCTTAACAAAACTGTCTGGTACCTTATCTTGTTCTTTTTGCTTGAGGACTCAGGGAACCATTTCTTCTTCCTTCTGAAACACGTGGAGATGCTGTTAGGTAGAAGGTTTTTTTTCAATAAGCAATTATTAAATCCAGTAGTAAGTGCAGACAATTGTAAAAAAGTTTGTCCTTTCCTTCCTTGTAATTAATGTAAAAACTTTCTGCACTGCGAAGCCTGAAATAGAAATACAAACATTGCTTCTTGGAAACCAAAAGATAGGTGAGCAGAGGTTTGAGTACAAAGCTAGTCCTAATGGTTTTGCAAGGCCACTCATGAATAAAATGAAGTAGTGACTAAGTCCGTACAGCTTTGGGACTCATCTGTAAAATATGACTGCAGCAGAATGGAATAGATAGCTAGAACAATTCGATTTGGGATTGATAATGCTTTTACATGCTGGTATACATATTACATGTAAACAGGTTGCCACCATATGCAAGAAGCAGTGGACAACTGGGTCCTCAAGTCTGAATGCTGGCCTGTATATTTTGTCTTTATTAGTTCTGTGTGTTTATTCTTGCTGCGCTAAGAGGAGTGTTTATACCACCCGCAGTAGGTCCTAAGGCTCCTGCAGTAGTCAATGGAGGGAGAAAGGCATCTCTGGAGGTCATTTGGGCTCCTAAGTTTGTAAAAAAAGTGCTCACTTTTCTCCATTTCCTACAGAAAGAGCCTAGGCACTTGAGTTAGGCATCTGCAACATGAACGACCCTGCATGTTGCTTATTGTTTGTCAAGCACTTGACTTTCTTGTTGCATCATTGCCACATTATTTAAAATTGAGGATTTCTAAGTGGCACCAAGAAATTTAGGTGTCGGATCTCTGTTCTGCAGTAGCTGAAGAAGTTGCTTGTTTGGATTTTTGTCTCTTCAGCAACAGCTTGTTAAAGGCACAGCTACTCATAATGGCAGGAAAATGCCCTAGACGGTTGAAGAAATTTAAAGGTTGATAATTTACACGCCTTGACGTATTTAGCCTTTATCTTTCCATAACAGTGTTTGTGCAAGATGTACCTGCAGAGCTCCTTCATATCTGTAGCAAGTTTATTGTCAGAAATATGAATTAATTCTATTTGGCCACTCCTGAAAACTAATACAAACTTGCAAAACCCAAGCTGTAATCAATACAAGGGGAAGAGCGYGAGGTTTAACTATGTTGCTGAAATATGTTACGTAGGAAGGTTGAAGATTTTAGGCCATTTTCCTACCATATCTGTTTAAATCCCAATTGAGCTTTTTATCACAAGCTGAGAAAATCTCTGGATTTCTTGAATTGACAGCATTAATAAAATCAGGAAATAACTGGGAACATTTTGGTATTTTGATGGCTGCAGTCTAATCTACTCCTCTGAAATATTGAAATAGTTATGAGAGGCTGTCAATTAAAAATCATTGGCACATCAAAGGAGTGTGGTGTAAAACTGGTATTGAAGGCAGGTGCCTGAGTGGAAAAAGTGTGCAGAAATTCATGTCTTATGAAAACTGGTTGGCTGAAGGGAGGTAAGGACATGGGCTTGATGCCCACTGCTTCTGGTCTTTTACGTGTGTTAACAGGTCACTAGCAGGATGTTTTCTAGGCTAGTTTAACAAATACAACTCAAAAACAAGAGACTAAAGAAGTTTGTGTATTTAGGTTACAGAACTGCAAGTGTCATCATTGCGTTGACAGATGGAGAACTTCATGAAGACCTATTTTTCTACTCTGAGAGGGAGGTAAGTGTCTTACACATTTTTAGCCAGGGAGACAGTGAAATGTCTGGGCTTGCTGCTTTGAAGGCATAAGATAGGGAAAACCTTTTTCCCTAGTGACAAAACTTCACTTTGGTGCTCTTTAGACGTGAATCTTAAGGATAAACATTAAAAGCAGCAATGCTTCTGACTCATCAAAACTGGGACTGTTCATGGGAAAGGAGGGGGGTTTAAACTCCCAGTCAAAACAAACAAAAAAACCCCACCAAAAAAACCCTCCAAAAAACCCCCAAAAAACCAAAACAAAAACCAAACCAAAACAAAAAAACAACCCACCAAAAAAAAAMCCCAAACCCTAAAACAAAACCAAAAAAAAAAACCAAAAACAAATGGAGGAAGGAATAGTTCGCAGCTGAAAAGTTTCAGTATTTACTGGGTTGTTCCAGGAAATACCTGAATCTTCTCACTTTGACTTTTTTCTTTCACAAAAAGTAAAGACCGCAGAAAGAGGATGACGGTTGTTCCTGTAATCTTCTGTCACATCAGAAAGCCTTTCAGATGATCAAATCCAAAGTTTCCACAAATGTTTCCAAGATTCAAGCGTGTATTCTCAACACCCTCATTAATTTAGCATATTATGCAAAATGTTAGATAAACGGTAGGTTGAGCACTTGTAAGCTTTGCTGTATAATGTTCCTACTGATGTCCTTTTGATAGTCATCTCTGAAGAGGTGAACCAATTTTCACTTGCCAGTCAAACAAATTAAGATGACCTAAACTTGGAAGATGGTATTGTTACGTGAATTTTCTATGGACAGGATTTTTCCTCTCAATCTGTCTAAAGTGCAGCTTTAAATCCAATAACAACAAAAGGAATGGTTTTGTAGAATAAAACCAATATTGCTACAGCACAAACAAATGTCATGAATCTAGAGTTCCCCTCCTTACTGTTCATCTCCTTTTCTTCCCTTCTGAAATCAAAAATCCACAAGAAAAACAAGTTAGTTTTTAGAGGTGAATGAACAAGTTGAGAGGTCAGAAGTGTTATATTTGTTTTGGTTTGGGGAGGAACAGCTAGTGAGCTAGTAGAGTGGAGATTCTGACCTCGGCTTTTACACTGCGAGTTGTTTCAGTTGTTCAGGTTTAAGTTTCTCTGTGTAAAACTGGAATGATGCTTTTCTTGTAAAGCACTTTGCTATCTAACAATTTGAACTACTACAGTCTTCTGGTATAATCTGACTTGCTACCATCTTTTCTGGGAATGGGTTTTCAGTCAGGTTTTCCTGTTCTAATGAAATATGGTTAAATGACTTAATTCATACTTATGCAGACAAGAGCATTTAGACCAGTTGCTTTTTGAATAGTAAATGCAACTTCATCTGCGTGTCAATGAAATAGCCTGGAAAAAAATCAAACCTGTGGATGTTCTCCCTTTATTACTTTGAGATGCTGTGTAAATAGTGGGAGTGATACAGTTTTGTAGCAGATGGAGTGAAATGTCTCTTCACCTATGGATATCATGAGTCCAGGCACAGATGTCTGAAATAGAAAATACTGAAACGTTTTAGGTTGCTATTATACTGGGATATGTCCTAAATGATGAAAAGAAAATGGATTTAGCCTGTCTTACATCTGTTGGACAGACAAATGTTTGGAAGTTGGAGAAGCTAGGAAGGTGAGCTAATTAGGTATAAAAAAACTACCAAATACCTTGGGTTTTGCTTTACTAAACAAATAGCTACTCTAGTAGCAGATAAAGCCTGTTTCTGCAGAATCAGGTAGGAAAGCTTTTAAAGCTCTCTTTTGACAAGCCTCTTATGCTCATTTTACAGAGAAAGACTAAATTTATGATTAAGACCTTTCAGAAACCTGCATCTCATCACATTTGCATCCATGTCATCCTACTTTTCCTTGTTCCAGGCTAATCGGTCGCGTGACCTGGGAGCCACAGTATATTGTGTTGGTGTGAAAGACTTCAATGAGACCCAGGTAAATGAGGCACTCATGGTGTTTACTGGGGTACTTGGCAAAGGTGCATGCTGAACACAGGCACATGCTCCTGAATCACTTTCTCGAGACTTCTCAAGTGGTCTTCCTCTCCTTCTGTTGACTGTTTGACAGTCTGAAGGGTTTTGGTCTGGGCGTTGGGTTTAAGCCCCTTTCTGTCTTAATCTCCACATGTGGAGAACTGTCCCTCTGTCTGCATGCTACAATGACTCTTGCTAATGGTGGAGAAAAGCAGAGGAAAAGACACATGAAGAATAGCAAATCAGTCTGGCTTAAGCTGTAGGCAGGAGGAGGTTGTGGGGACTATTTTTTTTTTTTTCCAATAAAATTGAGGTATTGCCATATAACACTTCAGTTTCAGTCCAGCTTTTCTTTCACGGGAAAACTGTGCTGTAAAAAGCAAACAGTTTCATTAGTGACACTAATATTTTACAGTGTTTTCCCGTTTGATAGTCTGACTTCTAAATTTATCATGTGAATGTGAGTATGTCCATGAATTACATTTCACACAAAGAGTAACAGTTGATACTATATTTTTCTAAATGAGTGAAACACTTGTACAGCCCCCTGAAGTGCTGAAGTACTTATTGAATAGAGCTTTTCCAGGTTTTCAGCTTTCTAACAAAGCTTCAAACACTGATTCAAAAAGGATTCAAAACAAACTTGGTTTAGAACAATCTCCTTTGAATCAAAACCAGAGACTCGTGTAACCCAGGGTAAATCATAGAAGAAGCAAAGAGGGAATAAAAATGACAAAGAGACTAGATCTAAAGTAGCAGACCTCAAAGACAGCTGACTTCAAGTCATTTAGATGCTGAAGAAATTAACTGGGATTAGATGACTGTCTGAAGTCCCAGTATGCACTAGGAGGAGGACTATGGGGAATGAGTTGAGGAAACTGTAAACATCCTGGTTTACAGAAGCTGCTGTATCTTGGCCAACAAGCAGCTTTACTACCCTTCTCGGAGCAGGCAGAGGAAAGTTGCCTGGAGTATTTCTCTGGATGCAAACCAGGAGGTTGGCAGTTTGGCGTTTTGCTTGAGAAATGGGAGTTCTGAGTGACATGAGCTGGAAAGGTGGAGCCACTGGGGTTTAGGGAGGAATGTGTGGCGAGTCTGCTGCCTCCAATTTGCAATGCTACAGGAAACGCCAAAGAGGCCTGCTGGGTTGATGTTACCTCTGCCATGGGAGAGAATTACTATAACAAACGTTGGCCTTGCAGCAGTAAAACTTGATTCTGCTCCAGCAGATGCATGGAGAGCTCATTACTTCTGAATTGGGCTTATATTTTTGCCTTAACCCTTAGCGTGCTATTGACAAGTGAACCTGCATGTAGCTCTTTACAGGTGATGTCCTGGTTCCCCTTGTCTTACCACCACCTCATGAATGGCCCTCTTCCTTGTCTTGTAGGCTTCCAAATGGTCTTCTGCTCCCTTCCCCCCACCCCCCCACTTGGAAAATATCTCCTGTTAGCTCCCTGCTTTCTTCTTCTTGGTGCTCTAATGGTTGACTCCAGGACAAATAGTCAAATCTCTGTCCTGCCAGGAAAGGTGAATCAGGCTTATATCTCCAGATGGGGTATATATTTTGCATTAGTCTTCTCTATATGTGAAAATACTGAGTCATTTTGATTAGTTCCCTGGTTTAAATGATGTATGTGCTGAAGTGTTTTGCTGCATTAATGGCCTGTCATGTTGATGCTGTGGCCTATTTTGGTTGGGGATTTACTGTGCTGGGTGATTTACAATCATGTGGGAGATGTTTTTTTGCAATAAAGATCATTAGGCTCTGGACGTCAGTGAAAGCCACGTTCTGTCTTGTCTTCAAAGTTAAGGGAAGCCTTTTCTGATTCCCTATATAGAGCTTTCTAAAATCAATCAGGCTAAAGAGATAAACTTTTCAATGCTTAACAAACTATAATGCACTCGCAATCCATACGGAGTATTTGGAGTATTTGGTTTTTTTTACTTGCAAGTGGATGAGTCTGGAGAAGTCTTAATTTGCTGCCAGCTGGCTAATTTATCTCATTCTTTGCATTTCTGTTTTATTTACTTCTACTGCTCTGTCAGCTGGCTAGGATTGCCGACAGCAAAGATCATGTCTTTCCAGTGAATGATGGTTTTGAAGCCCTTCAGGGGATCATAGACTCTGTAAGTATTTTTAATGATGTGTTTGCATGTGTGCATGTTAGTTTGTGTTAGCTTGCACAGTTGAAAGTTTAGTTTTCCTGTGTTCACAAGGACCTGCTGACTGCTAATAAATCACCTAAACATTTGTTCCAAAGAAACTGACCTTTGTTTGTACTAATATTGCTACTTCAAGGTAGAGTTTATCAACAGGTCACAATACAGGAAGGTTTGAACCCAAGTATTATCTTTGTATGTCTCCCTCCTTGATGGGAAGTAACTGACTGAATGGACTAGGCATGTGCTGACAGTTTATAAAATGGCTGCCACAGACTGGGACAGCAGAGATGTGTTAGAGCACGTTCCGTATGAAGGATTGGGGCACTCTTTGATCTCCATCTTTCTGCTTGATTAGCATCCTTTCTGTCCTGATGGRTATGCTGCACTGCTCACCTGTCTAGAATGGGGGAAGGGATCCTGCTATGTATGCCAAAATCCCCAAAACTCGGCTTTCTACTTTCCGCCTCCTGACCAACGGGCTATTTTTCCACCCCCCAGACCTAGGTTTCCCAATTCAGATTGATCGATTCCTGGCACTTCCTCTGGGGGTTGGGTGCAGCATGTAAGAGCTGGCCCATTCCCGAGTGGCTGGGATAAGAGCTAGCAGTTCAGCTGACAGAGGGGCATAGATTGATTCCTTTCCCATGGCTTGCATACAAATCACGCAAATGGCTCTGTGGGCTTTCCTGGCAAATAAGGATGCCTCATGAGGCATCCCTATTTCTAGCTCTAAAACTTTGAGTGGCCTAATACTGTGTCACCTAGGACCAACACTTCCCTTGACTGAGCAGGAAAGGCAATATATGGGAAGATGTGTGTGCCATTTTCATTATAAGTGTAAAATGTGTCAAGCGTTCACTAGGAAACAGTATGTTTTTGGGTAGCTTTCAGTATTTTTCTATTCCTTTTGCTCAGTTGTATCCCATAACTGTTCTAATTAGATTGCTTCCCATGGCTATAAAGAAGGATGGGAAATCCTTTTAAGGACACCTGTTTTGTTCATTTTGGTATAGGCTTTTTAGTTGATAAAACACAGATGAGATGTACAACTTGAAGCTAGGGGAGGGTAGGTTCACCGGGGGGGTCCTCAGATTTCTGTGTTTACAGTGGTTACACACTACTCTGACCATGTAGTACCAAGCAAAACTGTTCCCTCAGCGCAGGCTCAATTTTCCCTAGTGCTCTCGCATGTAGATGGAATATAATCCCTTGCTTATTGGTTTTCCTGGCACTGTCCAAGTGTGGGGCTACTGCCTGAATTCTCTTGGACAATCAGGTGTTGCATGTCATTGAAGAAAGCAACAAAACAACAAAAAACCCTAGTTTGCTTCCCAGCCCTGCATTCCCTTTGCAGCTGTTTTTAATGAATTCCAGCAGCAGTTCTGACTCCCTTTCCAGTTATACTGAACAGAATGGGAAGACTTCAGGCTCCAGGAACCTAGTCAAGAACTGCTTCAGTTGACTGGTGCAAGATTTACCAGCCCTGGAAGGGAGGGTCACAAGGAAGTGTAATTGTACAGTACTGAATCTGTGACCTGATCACTTGCATTTGAGTGGAGTGACTGCAATAGGTTGGGTAGAAAGGTGGCGTGTGAAAGGAATGGCAAGAAGGACACTAATCACTCTGTAGAATAACAAAGAATCTGTAGATTCCTGTTCTAGCTGGAAAATAAGCTCCCTCGTTCCTTCTTTTCTTGTCCTTGCAAAGCACCTCTGTCTTTGAACAAACAAACAAAGCATTTGTGTTCACAGGAAAGCATTTTAATGTTGAAAGAGCCGTGAAATTTGGAAGCTGCTTTCAATTCCTGTGTAAGAGTTGGTATAGCAAGGATGCTCAGCCATGTGTAGAGGGGATTGGTTAGGCTACTAGCTGCTGGTTAATGTAACAGTGGAAGGAAAGGTAAGATGATGAGCCTGGGGGAGATCAGTGTTTGAAATCATTCTGGAGATGTGAAGACCTGGGTTTGTTCTGGTCTGCAGTGATTTCTGGTCTGCCCTGTATTCCTGCTGAGGCGGCCTAACTCTTCCCTCCTCCCTTTGTCCTAAGGAGTAGATCTTTTTTGACCCTCTGTGTGCGCAGAGGCGGTGGACTTAGAAGTCCCTCTGGAATGAGGAAGAGGGTGGGAGCTGGGAGTGGTGCAGCTTGAGGCTGGCCGCCTCTGGGCCTCTACATCTGCTGAGCAAAGATGTTCAGGGTGGTGGGTCTGCAAATGTTTCAGTACACCTGCCCTTCCTTCTCTGTGGGAGCCAGCAAGTTTTGAGTTAGCAGCTGCAGGGAGATCTGCTCTGTGCTTTCAGAGGAGGACTGTCTCCCACTGAGCACCACCAAGCTATTCAGGCTGTGCCCTGGAGGCTGTGCTTAAATGAGCTGAAAATACAGTCCTATGCTGAAGTCATGCTTAAAAACATGACTCTTAAAGTGGGAGCTAAAGGTATTCAGTGCACTGTAGGTTTTGGTCCTTTCTCTCCTGTGAGTTCCAATGTGACTTTTTTATTAAGCAAACCAATTGCTTTGTCTCCCTCATCATGAAAAAGCCACTGCTAAAACTTCAGCTTCCCCCATGTTTAATGGGGATTTTGAGTTTGTTAGGAGGGAGGAATCTGGTAGAGAAACAGACATCGGATTGCTGTAAGCTGGGAAACAAATGGAAGGAACTGAAGTAATTTATTAAATTTTTCTTTACTGTGAAAAATTTCCCTGTCAATTTAAAGCAAATGGAGCAAGTCTTAGAAGGAAAACCTGAAACTCAACTTCATCTACTGCTCAGTATGTCTTTGGTAGGAGTGCTGGAGGCAATGGAACACGAAGCAACATGAAAGTCAGGATGAGATCCTGTCAGTGCTTTGCTTTGAACCTTTAACAGAAACTGACTGCAAGAGCAGTCACTTGGCACAAGAATACTCCCTGATCCTTGCCATGTGTTAAACAGTGGCACTAGCTCGGAGCATATCTCAAATAGAGATGTAATGGCGAGTCCCTTAGAAAGGATTCTCTGAGTGAGCTGCAGGAAGCCTTGTGAAGCAGTTGTGATGTATAAGAAATGAAGCGGTATGAACTAGTTTGTGGGACTGTCTCCTATCTGTATAAATTGTGCAAATGATTCATCCTTTTAAGTTTAATTTCCTGTGTACTCCTTTCGGATCATCTTGCAATGGTGTCCGCCTACCCTCAGTATTTTTCAGGTCTTGCCTCAGCTCTTACAATTGATATGGCAGTTCAATGTACTCCTTCACCCCAAGAAATTTTAGCTTGGAAATATACTGTCTCCAAATACTGTTGTTGCACAAATGTTTTCTGGGACAAACTGCAGTGCTGGATATGTGTAGCATGGTAACTTTTGTAAGAACTTGATGTAAGTGTCTGATAGATGAAGTATGAGAAATGTGGTGATGCTTTTATGTACTCAGCCTGAGCTAGTTGTTCAAACTTCACTTGCAAATAAATAAACTGTATATTCCCTGGTGCAGGGGGAGGGGCTGAGACTCCGTGAATGGGGGAGAGAGGTGAAAGTTACTTCCTTTGCAAGACACGTCCTGTATGTGCAAAATCTGTAACGTATGCAAAATTTGTAAGTCGGCTGTCTGCCTTACTGCTAACATGTAGTCTGAGCTTTACGTGTGCACTGCCCAGGGTCAGCAAGCTGAGCTCTTTAAACTTCTGCAGCCGGTAAGGAAGGGTGGGATCTCCAGAGGGCAATTCAGAGCAGGAGCTTCACATAGGTATTCTGAATCTGTCTTTTGTCAGAGCCAGGCTTTCTACATAGGCCAAAGAGAAAGTCAACAACTCAAGCCTCTTGGCTTGGGTAGCTAGCTTACCCATCTAAAGCAGAGGATGTGAACCCCCAGTCTCAACTGTACAGTGTTTCTCGTTACTTTTGGTGGTATATGATCACGCTTTCTACTTCTTTCTTTTCCCCAAATGCATCTTTAAAAAAGACTTAAATATATTGATTTTACTTAGCTCATGCAGATATTATTGGACAGGAAAGACTTTATAAATAAATTACTATTTTGTAATTGGCAACAGACTTAGTTATTTAGTAATTCAACAGAGCTTGATAATGAGTACCTAGCCTCAGACTGTAGGTCATTCACACTAGCACTGATTAGGCAGTAACCTTCTATTAAACTTCAGCATCCTGTTTGCTAATTAGAATTCCCAAATTTGGTGAAAAAAACTTGTAAGAAATATGCAGCTGCTGTGGTGAAGTAATCTGTCTGCATGCTTGTGGACCAGAATACCAAATGAAAGCTTCCAGCAGCTGCAGAATTTCACTCCCCTTCTTCCCTTTGTTTCTAAAAGGGCCCAGGTGACCTGCAGGGCCTCTCCTGGCTCTGGGCCTTTAATGTGTTGCCTGGTAGAAAGCTAAATTGGTCACAGGTAGTGCTAAATTCAGTTCTGTCCTGATAGAGATAACTGTGACAAATAAAGCCAGGCTTCCGCAAGGATGTGTTGCATTTTTTTATTTGGCATGTCAACAAAAATTAAGAAGAGATCCTCCCAGGAGCCTGTGTGAAGCTGGAGCATAATTGGAGCCCCATAGAGTACAACAGGAGACTGGTTTGGGAATCTGGTCTTGGTCATTAAGCGTGTGCTGCTAAAGACAACAGGATGCTTCCTCACCAAGAGCGAGCACGTGCTTCAAATACTTTTCTGCATGGATGGCGGGGCAAGTTGCCTTGAGGCCTGCAGTCAGTTACCAAGTAAACCAGAACTGTTGTAGTTCTCCCTGTGAAAATGAGGATGTGGAGTCAGTTCTCCCATGTACGCTGTTGGAACGGTTTATAGGCACTCAGCTGGGAGATTGCGTCACCACTCTTGCATGTTATTTTGCTTTCCTGGGGAGCCAGCCCGCAGTGAATGAAGTGCACCTACAGCCCACACAAGGTTGTGCAGTCCTCGGGAAATGAAGGAACAGAAGATTTGATGAAATCTTCTACGCTGAATACGTTGAAGTTCTTTTTGAATTTATTTTTACGATGAGGAAGAGACATAAAGGAATTCTTTTGCAATAGTTACTGCTGCCTGATTTTTAGTTTAAGTTTGGGTGGGTGCTTGGAGCATTGGAAACTTATTATTATTCTAAATCAAAATAAATACTGCAGTTGGCCCTGTAAAAAGCCATTAAGGCCAGCTTTTTATAGTCATGTAAATGGATTGGATTGGACTGGAAGGGAGCTCTGCATCATCTAATTAAGACACCTGCTATTCCACCTCCCCCTGCCCCCATCTGAGTTGGCTTAGAGCATGAATGTTTGCAAATGACTGAATAGAAGTCACGAATTTCAAACTTAATCATGCAAGATTTTACTTGATTTTTTTAAAAATGAAAATATTGATTGTATTTTTCATGCATTTGTTCTCCAACTCATTTGCCTACTTCTCCTCTTTCACTTCATTGCTGAAAGGCAATGAGGAGAAGAAATATATATTAAAACTTTTGGGGATGCTGAGGGAGAGGGGAACAGAATCTAAGGGGGAATTTGGAAAAATGTGAAAAGATTCTCTTCTGAAAGGAGACATTTTTCAGTGGAGAGGAAGAATACTTGGAAAAACATCAACTCTTAGTTGTGCTTATTAGCCCTGGCAGTCACTTTTGTAGAAAAATGCTGTATCTTCAGAGAAGCAGAACCTGGAATTGAGTAAGGGGCGGGTAGTAGAGGACCGACAGGAGACAGATGGATGGATAACTGCAGATGGATACTTTGGAAGAGCGTTCTTACAGTCCTCTTTATTTTTTGTGTATTTTCCTTATTCTGCCTTTCAAATTCTTCTAGTGCTTTTCAGTTCTGTTCTCAACTGTTGACTTTCTTTTTTTTTCCACTTGACAGTTCCTGTATAACCTTGTTCCTGCAAATCTTCTTTCTCGTCACTTGTCAGGCTGCCAGCAGCTCAGACGGTCCTGGTTCCTTCAGTCCCTTGGTACTCTTTCAGTCTCTACCAGCCCCGCTTCTGAGTAACTCAAACTTTTGTTTAAAAGTTTTAAAAAATAAATCATGGCTCTATCTATACCTTTTGCAATTAGGTATTTGAGGCAGAGAGTCATGATTTTGGAGAAAAAATAGATTATCTTTTTCATACAGAATTTATTGTATTGGTTGCTGTTCTTTCCTTACAGATGTTTCAATTTAAAGTTGGGAAAATAATTTTCATGTTGGATTTGAGTCATGATGCTTGGCTGACATTTACTTGCCTCTTGGAGCTGACCTAAATTTTGAAAAATTTTTTTTTTAACCTCATCTCAGGGCTGCTCAGCCCAGTGCTGAACACCCACAGCTCTCGGTCACTGCTGCTGTTCTCACGGGAGCTTACGGACACCGTCACAAGTTTGCTGACTGTGTGCAGTGAAGAATTTGAGTTGTTCTTCAGAGCAGGGGAAAGGCTGCTGCATGCAAATAACAACGTGAGCAATTTTAGCGCTGTATGGCACAGTATCCAACACTAGCATGCTCCTTGTGCCTTGCAAGCAGTCTGCCAAGCCTGATGCTGAAGTGTTTGTGTAAATCACTGTCTACATGTGAAGTGGTTAAAGGCAGTGCCAAGTCTTATGAAGACATACTGCTTAATTTAAGTTTGGTTTAAGCAAAGAGCAATTGTCCATACATCTTGATTTGAAACCACAGTGCAACTTTGAGGATGCACTCAGGTGTGCTCTCATAGATCAGATTAAAAACTTAAGAAGCTTGAACCCCTGTACTGAAACTTGAGAAATGGCTGTGTAGATATTCCTAGGATGTTTTAATGCAAAAGTAAACAGCTTAGCTTAAACTTGTGACGTTTTATTTGGAGTTTTGGGCTCCAGAATAATTTTGGGGAGGGAGGTGTGACAGCAAAGGGAGGGCAATGACATTGCCTTGCTAACCCTTCAGAGTGCACCTTAGTTGTTATGGATCATAGTCTGCATAATAACTTGTACCACAGACAAAAGCAAGCTTGTGCTGAGGTACTGGAGAGTGTCGGCATCCGTTGCCTTCCTCCGTAGCAATAGCTTGCTGTGGAAGAGCAATGACACTGGTGTGGTTGGTTTGAAGTGAAAAGCTAAGATGGCACAGTTGTAATGTGAATGCAAAGTGCAATGTTGAGTTAAGCATTTACGTGAGAACAAGTGCACTCACGTGTTCTCACTTGTCTCACGCTTTCAGATTTGTGTTTCTATAGAAACAAGTCTGAGATACTTCATGACATTTTTTTCTGTCTTTTTAGATTTTGAAGAAATCCTGTATAGAAATTCTGGCGGCAGAGCCTTCCAGTATATGTGCAGGGGGTAAGTATAAACTGGGGCCCTAGTTGTTCATGTTGGCTAAAATACCTCTTTCTGTCCATCTCTAATTGCTGGAGAATGCAAAAGGAACTAATTAACTGGAGCTACATCTTTTGCTTTTTTGGTGAATTTCTTTTTCATTTTACAGTAGCTTACACATTTCCCATTTCTGCCAAATGATGTCAAATTGCATTTCCTTACAGAAAAGGCTTGAATTTGACAGTTTTGCCTAACTGTTTTTTGGTCAAACCAGTCTGTCGTACTCGGACTGTGCCAAGCTTGAAGTAGATACGCTGCAAAATTACAAACCAAATCAGAAAATAAGACTTTGATTAAGTTTAGAGTTTTGCAAATTCATCATCTCAGAGGAAGTGCTGCTTAAGAAATTAGCAAGGAAGTCAAATGAGCACACTTTGATCTAAAGGCTTCTAATATTCTTTGAACGCTTCTTAGGCGTTTAGGGTTGATACAGTGACTGAGAGGACTAGAATTTAAACATCAGTCAGCTGAATTGTGTGAATCAGTTATCATCAGAAAGCCAGTTATCATTACTTCTTTGTTTTCACTTCCAAAGCAGCTGCTTTAATCATCCTTCCCGCATCTCCTGTTCCTGGAGCAACTGCCTGTATGCCTAAACATATATAGGTAGTCATCTTTTCCTAGCAGAGGCAAGACACCAGGCTAAATGCCCAATAATTACCAGGCACCAGTTTTGCATTCCATGCGTGTCACTATAGTAGTTTTGTTTTTTGACGCCAGGATGGCATAATTGACATGAATTATAGTACTTAGTCATCTATTTTTCATTTTGGCTGGCCATTTAAATAGTTCCTTTGTTAAAAAAGGCTTCAAAACAGGGCTCTGTCTACCTTAGCATGGTAGATGATTGTTGTCATGACAGTCTCTGATACAGTGCAGTGATGTTCCATAAATGCTTGGGAAGGGAGATTAAATTGTATGAACATTCAGACCCACTTTAAACACCTACAGATTTTTTAAAAATATATTTACATACTTATTATGTAAGTGACAAACAATGATGCTTATGTCATGTCATAAGCCAGAAGATGACTTATAACCACCATTTATAACCACCATTTATAACCATCTTTACCACTTTCTAATATGCTCGTCAGTTGCTTATACATCTTACCACTCCCATTCATTGTGTCTTAATGAGAATGTAGGGGTAATGTACAGCTGTATCCAGCAGAGCCAGCTGAAAGGAAATGTAGAGGGGTTTTATATAAACCGTTCACATTGGAATTTGGCCAGTACTTCACACGGCGAGCAATGTTAACCTTGAAAAATGCCAACAGTTATTTAGATGCTCAATTCAAGGCCTCATCTCCGAGTTTGGGCAAATACTCAATTGCTCTCGAACTGCAGCTAATTTAATCACTTGGGACTTTTGAGACTAATGAAAGTGCCATTGAATATGAAGGTTATGTGCGTTAGTGTGTTTTTTAAAAAAATTTTTGTAGTATAGCTCTGATACCTCATGTTTTCTTGTTTCTGTGCACAGAAGAGAAGGAGAGAACGTGAGGGCTCTGTGTTACCTGAGGCCACTCTTGCACTGCAGACTGGTCCCAGACACTTGAGTAATGAATTTCAGCAGCAACACATCATTCTGAAATGCCAGTTTCTTGATGATTTGGTTTTGCATCAGTACAGACATGCAGGGTGCATACTGTGTTCATCTCAGTCTCAAGCAGAGACAGGGTCCCCGTGGTTAATCTGACATCATTGATATGCCGTTCTTTGACTGTACTTGAACTCTCATTCCCCAGCAGTTGAGACTTCTGTGATTTCTCTTAAGTATTCATCAGCCCCCGCACTCCAGAACAGAGCTCTTCTCCCCCTGTTCTTCCCAAATGCTCTTGGACAACACATAATGGGCCTGCGAGGCAGCTTCCCTGGCTAGATGTGGTGGGATGATTTGCAACTTGGCTGTAAATGAGTGGGACCTGGAAGAGAGCCCAGATTCCAGAGCAAATCTGCTTTTTTTGACAAGTACAGTGTGTAAGTCCTTAAGGGAGATGAAAGAAGATGGGGACTGTAAAGTGCAAGGCGAAAACTTAGAATCTGCAAAAACTAGGTTCCTTGTTGCTCCTGGGAATTTTAAAACCAGGGTGGTGTTTCTGATGCATTGTGATTACTCCTGCATTGTCTTGGACGGTGAAACATTTTGTGTTCAAACCACATTCACCAGCGAAACATCAGCGGGGATTATTTGAGTGCCTCTCCTAGATAGCAACAGGAATTGTGGGGGCTGTTTCCTTCACCATGGGGAACTGCAGAGTTTGAGTTCCTATGTCTGCTGCCAGAACTTTTCTGGGACTATGGCCTTGTTTCAAAATCTGAAAGTCTGAAAATGGTGCTTACCTTGCAAGGCAGTCTTAATGCTGGTGGCTGCAGGAAGTTTGTAAACCTTTCCCAGGACTAGGTTCAAGTAGTTGGAATAACAAGGGATGGCAGAGAGTGTTCTGAAAGACTTGTGAGGATATGATCTCATTGTCCAGACCTGTTTGTTCCAAAAAGGACCGCTCAGTTCAGCGCTCAGGTGTTGGTGCCTGTCCTTGATGCTTTCTGCTTGCGCCGCAGCTTGCGGTGACCTTGTAGAGTTGATCTGGAAGAATAGCAAAGAGGAAGACTTGGAGAAATGCCCACAGACTCTGAGATCATAGCCTTTGTCCAGAGACTAGAAAGCTGGTCAGTTGATGAAATCCCCTGTCATTGTATGGAAATGAGTCCAGCCAGGGACTCGTGGTCACTGTACAGGCTAGTAGGGCAGGATGTGACAAAACTCATGGTAACTGATACAATTTTGCAGTTACCTAAGAAAATAGCACTTGAACTTCTCCAAGTTATCTGTCACTGCAACATTTTTTTTTCTTTCCATGGAAAGATACTTTTGCCTTTCTTCACCTGAAACTTTCTGCCATTTAAAATGGCAACCAGGGGAGGGGAAAGCTCAGTGTCTCTGAAGCTAATGTTTTCACTGCAGGTTGGTTAAAATGTTTCTGTTGTGTATTATTTCCTGTTTCTAAAAACTCAAGTTGAAATTGGGTAGGGAGAGAGTGGGACTTGAATTTTTAACAATTTTTAAACTTAAAAATTGTTAAACTGCAAATTTTAGCTCAAGAGATGTCAAGTGAAAACTTGTGACATACGTGCCTTGTCTAAATGACCATTCTTTGCCTCGCTATGTATCAATAATCTACTGTTTCTTTTGCTACAGAGTCGTTTCAGGTGGTTGTGAGAGGAAACGGATTTCGACATGCCCGTAATGTTGACAGAGTGCTCTGCAGTTTCAGGATCAATGACACAGTTACTCTCAGTAAGCTGTTCTGATTTCCACCCGCGCC
>JAYKAV010002706.1:655038-791068 GCA_035582835.1 Phoebastria nigripes
CTGGCAGGCATTTGCTTGCAAAACATTTTGGATCTTCAAATATGTTGACTATGAAGGTAATAATTATGGGATGAGGAGCTATTAAATTTGCAGAATGCAGAAGAGATTTTTTTTTTTTCAGGAAARTTGCTGGTGGTATTGTATACTGCGACTCTGACAGCAAGTATGTGAATAGATAAGCTTGAGCAGTGGAGGGGACAAAATATAGAAGAAAAGAAACTTGCCTGTAAAGAGTATCTATATGTGTCTTGCTGCGTTAAATATGTAGTGAGAACAGGTCTCTTTCTCTCCTTACGTATATTTTGTGGTACTTAGCAGGCCTGGTCATGCAGCTTAAATAAACACTATTGTTGGAAGCTGTATTGGAGCAGGGGCTAAGGCTTCTGTGCTTCTGTGGATGCAGCTTGGAAAGATGTTTCCTCTACAGAGTTCACCAAGCAGAAGAACCAAAGTAAGAGAAGCAAATTAGACCCTGAGTGTCTGGTCTTTTTGTGAGGTATACTGAGAGCCATTTAGCTGGAGGAACTAATGATCCTATTGTTCTCATCTGTTGTGCCTGCACACCCGCATAGGAAACCAGAAAGCATGACTGATAGCTAATACCACCAGTGACAGTAGAATTTGTCTTTTCTAACAGGGAACCTATTTAGAAGCTGCCTGATTGTTTTGGAGGCGGTCCTGACTGTTTTGAGTATAAAATAAATGCATGAGTTAGTCTATTATGAATTAGACATATGAAAGTCTAATGGCTCAATGTTGGACTTGCTCGTGCTTTGAGCATCTGTGTAATTTGCTCTTCAGAGCAAGGGAACAGTTTGCTAAGGCTGTTTGCCCTGTGAGGAATGCTACTGAGCATTCAGGGCAGGTATGTTTATAGGACAGTGAGCGTATGTAACTTGTCCTGAATGGCTTTTGTACTGTTATGCTGGCCCCCTCTGTAGTAGGCAGGTTCTGGAATTGCCAACTCTTGTGTCACTAAGCAGAAAGCTTGGCTGGCTGTGGTTCGTGTTTGCTTAATTCAGATATGGTGAGTGTTGAGAACATGAAGAGCAGAAGCTGGAGGGCCAAGTGTCCAGGGAGGAGCAAGTGGCACTGGAGGGGGGACTAGGGAAGGAGAGGGATCCGAGTAAAAGCACTGGGGTGGGGGAGATATGGTGAATTAACTGTTTTGGAGGCATCTCCATGCAGCCCGGAGACAAGTGCCAGAGATGTGTGAACGGGTGAGAGGTGGCTTTCAAAAAAGAACAGCAGAGGCAGCCACAGATTCATGCTTTTCCTTTTAAGCTCCATAAAATCGGACCCAAACCTGACATGTGGCCAGAAGTCCTTAAATCTGGATCATGGCTGTATTTAGGTGTTGAACCATGTTTGGTTTCTCCCCAGAGTTCAGATCCAAAGTTTTGTTTGGATCATATGGGTTATAAAGTCTCCTGTAGTTCTCTAGGGCTGGGCAGGAAACCTTCCCTTTTTTTCTCCACCTGGAAGGTTCCAATGGAAATGAAATTGCTGTTCAAATATTTAGAAGTTTTCTTTCATCAGAAGTCTGAAGCTGTGTGGTGCCAACCCAAAAGCCTTTGGGTTTGGTTGCTGGAAGCTGACTGTTTGTAGCATTCTTAGTTTGCATGTCTGCTGTCTTTTTTCAATTAAAATGTGAACATCCCATATCAAACGTATAATATGGGTGAAAACTTCCACTTTGTGGAGGAACTACTTTCAGTTCAAGAGAAAAGTTAGTGGAGGATTTTTCAAGTAGTTGTATTTTACGCTAAGAAATGTGTGGACAGGTATAATGGAAGTTATGGGAGTTAAAGACCACCACTCAGCATGACAGAAGCCCCGAAAGTTGCAAGATGTAGGAGTGCCCCACGTCACCCTGCTGTAGCTTGGCCTGGCCTTGTTTTAAGTTCTGAACATCCCTCAGACCAGATATCCCTTTGAGAGATTTGTGCTGTTGATGATCTCTAAAGCAAGACTGATTGGGTCAATGTGTGCAGCATTTCAGTTTTAGGACCACCAGGGGCCAGATTTGCAACCTGTGTGGGAGGGATAAGGGCTAGGTTTGGTCCTTCCTTGGTGGAAGGACATCGTTACTCTATTTCCCCAAATTGCTTTCTGTTTCTTCTATTAATTGTTTTCAAGAGCTGCAGCACAAAGATCTTTGAGCGTGAGTTCAGAAGGCCTGAAAAACTTGGATCTTGGGCTTAATTTGAACTTTTTATTAGGAGCTTTAAAACGGATCTGTATCTTGAAGAGAAAAAGCATTGGAAGCTGTATATGAAATGAGTAAACTCTACTACCCCTGGTTTACAGATGGGGGAACTGAAGTTACAGTACTGAAGGTAGCTGCTCCAAGTGAGCTAATCGCAGACAAGCATGCAGATGTCCTGACGCCCAGCCTAGTACTCTTCCTACTGGTTTATGGGGCCTCTCCAGAAGCTAGAGATTTGGTGCAGGCCTCCTTTCTCGATTGCCTGTTCTTCATTGATTTCTGCCTCCATATCCATCCAACAATTGTCCTTCTTATGGCCCCCTTTGCATTGTGAGTCCAGGACGGGACTCTGAGCCCGAATGGAAGGCAGAAGTAGCTACTGTTCCTGACAGCTTTGTGAGGTAGGGAAATGATATTAATGCTATCCTTCTGTTCTCTCCAATGTAAAGTCTTTTCAGCACTTGATTTGCTGTTCCACTTTTTCCTCCAGAGAAGACTACTTGCTCCCTTGTCATTAGCTTGAAAGTTACCTCTGTTACCTGAGGCTATGCTAGCTGTGACCTGCCATTGCATCCCAATTGCTTCTCAGCTCACCTTCCTCAGAGCTGGCTGGCTCTGGAGCAAGGCATTCATTCCTGGAAACATCCTAAAGTCTTCACAGAGCTAAGAATGTCATCCATCAGCTTTTCACTATTCAGTGTGTCTCGTCTATGGAGACACAAAAACATCCAGTGTTGCCAATGGGAGGAACTGTTTGCGAGGGTTACCTCGCTCCCAAACGCTATGACCTGGTGTTGGTGGGGGTGAAGAGGAAGACTCCTTCCTCTCTTTTTGTCTGCTGACTGCTTGTCTAGCTGAGTAATTTATTATGGTGCCTGTCATCATAATTTCATAGTAGCTTTCAGGAAAGATCAGCTTGTCTTAGTGCAACCCATGGGCTTTTTTTGTTTGAAGCTCTCTTCCTGTGTCCACAAAATGACTGTGGAAAATGAGGATAAGGGCCAAGTATGTTCCCTGCCTTCTGATCTGATGCATTCRTTGTGTCCTGAATCGATGCATGGGTGAAAAGGGAGCTTGTTCTCCTTGGCACTGCACCAAGACTTCTCAGTTCGTTTTGCACAGCATTAGATTGTTTGATGCAGTGACCTGGAAGCAAGAGGCCACAAACTCAATTTCTGAGTTCAAACCGTTCCCTGATGGAGGGAACTCAACAGTTGCTCGTCAATGTTCTCAAAGCCAAGCCTCTCCTGGTGGGAACTGGCACAGCTCTGTTAAGTTTAAGTTGGCTCTATGCGAGAATGTATCTCGGTGTTTCGCTTTACTGGAGCCTGCAGCTCCAGCCTGTGTTCTCAGTGTGCCTTTGTGGCACTTAGCTGCAAACAGCTTAATGTAAGAGTTAACCGAATGAGAATTTTATGGAAACCTTATGGAGATTGGATAAGCTCAGCTGTTTTTGTTTGCTTGAAACCTCTCGGCCTCTGATTGTATCAGGGAGGGAGGTATTTTTAAAGATAACACTAAGCCAACAGTTCCCGAAACCTTAAATTATCCCAGATGAGATGTAGAGCAGCACAGCTAGGACTTGCTGAGGTTAAGGGCATGAGCTAATAGATTTTTATTGGGATTATTGGCAGAGAAAAGTGGCAGGTGAAGAGAGCATCGGCTCATAATGTTCATAGCTATGGGATAAAAAAAAAAAAAAGGAACATCTGTAGAAACCATGAAGAATATTTGGCTGAGCAGAACTGTAATCAGATGCATGTTCAACAGCAGGGTGTTTTCTGCCAGCAGCAGGACCTAGGAGAATTGGTTTCAGACTGCACAGAGTTAAAAGTAATTATACAGTGCGGTGACTTATGACTGCTTTGTGGTGCTAAAATGTCTTTGTCTGCCCAGATTGTGCAGGATCCGGCAAAGATAGTTCTGGGCATAGAGGCGAGCTCTGTCCTAGGCAATTGAAAACTGAATAGAGAGATGCAAGATTGGTGAGGAAACAGCATGCACCACGGCAGAGGTGGGCCTAGATCTTTTGCATTCTAGTCAACGCTCTGGACGCTTGGCAAAGCTGATCCTTTGCACAAACTAGCCTGACTTGGTTTTCAGCACCAAGTACCAGAAGCGAGGGAAAATGAGGCAAAGACAGTGGGAGCAGGACTTTGCCAGGTATCAGCGGAGAGTGAGCTGTATAGGGAACCGTGTCCCAAAACTGCCCAACAAATGCCTTCTAAAAATTGTCTTGTTTTTAAAGCCTAGCAGGTTTCTCCATTTTCCCCGTCTCTCCTTTTTCCTGGCAGCACAGTACTTCTTTTGTGATATCGTCTTTACTTTCTCACAGCCTAGTCACTTTTAGCACAGGAACGTTTTACTCTGCAGTTTGACTCGCTCAACCCCAATTTCCCCACTTGATCATGTCACTTTAACCCTCCACTGAATCTTTTCCTTTTATTTTCTTACAGTGGCTTTTCCCTCTTTCCACTGTGATTCTAGAGAATGTCCATCACTGTGTACAAACTCCGTCAGGTGTTTTTTGGGAGTGTGACCTTTATGAGGCACACAATGTATGCCTCTGAATTTTCCTAGGTGAAAACATACACCAAGGTGATCTTGGCATCCTATTTTGCAGGGTGGCCCAAGTAATTGCTTGACAAAGAATATGAAAACAGGAGAAACGGTCACACTTCCCTCAAATGCTCTGCTAGCCTCCAACAAATTGCAGTGTAGGAACTTTATAACAGGATTCCTGTGCGTTTACCTCCAGCAGACTTCTCTGCAGCTGTCCAGGCCGAGTGTGGAGGAACAAGCACGGAGCAGTCAGGAAACTTGGGCTGAGCGAGGAGGAGAATCTCTGTGTGATGTGGAGTGCTTTACCAAGCTCACTTATTTATACTGTGTGCTGCTGAGGGACGAAGATGGTCTCTCACTATGACATTAGTATATCTGTGCAAACAAGCATGATGGAGCTTATGGTAACAGCTCTGAGATTGGAGTGGAGCTGTTGCAGTGCTGGACCAAGATTCCTGCCTGGGAGCGACCCTGTTGTACTGCAGCATGTGCTGGTCTCCTGAGCATGAACAAATTAATAGCGTGGTACTTTGCCAAGTTCTATTAGTAGTCTTGAAGCTATGTGTGCTTGTTGAACAGAATTGTACGCACAGCAGATGAACCCATCAGAGAAAAAGCGATTCCTTCCAGATCCCTCCTCTCCATCTAGAGATGTTATGAATGTGAAATCATTGTTCTGTGCTTATCTGTCTCTTCCCCCCATCCCCTAACTCTGCTCTGAATGGCTTTGGTATTCAAAGCTCATGTGTCCCTACACAAAGCAGAGCAATTATAGCGTGATCTCAATGTGGTTTCCATTACAGCATTAACAAAACATTTCTTATTTATGGGTCTTTCTCGTAGGCAGTTTCTTTAGCTCAGAGCGTTCCAGTGTCTTTCTACATTCCTATCTCCCCACAAAATGGGTTTGAAATAAAAACTTTGCTTGCAGAGTTGTCACAAGGAGTGGCATAAGAGGAGGAGTCAGCCAAGATGAACAGAGATTGCGCTTTGGTAGGCGGTGCAGAGAATTATGGAGGTATTTTGTCTCATCTGAGGTGACAAAGGGACAATGGAAGTACTCAGGCTCACGATGGCTCAGGGCTACCCATCTCAAGTGGGCTGAGGTACAGAGAACAGCTGCCTTAGCACAGATGTTCCTGAGCAGCCAGACTCCCACCCCCAATTTAGCTGTACTAGTCTAATAGACCAGAGTCTTCTCTCCTACAGTAGCAGAAGAGGAGGCTAAAGCATTTTCTGAGATGTACTTTAGTTGAACGCAAATCATAAATACAGGGATAACAGAAATTGTTAGTCTATGATATATGGGAAGTTTGGCAAACAGCTTTTGCAGCCTTTTCTGGACTAAAATGTTGCTGATATTGTGAGTCCAACAATCAGCACTTGTGATATTGCGGTGGCAATTTGAAAATGTTGTGCTTTCTTAAACCCTTCTGTAAGGCATCTTTGCAGTCAGTTTTCAGTGTGCCAGTCAGTTCTTGGATGAAGCGTTAACCAAAGAAAAGGCTGCTAATTTTGGCTTGGTTATATGGCTAAAAGAAAGTACTACGATCTGTCTTGGTCACCTTCTTTGGGTTTTTGTACCTCTGTTTTATTGAGGTTTGCTCTTCTGCGTTAAAACGTCATGCATATATTGAGGCTTTCATTATTATGGTTGGGAAGTACTCCAAGTCTTGGCTTGCCAAAAGGTTACACCCTGCTAATGGCAAAAGAAACTGTTCGCTAATGCTGGGAATAATAGATTTTACAGGCTACAGATAGTTGTTAAAAGGTGTAGGAATGCTGGGTAGCGAATTACAGGAATTTGAGCAGTAGAAAGTACCTTGTTGAAAGGGCATCCACAGAAAACAGATGTATTTTTGTGAGACGTTTGACCCTTCTCCATTTCTGCACACTGCTCTGAATGGCTTATGCTTCAGGACTGACTAGTTTTAGTTGCCCATGAGTGCAGTGTCCTGTGGGGTTTTTTTATACAGTGAGAATCTTATTTTGCTTGATGGAATGATTAGAGGTGCATAGGTAAGGAGCAAATTGTGCCCATTACTGCGGGCGGACTTTCTCAAAAGTGAAGCATTGCAATATTTCCTGAAGATGTCCAAGCTCTGCCCTTGATCGGTGTCTGAGATGCGATCAAGGCCTGGGCATCCTTTCTATAAAATTGGCAAAGGAGGCAAAGTGATTTCTTCACGGTTACACAGCCGGCTAGCGGCCGAGCCGAGAACAGAAATCGTTTCCTGGGCAGCAAAGTCAGCGACATCGAGTCGAGTGCTCCACCCCCCGCCTTCCACAGCTCTTCCACTAGTATTGGCAGCTGAGAGGAGTCCAAACCACAAAATTCAGATTTTTGGCACAAGATCTAGAGTTTGGGAGCATTCAGGCCCATCTCTTGCTGTGCAGGAATACAGCAAGTTTTTTCTGTAGCAGACGAGAAAAGCGGCGTTCTTTCAAATGCATCCTGCAGATACAGATGCAATAGCAGATGAGAAGTGTTGTTTTGTTTGGTTTCCCTATGTAAGTTTTCCAGGAAGGAGTCAGATGGCCAGAGTTATGCAAACCAAATGGATCTTCTTTTGTTTAGAGCAAAGGAAAATAGTCACTCATTTTTGTGGTGAAACRCAAACATTCTCCAAACAAAATAATCTCTCCCTGTAGCCAGCCTGGCCAGCCATGAGTCCCCTCTTGGGACTCGGAGTCTGATAAACTTTCTAGAGAGGCATAGACTTTAATGCAAGTTGGGGGTGGGAAGGGAGAGAAAGAGAAACAAAAAGCTAATGAGATCTAAGTAAAAGGCCTTGCAAAATTAAGCCAGCTTTTGTTTTAGTGAATGCTGGCACGGAGAATTCTTTGGCCTTTGCTGCCAGTGTTAGCAAAGGAGAAAACAAGACATTGGTCTTCATTCTCTTGGCATGCGTGTGCTGAGACAATGCCATAAATTTATGGGAGTTAATGATATCTTCATAAATCAGGGTGAGAACAGAACTTAGGGCCAGATTCGCCACCATTGTGCATCTTCCTTGCTTGTGCGAAGTGGGAAATGCTGCTGGTTTGATTTGCTAACTCCATTGCAAAACTGAGTGCCTGTATATGATGCAAGCTCACCCTAAATCCAGTGCCTGTGCTGTAGGTGATAGGAGGTGAGGGATGTGCATCGTATCACTAGATTGCATGCTTTAAATGCCTGTTGTCTGTCTGCCTCTCTTTTAATGAGGAAGTAATCTTCTAGATAGTATGAGGCTAGCAAAGGAATACTCTGTGCTGAAAACATCTGCTCCTAATGTTTAGTGTAGTGGAAATGTTTGGATGTGTTCTTGCACTGAGGCTGTGGGAAAACAGTGATAATATGGTACTTCCCAGGCCAACAGCAGGAGTAGGGATCTAGAGAGATCACAGAAGCTTGAAGACTGCTTTCAGTAGGTGAGCCATGATGCAGAAGCGAAGCCTGCCTGTGAAAACCATACGGCTGGCTAAAATGTTTCACTTTCAGCTGTTTGCCTGTGTCAAACAGTCCTTAACAAAATAACTGCTGTGGGTAACCCAAAAATTCAAGTGTGTATATGTAGGCATTGGATTTGCTGGAGGCTGGAAACATAAGGAAAACTTCAGGGAAGGCTACAACTTTTCATTACTATTTCAGTTTTTCTTAATGGAGTGTAAAAAATAAACATTTCCTAACCTGCCTGAGGAAATAATCTTTTATATTGCTGCCAAAGCAAAGAAATACACTGGTATGAAATAGGGATTATAATGTGTGATAGGAATTACTAGAGCAATATTACTGCTTTCTAAAATTTTGTGTTCAGTGGAAACCTCTCTTTTAGGAATGTCTGGGAAAGAATGCTTGACTTGGTGGGTCTTGCTTCTGCATGAGGGGACAAACTCTTGCAGTCTGTATCTCTTATCTTTATGCCTCATCCACTGCAGTAAAATGTGCTGTGTGACCCTGCTTCTGAGTGAACCCTGCTGAGCTAACCACTGAGAACGGGGCCAGGATCAATAGTGCTCTACTGCTGTTGCCCTAATCATTATTAGACACCATCCATGTGAACAAATTTATCTCGGCAGCCAAGTGAAGAAGGAACAAGGCTCACAGCTGATGCAGAAATTACTTTAGAGAAGGTTGCCACATTCTCTTTGGCTTGTGTCTCTTCATGGCTTTTCTTCTTTCCACTGGCACCTTAAATGGAATTGTAACTTGCACAAGTTTCCTCAAAAACAAAAGACCAGACAGTCAGAATAGCTCAGCTCTTCATTAGATTGCTAAATGATTTGATTAAACTTTTATCTTTGCTCCTTTCCATTCCCTGTTGCTGTCAGTGATGCACTGAACACTGTAACCTTGCTTCCACGTTGCTGGTGTTATGTGTACCCTGGGAAGTTAAGTGCACTATGCAGTTGTGAAGAGACTTTAGGTGGTTAGACACCCCAGGTTTGCTGTCTGTGTTTCAAATAGCAAAGCAAGGTGGCGATGAATTGTACTCCTGTTTCAACGTGGCCCCATAGAATCCACCCTGCAGTATAGAGAGATAAGATTGAAGATTTGGATTGAAGATGAGATTTGAAAACCTACGGGTTTGAGAGGAGAAGGGGAAGGAATCTGTCAGGAGAGGAGGGGCTTTCAAACAAAATGAAAATTTTAACTGGAAAATTTTAGGAAGCTGGTAATATTTGGTAACAGCTCATTTCAGGTCTATAAGCATCTCTCTAGAAGGCCCTAGAGATGGTTATAAGTACAGCTGGTAGAAAGCTTTCTGATGCAGTGACGTGCTTCTGGAAAATGCTGATTCAGCAGAATCAACCCCTTTTGCGGGAATGTGTGGTTTCCAGTCCAAAAAACAAAAACCACCCGGCCTGTCTGCCTGGTTTTCTGCCAACCTGCCTGATCTCTAGTCAGCTGGCAAATAGGCTGGGAAGTTCCTTGGGATCCCCATCTCTCTGGTGACCAGAGAGATGGTATAAAGTTCTGATTTAAGTCTACAAAAGAAGACTGTTAGCTGATATTTGTGTTTCCCAGGCAATTGCCTACTGATAACTTTACTCACTCCACTTTTAAAACCATAGTATAATTTAGGTTGGAAGGTTTAATTTAGGTTCAGACAAGTCTGCCTTGAAGTGCAAAATTTTCCATAATATACAATTTTCTTAACCCAGCTATTTTCAATTGTATGTAATGTGTTGCAACTCCATCTGGTCTCCTGTATAGAGTGGCTATGATGATTTACTCTGACCATTCAAAAAGCTTTGTATCTTCCGTTTGGTTGTGGCTTGGATGTGTGGTGTGATAGACTTCAACAGCACGGAGCAGCTGTAGGAGTAGCGAGGGTGCTGCCTGTGAGATGTGGGTGACAGGCAGCTCAGGGCTTCCAATTGCCCTGAGGCGTTTGGCTCTGCAGGGGCAGGAAGTCCTCAGCCCTTTTGTAGGAGTGGTAGTACAAAGGGCTTTGCGGAATGACAGAGAGCTGTGGCAGCCTGAAAACAAGACAGTTTTCACGAGGGCTCTGCAAAGAAATGAGGAAGGATGGTCAGCTGCCACATCTCCCCACCTTTCTCAGGGGGTTAATGGGAAGTGTTGAATTTTTCTTTTTTCCTGAGGTGCAGGGTATCTGCTGTTATCTTGTATTTACTCTGTAACTCCATGGGCTAAAAGCATGCCTGCAGTTACCTCGGAACAACTGCTGTGCAGTAACTTTTTATCCCTCACACAGTGTTTGATCTTGTTTATGTATCAAGAGCAAGGAAAAACATTATTTAAGCTTGGTCTTTAAGGCCTGTATTACTGTCCAGGTAATAAATCCCAATATTTCTTTTTTCCAGATGAGAAGCCTTTTGTAGTGGAAGATACTTACTTACTCTGCCCAGCACCTGTGCTACGAGAAGTTGGCATGTATGTTTTTTCTACGTATTCAAATATTTACTTTGCCTGTGGGAAAATGAGTCTGTGTCATCTCACTATGTTCTGTTTTTCTTATATGCATCTAATTCTGACATTGTCTCTTGTGCTTGTTGGGTTAATTGGCAGTTGTGCATTGGAGCACAGGGGAGAGAGCACCAGCAGGGTGAATTAACCTGTACAAAAGGCTTTTCTGTGCATCAGGAGCCCAGGTTCCAGAGGATATTATCTAGTAGAGGATTGTGGACTAGCTGGCCTGACTTGTTTCTTGTGGTTTATTTTCAGGGAAGCAGCTCTCCAAGTCAGTATGAACGATGGTCTGAGCTTCATCTCTAGCTCCGTCATCATCTCCAGCACACACTGTGTAAGTTTCGATTCGTGTGCCTAAAATGATTCAGTAGGATGGTGGTACTTAACGACAGATGTTTGTTACACCGGCATTAGGGCTTCCAAGTTGAGTAAGCCTGGTGTGCGAAGGACCTGTTTCCCTCTTTTAAAGGTGAGCTTGTGAGTGTGGTAATATGACATTTTGTGTATCATGTGTGCCATAATGTGGCAAAGCTCTTGAGTCTTCAGTAAACACCCCAGACTCCGTATCTGCTGTGGGATGCAGACCAGAACAGGACTAGCAGCCAGGGGTCTGGAGGTGTCTATGCTTGCTTGTCCACTGCACAGTGAACAAGCAGCAAGTCTGCTGGCTTCGTTAGCTAGTCTGGTGCCTCTACAGCAATGGCGCTGCTCATTGTGAAAGGCATATGGCAGTTGTGATCAYACCCTTTTGTCTGGAAACCAGTATGGTTGCCAAAAAAATGTGGGGGTTTCTCCACTGAAGTAGCTGGCTTATAACTGGCGTCCTTCGTTGCTAGTAGTGAATTGCTGCACTCAGTCTCTGGTGGAATCAGGCAGAGGACGATGAAACCATTTGTAATTCATGGTATTGCTGAAGATGCTGCTTCTGCTAAGTCACGGGTGTTGGGAATAGAGCATGAAATGACTTGCGCTAAAGGAGGTAGTGGAAGAATTCACTCTGAGTTCAGAGCAGTCCTTCATGCTTCAGTGTATTCAGCTTTATTCATCTGTAGGAAGACCTATCTTCTGTACAGGGAAGACCTATCTTCTGTACAGGGAAGACCTATCTTCTGTACAGTTGAGGCGCTGCTTTACTTCTGCCGTGTACCGACTTAAACTATTTTTTGGGAAGCCAGAGTAGTCTCGCCAGAAAGACTTGAAAATCTGTCCACGGCCTGCTTTTCTCCCTATCCAGTAAAGGCACATTGTGTTTCTGTGCAGAAGAAGTGAAAGGCTAAGTTGTATAACATCGGATTACCAGCAGTCTTCTGAGGTCCACAAAGGCTGATGCACAAGATGAGAAAAGTCTCTTGTGTCACTTGATCTTGTTACTTACTCAACAAGGACAAGATTGTATGGAGAGACAGTTTTCGGAGCTTACATGAGGGGTTATATTCCAAAACTTACAAAGACTTCCTTATGCCTTAAAAGAAAGAAATTTATTTTATTAGTGAATTTTTTGGTTCAAGTTCTCCTTGCTCACTGGCAAAAATGTATTTGCGTGTTGTCAGCAAATTACAGGAATATTTTCCTGGGTTTTGTTCATATGAGGCAAGATCTGGTAAAGAATTTTTAGAGAAAAATTATTCCTTCTGATATGCTTTCTTCTGGGGATAGAATTATTATTTCTAGGTTATAGGAGATGAAATATCTGTTCCTTTTCTATTATTTTAATAGCTGTAAGGAAACTTTTGAAAATGCCTATGCTTCCCGGCAGCGCCTACTACTCTGATGCCTCCAGACTGCGAAACTGGGTTTGCAGTGCAGCTAAGCAGCCAGAATTCCAATCCAGATCCTACACCCAAACCTAGACGCAGCGACATTCAGTGGCTGCTTTGAAAATTATATTGCAGGCTTCACTAATCGACGAAGTTTCTCCTGGGTAAACAGGCATTTTTGTAGGAGTGGTTTTTTTTTTTCAAGTTCTTTTTAAAGATGAAACTGTTTACTGAGACTACAATCCTCTCTTTAATTAAGGTTACAAGGGCTCCAGTCCTGGAAATACCCTATACAAAATGTGCACCAAATGACTTGTTTAATTGACTTCAGACCTGAAAGCTAGGTCTGTTTGAAGATCTGCAGCCAAAGTGGGACAGTCAGAAAGCTGTGGAATGAAGTGATGGGAACAAGCAGGGAAAAAACTAAGGTTTTCTTCCCTGTGTGCAAACTAGCAATCGGTGCTTTGGGTTTCCTCTCTGTGCTGTATTTCAGAAATGATCAGGTTTGGGAAGAGGTCTGGAGTGTCGTCTTCAAAAAGCTTTCCAGATGGCAATCGGCAGTGACTTAACATGGCAGCCCCACACTGGCTTTGATGCAAATGCCTTGAAGCCCAATCTCATTGCTCTCCAGAAATGGCTATTTAATGGGAAAAGGAACAAAGCAAGCGGCTTGACGCCCTGATAAGCTTTACCATTTCTTTATTTTCTTATGTAGCTCCACCACAAAACCTTCCTATGCAACATGTAAATAATCTGCAAATATCCCATTTTCCCTATAAACAATACCTGTCCTGTTCTATGAACTACCCATTTTCAAGGACTATCTGGAGGTAGTTCAGGGAAGAAAATTCAATTAAGAGCATAGCTGAAGCAGACAGCTACATTCCCAGCAAGTAAAGACCAAAAATGAACAGTCAGAAAAGTCAGTCAGACTTTGACTCCTAAGTTATGAATGTAGGTATTTGAAGATCAGGACAGATAGCGCCTAGACACTGAACTATCTAATAAGCTTTTTTTATCACTCTAGCTGGCAAAAAATTTAGTGTAGGTTTTCATGGTAAGGAAATTGGGCCAGTTTCTCATAGGTTAATAGGGCAAAGCTATTTTAKACTAGCATAGGTCCCGACCTTTATTTAATATCTGAAGACTCCTAGGAACGAGGCAGCTAAGTAAGTAAATGTCAGTTTTATTGAGCAGTGAAAACTCTAGAAGAAAGAAAACTCTTTTCATCTTAGACAGATAGGTCACTTTTTGGAAAGAAAAAAGGGCTCAAAGCCTTTGCCTTTTCTAGAAGTGCATCACAGCTTCGCTGCTGTAACTCGGCAAGGCCCGACTCCTGCGATTGCCAGAAGCGAGGAGGGAAGGGCGCTTAGTACTCCTGTGCTCACATTGTGTTTTCTAACACTGAGTGCCAGCTGCTGAAAATGGGATACTGGGATTTTTTGCCTTGCCCAGTGCTGTCATTTTTGTGAGGTTGCCAGTTAGAAGTGCTTTTTGCAGACTATGCTGCCTTCATATTCAAATACTGAATGCGTGGCAGAAAGTGTTCTGTGCACTTGTCCCCTTTAGGAAATGTCACAGTTTTGTGTGTCTGAATGCAATAATGCACATACCTCTCTAGTATAAACTGACTCCCTCTGGGAACGGACAGAGCTTTTGCTTGAGCCCATGTTGCCTAATTGAAGTAATTATTTGCACTTTTTCCCCTTGAGGTGTAAAATCTGCTACAGCATTTCAAGGGGGAGAAAATGTGGGAAGGTTAGGAATGAAGGCATACGTAATGACTGACTTAATCTCTTTGGTCTGAGAGACACTTAAATGCATCTCACTTTCCAGCATTAGGTGATACTACTTGTCAAATCTGTCAACACCAAATTAGACCTCGCTGTTTGAACACTGGTTGGGGTTTTGGGCTTTTTGTTTGGTTTAAAGGAGTCATACATACAGCTAAAACAGCCTTAGAGCTTCTACCTGTGCTTTCAAATCTGGGCACTTTGGAATCCACTTGCCTGGACCGCAGGTGTCTTTTGTGCTTTGAGGGACTTCTCGTTTTCCCTAGCTTTCTGCTTCCTGAAATGTGGCAGGCTTCAAGGTTTGCAGCCCAAAAAAAAGCACAAGGGGTGTCAGAAGTTAAACTGCATGGGTTCTGTTGTATTCTGCCTTTTGCTTAATTGCTTGTGCTTTCCAATATCAGAGTACAGGCATGACCGTATATGCTTTTATACCTCCTTTTCCATGGGACTCAAGGAATTGCTGGTTTAGGTTCCCAAACTGAAATTGCCAGAACTGCTTAAATTTTGTTTTTTAAAGTGAGTCACCAGGCTTTCCTGTTACTTCACTGCAGTTCTCTCCTCTCTGTTGAAAGGTAATTGATTTTTCATTTAACAAAAGAAAACGGAGGAAGGTGTAGGAGAGACTTGTAAAGATGCTTTTGTTGCAGAGGATCTTTCAGCATTTCCGTTTTAAAGTACATTTTTGGGAAGACTTGCAGTCACGTAAGAGTGATCTCAGCTGGGTCAGGTGGAGCAAAATCTCCATTTAAAAAAGAATCAAAATTCTTTTTGGTTGGCCCGGTTATTTTCAAGCCTGAGGTATGAAACAGTCCATAGGAGGTCTTTGGGGATTTTGTTTTGTTTTTCTTCCTCGGGGTTTTCAATGTGAGTTTTTAGAGGCAAGAAAGTTGATTACACGTGGGAGGCCCTTTTAAATCCCTTGTGATAAGTATCAGTCCAGAATTTGCCCAGGCACATTAGCCAACAAATGAAACTCCAAATGCAAGGTCTGTCTGAYGCGTAAGGAAGTATCAGTCAGAACAAAGCTTGACTCCCCGATCTCATGCAGGGGTGGCCTTTAGTTAAAGGTGGAGTTGTCATTTTCTGGAGATGGTAAAAAGCCTTGACTGTGGAATTGCATGGGACTGCTCAGTTTTCAGAGTGCAGTCTTTACCTCAAAGAAAAGTGAAAGAAAGAAAAAAGGTAGAACGAGGTTAGTATAGGAGAATTTTTTTTTTCTTCTGGTGAATGCGACTCCCTCTCCCACCCTCATGTTAGTTCCTCGGGAATAGTGCTTTTGTTGTGGTTTGTTACCATCTTGGCTTTTCTGCTGGTTTTGGTGGCTCTAAAGTCTAATGGGAAACCTGGCTGGACAATGCCAGATGCCCTCAAGATGATTAAGTATCAGAGCATATATCTGTCTGTCAGGAGGGGAAAACAATGGCACGCTGGAGAGAGACCAGGGTATTGCACCCACTGCTTTGAGATTATAAAGCGAGCCTACCCCAGTTAATCACGTCCCTACAGGTGGTTAGGGGCTGCAGCATACATTCTCACAGATTCCCAAGTGGTGCAGGGTGAGAAGAGGCATGTACTTCAGGGGGGAAGAAACTGGGAGGGCTGTGTCCTGCTCACCCTCGCAGGGTGCCTGCAGCAGCCCTGGAGAGCCGGGCTCAGTAGGCAGGGGCCCGTATGTCAGTAAGGAGCTCTGTGGACAAAAAGGGGTTTTGCTTGCGGAGGAATGCAGTGATTTCCATTTATCTGTCAAAAATGGGGCAGACACAGTGGTTGGGCAAAGCATTTGCTTTATTAAATTACAGAACACAGAAACCCCCTAGCTCAGGGCAGAATGATACTGCATGTAAATATCAAGCTTGCTTGTGCCCTCTCTGTGGATGGCCAATACTATTCTTCATTCAAAGGTTTTGCTGACTGCACACCCCAGACTGAGGGTTGCTGGCTGGCTTCTGGTAAAGCCACTAACAGTGGCTGGGTTTATTTCAGAAGCAAGAGGGTAACACACTGTAAATCAGGGGCTGCAGGCAGAAGTTTAATCCTGCTCCCCACTAACTTACGTATTACCTGGTTAAACTAAGACAGGGCTGTCCTGAGTGCAATTTAGGGTGTTATTTGGCCCGGGCTATGTGACCACTGGCAGCTACCCAACAGAATGGGGGAATGGCTGGAATGAGAGTGTTCTTAAGGTTTGGAGACAGCGCACTGTTTATATGCTTAGCTGGGGGATAAGATGCCAGCATCTCCAGTATGACAAAGCTCAGCTGGCTGGAAGTATTTGATGAATTTGTCTCTTGGCTTGCTTGTCTTGGAGAGTTACTAGTTTATTTCTCTGAAGTTGGTTTTTCAATATCTGTACCTTTTAAATAATGTCTGTCTTTCATTTGAAAGTTCCCCTTGAGGGAAGGAATCCCCCCTTCCATACAGAGGGCAATGACGCTGTGCTGTTACTGCATTACCTAAGCAAAAGAGAGCAACACCATGCAGGGACATCCAGGTGACCTCTGCTGCTGGCAGAAGGTGCTAAATGGCAGCCCTGCATACTGAAGCCTGCAAAGGCCAGACATACGTAGGGGCAAGGCATTGCTTCTAAAGAAATGTCCTTAAGGCTGTGGCATTACACTGGCCCAGAAGGAAGCTGGGCTTGTTCCTCTGTGTTCTTCTGGACAAGGTAATCTCTTCTCTATAGAATCCAGTGTGGATTTAAACCCCTTCCTCTCCCCAATCCTTGGAATCAGTTGTGACTGCTTGGACTGAGATTTGAGGAGGAGACTAGCCTTGAAAGCATTCTTTAGGAGGCTTGTGGATGTTTCCTGGGCTTCTGTTCAGCA
This sequence comes from Phoebastria nigripes, assembly GCA_035582835.1. Lineage (NCBI taxonomy): Eukaryota > Metazoa > Chordata > Aves > Procellariiformes > Diomedeidae > Phoebastria > Phoebastria nigripes. The sequence continues at coordinate 672,102 of JAYKAV010002706.1, forward strand.
ACTGGGTCCTCCAGTTCTGAGTGTCAAAGAGCTGTTTTGGTTATAAATAATGTTTAGTTATCAGAACTTGCCACTATCTGTCTCTGTTGCTTGACTCAAATTAGACAGAGGCCCCTTCTGGGGGGCAAGACACCCCCACCCACCTTCTGCTGATATTTTTACTTGGCCTTTGTATTGCAGTCACAGTTATGGATCTGACTCGCTCCGGGTGCTGTGTAACCACAGAAGACAAAGACAGATCTTGCCCCCAAATTGCTACTGTCTAACTCCTTGCAGCAAGGCTATTTACTTCAAATGTTACAATGCTCTTGCTGTCAGCCAAGCACGCTCAGCTTTCCAGCGCCTCAGAAAGGCATCATCTCCCAGGGTGGGCTGGGCTATCTGCTTTGCAGGTAAATGAGGTGCCTTTGTTCTCCGTTGCAGAGGTCTCTGTGCTGTGTATGCTAGCAGAGGCCAAAAGTGCCCAGTAATTGAATAAAGCTGTCAGTGATTACAGTAAGGGCTTCAGAAACAATTGGATACATTTAGGTGTGACTTTACAGTATGTAAACAGTATATTTTCACATACCATGACAGGCTGAATTCTTGTTGCCATGATCGGTTTTCTCTCTCTTAGCTTTTAATACTAGAATTTTTTTAACGTGCCTGCATTTACAAAAGAGGTGTTAAGGCAGAAAATAAAGATTAATGTAGCCTCCAGTCCCAGTCTGGAAGTTGACAACTTACATTGCTACAGGTGTTACTGTGTGGTTGCACACTTTCTACCTTTTATCTGACAGACCAGAATATCTTCATTGGGTGGCAGATAATTAATGATGAGAGTTTAAAAAGTAGTTTCATTCTACTGCTGACGTCAGTGGACCTTTGATAGTTGAAGGCACCAATAACTATAGTTTACTCTCTGCTAAACATTAAAAACCCCATCTTGCAACAGCAATAGTATAAGGCATAGGACCACAAATGCAATGGGAACTGAGCATCCTCAGCTTCCACTAGCGCTAAGACTTCAAAAAAAAAAAAAAAAAAAATTTCTTCTTCCTCAGCTGTTAGTCTCAGCATACCACCAATTTCATATGTGAAGTTGCCCCACATCAGGCTTTAGTGATATGAACACAGCGTGCATTGCTTTCATTTGCACCTGTTAATGCAATGGGGAGCGTATGCTGCAGTGGTTTTCCCACTGGTTGAAAAAGAATTAGCAAGTAATGGCTGGTGGAGTTAGGAAGCTCTTAAAAAGGGATTTACTCCTGTTCGCGTGTCAGGAGTTTGAAGACCTGAAAGAGGGAGAAAGTATTAAATGCTGCTTTATCAATGTGTACGCATGCAGATGTGCACAGAGCAGGTTGCGCACCAAGCATTGTCAGGAAAGGGAATGTACAATAGAGGAAATAATTTACAAGGCAGCGTTTAGAGGCAGGAAGTCAGTCCTACTCTGCTGACTGGAGGGCTGCTGCCAAGTTCTTCAGTGCAAAAAGAGAGCATCTCGGAGAGAAGCCAGGATGGGAATTAAAATAAGTCTTTGTTCATTTTCTAAAATGCTCCCAGAAGAGGAGAAACCACTAATGACCTTTTGCACTAGTAACTCTCGGGCTCAAAACTGGAAGGGAGGTGAAAACTGCAGGGCTGCAGTGACAGTGTGAAACARGTCTTCTGGGCAGCTCTCGATTGGAAGAGCAAGGAGTATCACTAGGTGATATTCCTATACTCTATCGCTTAGGGAGAAACACATGATGATGCTTTGCAAGAAGGCGAGACGATGGAGGTACCCACATGTGGGCTGGGAGAACATGTCTGTGGCAGGATATTAGACTTGCCTTAGACTAGCATTGATTGAAACTCATTTTAATTTGCCATGTGTATCCAGCTCATAATGGATGTCTTCCCATGTCACACCCTCCTCCTTCAGGAGGAGGGCTAGGGGAATTGTGCTTGTAAAAAGGAGCGCCTTTCAGCTGAAAAGGGACATGTTGGGTCAGGGCAGTTTGGGGAAGCGACTGCATTTGGGAGGCGTATGCAATGCCTAAACTGGGCTTGCCCTTGTAAGCTAGGGTCCTATCCAGTGCCAGTAGATACCAGCCCCTCCTTACCTGAGATGCTGGTGCTCCAAAACCACTCTTGGATGGGAAGATCTCAAGGTGGTTAAGCACACTGCTGGGCAGTTAGCCCTTCCACAGTCCTGAATAGGATTTCAGATTTTGGAAACCAGAGGAGAGCTGCTGGCTAGCAGTTGGGCCAAGCCAGTCCTTGGCAGTGGAAAAGGGGCTTCTTGAAACTGTACGTGTGGAAGTGAATGGATGCAGTGGCTTATTGCACCTGACAGCAACCTGGGGCAAGAGAAGGTCTTTTACAGGCAGATAAGAGAACTGGTTATCTTATAATGAAGCAGTTATCTTGGTGGCAACCATTAATAAATGGCTTGGGATGATCGATGAGGTGACAGGTGGGGAAGAGGCCTACCATTCTGTAAAGAAATAGTTCCTCTGGTCTCACATTTCCAGTTGCAAGGGTGCGGGAGCCATTGGAGTCAGCTAAAAAGGAGAACTTGGTCTCTTAACCTCGACAGGTTTTGCATTTGACAAAAGGAGGCGGGTACTGCCACAGCTTTACTACATCTAGATATCCCGGTTTTCTTCCTGTGGCTGTTTGAAAGGCTGAAGGAATTTGCACCTTTGAGTTAAACAATAGCGGATGGATTTGATCTGTAAACATGGAGAAAGAAAAAGTTAGAAAATCAAGAAAGCACTGCAGGCTTGTAGTAAAAACTAATGATGCCCTTCACTGAAGGTTTTTTTTTTTATTCAAAAGGAATGTAATTCAGTGCTAAAGTAGGGTTTTTTCAATTGTGACTTTGTTCTGGGCTGCACAATTAAGGCTCTGCTAGTTATCAGTGTTCCTAAGTCTGCAGGCAATTAAAGTGCACTTGCTATTGTATCAATAGAGGCTTTATGAAACTGCAGAGTAAATTTAATGAGCACTTTCCTAGGCCCTTGACCTGTATATTATTAGTTGAGGTATTGCTCTGTGGGAACTCCAGGGCATACGTTTTCAGGTTTGTTTCTGAAAGAAATTGCTCTTAAATGCTTTACGCAGTAAATATAATAGGCAGGGAATGTTTTTGCTAACACAGGTCACTCTAAGAGTTAAATGTGCAGAGATTATTTCACTCTAATATTGCTACATGGGCTGTTTTATAATACCTTTAAGTGTGGTAGGCGTATTACAAACAGCATGTTCCTGTGGTTTGGAAAGTAGGGATTCACAAAAGAGACCAATAAATTGGAGGTGGGGGCAGAATCACAGAATGGAAGTTTTGAAAAGTTTTTATTTGGAAACATCAAAATAGTTTGTGGATATGCAGACATTTTTCCTGTGACAGTGCTGAAATTAACTGCAAAATACGTGCTATTGTCTCTGCACGCATGTACACCTCTAATAGTGAAATCCCATTTAACATGTAAGTTGAAACAGTGCGTTTGAAACAAAATGTTTTATTTTATTGAAATGTTTTTCCGTTGAAAATGTGATTTCCATTTAAACCGAGTTTCAGAAGGAAACCTATCCCAAACACGTCTTGTTGTGTAGATTCAGGTCATGCTGGCATGCTCTTATCCTTGTGAGACTCATGGCAAGCCACCTGTAATGGCCTGTGAGGAACTTCTCCTGTTCAGCTCGGGGCGGGTGTGGGGGTGGTACATGAGTGTTAGCCCAAGGAAGGTGCTCCTGAGATTTTTTTTTTTTTTTTTTTTTTAAGGGCTGCTTAAATGCTCCATAATCTCATTGGCGTGCACAGAGGCAAGACATTCCAGAGCTGTAGCATGCTGTTTTCCTTCCTTTCCTGCCTTGCAAAGAAGTAAACCCAAATCAAGCCATAAATGGTTGCTGTTATGACAAAGTCTAATTCCACAGAATTTTGTCTGCTATTATTCCAGTTGCTATTCACCTCCTGAAATGGATTTGACATACTTATTAAGGACTACCTTCAGGCACAAGTGGAAACGAAAATAACTGTTCAGGTTTCACCTCAAAGGTTTTGTTGTTTAGCTACAAGTGTTGGGGGACAAGAGATGGCTGTTTCAGAATAGGAGCTCCTCAGTACTTCCTCAGTCAAACAGAAACATCTACAACCAAACATGCACTGTCAGGGGGAGCACGCAAGCTGCTGGCATTACTTCAGTGCAAGCGTGTGTGCAGATTGAGCCTAAAAAGAGGACTCAAGAGGCCTCTGCCTTTGTGCTAGCTGATTTCAGGCCCGTGATGTGCCAGTCACAAAGCCAAGGCTCGCACGCTCACCTCCAGGACAAAATCTGAGGCCTGACCAGATGCTATGACCTTTGCCTATAGCTGTAGGGTGTGATTATTAAGATGCTCATCTGTAGTTAAGAGTGCTGAAAGCTTGCAGCTAAGAGGCCCTGCTCCCTTTGATCTGTGCTGCTTCCTGCAGTGAGGCTGTTAAAATTGTGACACCTGAATTTTGACCATTAACAGGTAATGGCATGACTAGTAGAGACCTGAGCAGGTGTCCAGTGGCATGAAGTCTTACCACTGTTTTTAGCCTTTGGTTCAGCATAGGTCTCTTGGTGGTGAAATTCAGGGGTCAGGAGCTTTGTATCAGAAGCAGTAACAGAATTTGGAGCATCTTACCAAACCAGATGGGATGTCCCAGGGAGCTAGAAAACTAAAGAGGAGGGCAAAGGCCTTTGGACCTCAACACCTCTGAATGGGGAGGTGCCTGTCATCGGAGACTAATGAATCCCAGTACTGATAGAGAGTATATACAATTGAAGAGGGAAAGCTCATCAGTCTGCAAGGTTTTGTCATGTTGTGTTTTTTCATAAACTATCCCACCAGACCCTGTTGTATTTAATGCAGGATCCCAGATGCAATGCCTTACAGGTGAGGCACTAGCCGAGGACTGGACAAACTTGAATTCTACCATTAGTTCTGCCATATCTGCCTTTCAAAAGTCTTGCTAACACTTCTGTTTAGCTGGAAACTTTTAAGTATTTCTTCTGAAGGCAAAGTTCAGCTTGTTTTCATAAGCATAAACACAGCAATCGGGGATTAGAGAACTGTTTTCCCTGACCAAAGATCTTTCCTTGTAACAGAGGGAGTAATGATTACTCCTCCTTCCCRCCATGTGTTTGCCTGCTCTGTTCAGTGTGTGAACTCTTCAGGACAAGGGTTGTCTCTTGCTCTGGGTTTATACCTCTGTGTTTATACAGCATGTGGTGAAGTGAGGCTTCACTGGTGTTTATACTGGGCTGTAAAGCAAATAATGTAGGATGCTGGAAAAGTCCTTTGTGAGCGGGTTCTCATCTCCTTTCAGCTCTGGAAGGAGAGGAGGGAAACAGATCATTGCCAGAGGGGCATCTCATTTCACAGCACAGTAAACTTGGAAAAAAGGAGCTTAGAACACCTATACTGGGTGACCTAGAACAGGTGTTTCTTGCTCGCATCCCCTGCTGAGCTTGGCTCCCACTCAAGCAGCTTCATGTAGATGCCAATCAAAGAGGCTAGCATTGCGGAACAACGTGTTCAGTGGGTTTTCATTTCCTTTTAGAAATTAGGCCAGATTGTTTCTGTTATATTAAAAAAAAATTCCTGTGTGTGATAAAATAAATGATAGACATCAGTTTCTGCTGCTGTGATGGGAGAGTCCCCAAGGGAGTCAGGCAGAAATGGAGAGTGTTTCCTTCACAATAAAAGCTGCCTGAGTCTCTCTAGTGTGAAAAGGCAGGGTCATCCTTTGTCTTCCCCTCCCCTATGGAGTAAAGGGCATTAAAACAGTTTCTCCTTTCTCTCCAGGGAGAAAACCTCTGTCAAATTTTGGATGCGTATTCAAAACCGTAGTCAAGATTTTCATAAAGCTTTTTAAAAGCACTTCATTCTTGTCCTACTAACACCTCTGAAGGCTTTCAGCATGATATTGCTCTTCCTGCTTGGAAAATGTAAAAAAGGACTGGGATAGAGGAGACATTCACATCTTCCCTGTCTCTGGAATGACATTAACCAGGTTTCTCTTCTTTGTAAAGCACCTAAGGTTTAGCAGTGATAAGTGTTATTTAAGTTGTTATTACTGTAGAGTCACTCTGAAGTGAGACTTGGTTATATGGCTGTCTTCACGCTGCGGTTCCCAATTCTTGGCAGCAGTGCAGATGTTTCAGCACTCGTAGCCCTGAAGCAGTAATGACGGCAGCTTTCCAGCCTGCCCTGGAGGTGACGTCATGGGGCTGCATGACAGCCTTAGGTCCTCTGCTGCAGTTAAGAGCTGGAAAGGCTCCCACAAGCTCTTCTGCACAGCAGAGGGGACTGATAGACTGCCTGTAGTCCTGAGAGCAGCTAGCTGATAGRGCGCATTGCTTTTGTTTGCTGGAGTAGTGAGTGCAGAACCAGATTAAAGAGAGTATTTAGGCTTCTTACTTTCCAGTGAAGTCTGTAGGAGTTAGGACTAAATACTTTTACTGAACCCAGCCTTCAAGGCCTACTAAAGCCAAGTGCTTGATGTGTGTATTTAACAGATGTCCATCCCTCTTAGGCACAGCATGAAGTCAGCACATTTAAACACATGCTTAAAGTTAAATCCATTTACTGCTGTGGTAACAAGCATGCATGCTACCCACCTCCCTCTCCCTATAAATCAACAGTGCATTAATTCGTCAGCTGCAGTACATGAGTGCATTTATTAGATGCACCTAGTACTTCATTCATCGCTCCTGAATATCAGTAGTCAAAGCTTTTGAGTCAAAGCGCTTTGGGGTTGTTATTCCAGGTTACCTTTCTGGAATGGCTAATGTACGCTGCAAATGCCAGTGCAGTAAAGTGAGAAACTAGGAAATAAAATCTTAAACAAAACTAAGAAGACTGGAAAAAACAAACCAAACCAAAACCAAACACAGCAAAAAATGCCCATCTGGTGTGTAGTAGCATTTTTTGGAAACCCCTCAAAAATAAGTCATAGTTCCATTGAAATGCCAATGAACGGATTTGTATTTGTTTATGAACTGATTTATGTTTGTTTCTGTGTTAGAAGCATTGAGGATGTCTAAGATGAAACAGGGGGCTTAAAATCACAGATTCTGTCTTAGCTGTGTCTCTCGGCATGATTGCATACATGCTTCCTGGGGCAAGATTTTAGGAGCTTGGTCTTAGGCAGCAATCTCAGTAGGCAATAGCAAAAGAACTCTGGAGGATGAGTCATTTCCTCTGTGGCATGGCCATCACTGGAGTGGTCATCCCTGTTCCCTGACCGTTAAAGGAATGTGCATGCGCCTGGTTTATACTAACCTTTTTGTTAGGACAGGATCTTCCCAGCGATTGCATGCATGCCTTAAAGGAGTGTGTTCCTTTGTACATACCTGAATGTTTGTGGGTAGATTTAAGGAAATGGCCCATGCCGTTTACTGGATCAGACTTTGCCGTCCCTCCCCTCTTCTCCCTAGGAGTACCTACAGTACAAGAGGTGGGCCAGGTTTCTGTCTTGTGACAGAAGGATTCCCCCAGTCACAGTCTGGCTTCTCACAGTCCATCACAGTTCCACGATAACTGCTGAGTGAAAGCATATATATATATATATATATATACACACACACACACACACCCACACACACACACACCCCACCCCCCTCTGTATGATGAAATGCCTCTAATGTGTCCTGCTTCAAATTTCTTGATATCTTTATATTTTACAATATCTTCCAGAGGTTGTTTTCCATTGTATTTCAACTGCCAGCAATACTTGTAGCATTTTCTTGGCCTTGTTGGACTCTGGCAGGGAAAAGGAGGCTTCAAGGCACAGCTGCCTTGCTTTCTCTACCAGTTTATTTGTTTCAAAGTCTACACGGTAGAGTTTTAACATGTCAAATGTGTAGCAAGTGGAAAGGTCATTTAAAGAGCCTGCTCTTTTTTATATTACTGCTTCTTGATCCAATAGCAAGGCATTTCAAAACAATGACTCCAGGCATCATCTAGGTCTTCAACAGTTGTCAAGAAGCAAGTTGCCAATGTTTACACTTAGCTTCCTGATGGGTACCTTAGTCGTCTGGCTTTTCTCAGCCATTCAGGTGTAATGGAGTTTTAGGCTGTTGATCTCACTATGGGTAAAAGCACCACGGTTTTATCTCGGTGTAAGTAGTCAAGATGAATCCCTATGGGAAAATAGTCCTGATTTCATATAACCTTGTGTATTTAGGGGCTAGCCACGCTTTGTCTCCGTAGATATTTTTTACGGAAAATTAGCTAGTTCAGTGTTAAAATTCTCTTTTTTTTGTCTTTAAAATGAAAGTTGTTTTCTTGGTCTGAATTGACAGCCTTTATTCAATAAGTGTTAAACACAGCTCATTGAATTATTCCATGGTTCAGTGTTTCCATGAGTGTTTGTATTGTTCTTCCAAATTTTGATTAAAAAAAGTAATGGAATGAAAACAGACATTTCAAATACTTCAGCCCTTTTTAACCAGCTATAAGACTGGGAGAAAGATTTCAAAATGTCAGTGGAACTTTTGCAAACTATTTTAGCAGGCGTATTTTCCTTCTTGTTTATTATTCAGCTTGGATAAGTGGCAGTTTCTATCTAAGCATAGTTCTAGCTGTATAAAAACCATAGATGTTACACAGCGTGATAGCTAAATTCTAGCAGAAACTGATGAAATAAAGATGAAACAAACCAAAAGCAGAATTCAGGCCACTTTGGATGATTGGAGCAGGGTTTATTGTGTATATATGCTTTGTCCTGGTCTGACTTGGTAGGGTTTCCTCAAAGCCTAGTTTACAGCAGTGACAGCACGGTCAGAGCAGATGAAGATAGGATTTGCAGTTCCTGATTAAGGGTCTCAGTGTGACACTTTGTAGCTATGGCTGAGCCCAGAAAATTCAGTTCATACTTGTCTGGAATATTTTGATGCTTGTTCAAATATAAGAAAAGGAATTAATCTGACCAGATTTTTTTTTTTTTGTTGAGGTGGGTGGTGGTGTTCTGTTTTTGGTATCAGAAGAGGGCTTATTCCTGCAGACTTGCCAGGCAACGCTGGCTTTAGTGAGAGGCATTACCTGAGTGAGAAAACCTTTCAAATCCTCTGGACTGTTTTGCTGCTCTGATACACAGAATGTCAGCTGGCCACATCAGCTGCCTTGCAGAAAAACAGATGTGTTAGGGTAATGTCAATTGGTCTTCACAGATTGTCTTGGAGGGGGGCAGGAGGGGAAGTAAAAATAAATTCTGTTTTAAAAATTAAAAAATCCCCAGAACAAAACAGTTAAAAGGCCGCTTTAATTTGTTTTGTATTTTTGCTAATTGATTTTAGAGTATTAATGACAAAATACTTTTTTCAATATAGGGGCAAAAAGGGCAGACAACAATTAGACATAAAAAGCCTTATTTCTTCTACAATTTCATGGCAGCAAAGAGTCAGGATCACATTTTCTAAAGTGTTGAATATCAGCAGGTTCCATTTTGCAGATGATGGATGTGACTTTATGGTGTCTGTCTAGAGGAACAGCACCAAACGTACGGCTCCGTCTTCTCAAATGAGCTTTTATTTTATGTTAGGATCCAAGTTCCATTTCCAGAGATGTCTTGGGTGAATTCTCCTGTGTGGACTACCTCTCTTTTGTTTCCAAGTGTCAAAGATCAGGTTGTCTTGATCCAAGCTCTCCAGAAATTCCTTCTATACCAGAACAGAGTTTGGAAAATTCTCTCAACCTGATTGTTTTTTCCATTACTCTTCCCATTATGGTATGATAGGAGGTCATCTGGCCATTGAATTACAGTGACTTAAGCAGGCACCCAATTTTCCCATCCTATGGGTCAGTCTGCTCTTGAATGTGTCCTTAATCTGGCAGTGTGATCTTGACACTTGGGTGGGGTTTTTTAAATGTCTGGCTCTTACATCAAGAACATCTCTAACAGGCTTAAGTCAGGATTGCCTGCTTGCTTATCTCGGAATAGGATGATATTGGGGAGGAGTGGTAGAGGGAAGTTGGCATGCCTCAGGAAGTCAAGAACATCTGGTTTGGGTTAAATCTAAGCAACAAGAAATAATGCACATTCGGTTTTGAGTGCTATATTGAGCTGGCTTGTGTAGCAGTTTGCATTGTTAATTGATATCAGAGAATTGCAAATGCCCTTTTTAAATGGGGGAATTATCCCAGTTAGAGAGGAAGAGGGTCTTCTAGAGTTAATGGCTTCTGATGTGGAAAAACCCTGTATATTGTTGCAATGGTGTGTATGTTCAAATCTCCTTGAAAAGATCATGGTAGAACTACCCTGACTTGGCACTGCTAAGAAGAGCAGGATGACCTGAGTCGTGGGCCCATAGAGATCTTGCTTCGAGTTTTCTATTTGGAGTAAACTTTAATTCTAACATCGCTTTCAAGTTTCTACTGCAAGAGGGGAAAAGAGTTGCAAAGACAGGAGAATGCTTGAACTGCAATGAAACATTGTGTTGTGAGTTCTTTTTTAAATATTTTTTTCAGTCTTCACAATACTCTGAGGAATATTACATTAACTTTGATCTGAAGTGAAACAAGTGTGTTATGTAATTGTGAGGTTCAGAGCATCGAGACAAAATCTATAACTCTCTGGGAAGGGAGCTAGAGGTCTCAGCCTCTTTGCAATGAGGTGGGGGGGCAGGTGCCACATTTGGATGTATGAGGAGGAAGGAAAACTGCATTTTCTGGAAAAAAAAAAAAAAAATATGGAGTATGGCGATGGCCTTTGGGACATGTACTTGCCTGAAAGCAGGATGCACAGGTGAGGTACTGTGGAGAGGGGAGTTCTGTGTTAGCGGTGCTCACACGTTCTCTTGTGTTTCTCTTCCAGTCAGATGGGACCATCCTGGCTATCGCTTTGTTGATACTCTTCCTCCTGCTGGCATTGGTTCTTCTCTGGTGGTTCTGGCCTCTTTGCTGCACAGTGGTAAGTGACAGAAATTGTTAGCACAAAACAGCAATTCAGTGTTGCCCGAATGTAAGAAATGAGTGGGAAGGAGGCAAAGTTTTCCAGTAAGAAAGAGCATAGGACTGGCCATTGAACAAGATGGCATTTCTTCCATTGCTGCCACTGTTTTGTGCTTCTATTTCATCTGCCTGACCTTTGGATTGTACCCACGAAATAGCAATGTTGCTATGGTTTGCAGAATTAGTTTTAGTATTAGTTGCCATGCCTTTTTAGGAAGGAATGGCTTTTCTGGATTTTCTAACCCCTGTGTCAGTATCTCAATGCTGGAGGGCTCCTGTAGAAGGGCAGGCATGCTGAACCCAGGCTGGAGTCCCTGTTCTGCCTCAGGTACAAAGAAAAGACATTTCTAAGTGTGCAAATTTTTGCAAGATTAGCTTTTTTTCCTGGTTCACCATGTCTGAAAAGCACTTTGAAATATCCAAATGACAGTTGCAGTAGAAGTATGACTATGCTTCACTGAGCGTTATCTTTCCTCCATGCTTTTTCACAAAATGTTCTGCGGAGTTAAAAAGTACAGTCACAGAGTTAATAATTTAAAAAGGCAGACAGAAATCAGGAGAAAACAGGAGAGAAGGAAGAGGTCAAGGGAGGCAAGAAGGAAATCACAGGACTCGAGACAAGCTTTTCTTTCACACGTGACCCTGCTGTTTGTCTGCAAGGAACTGTCATACCCTGTACATCTCTGCTGATCATCCCCTAGGGCTACTTTTTCCAATGAAGATCAGGGCAAAGGCTGATTATTGTGGAACATACAATACAGTGAAGCTCTGCTCTTGCTTTGGGTCTTGTTTGTGCTGCAAATATAGAACAGGAATTAGGGATGTACAAATGTCAGCAGAATTGGAGTCTGGTTTTGGTGACTGGCTGCGTGTAACGTTTCAGATGCTTCTTTTAAGACTGCCCAAACTGGCCCCAGTTTCTGGGTCACTATCGTTATTCCTGATTTTAAATCGCTTACCCAATGTTGTAAATTTGCACCATGTTGTACCAAACCTACGATCCGGTGCTGAGAGCTTTGGAGCCACAAACTGTAGGAGCAGTTGGGGATGAGTCTTTGTGGCGAGATGTATTTCTCTATCCGGAACAAGGATGGAAATCTCGCAGGAAAAATCTTAGTTGTCTATTTCTGTTTCTGGCTGGAAATGCTAGGGGTAAAATGCTTCTTTTCACAGTAGTTTGGCACCTCTGTCCTGAGATTAAAACCAGAAGGGAAAAAACATTTATTTGGACTTTTCAGAACAATAAAAAAAATCAGTTCTAAAAATGGACAAAGGATTAGCAGTGTGGTAGGTTGCTCGGAGTTATTTGTCTAAACTAGATGGCACGTTCCCAGAGAAGTTGGGTCAACTTCTTTGCTGGCGCATCTGCGTAGAAGTCAATGGAGATGTGCCCTGTACAGATGTTTACACTGGGATTTGGTGGAGAATTGAGGTGATACAAGGGAAAGGCTCTAAGTGATGCTGCCATTTTAAGGTTCTGTTACAGGAGAAAGATGAAGCTGCTAGGAAAAAGGCAAGAGGAAAAGCAGTAGGTTATGAAGTAAAGGGCATATGGAGCTCTGCACTGAGAGGGTAGTATGGGTCTGCTGCAGTGGAATGATATGAGGATAGTGGTCATATAACAGCGTTCTTGAAGTGTGAGAAATACAGTCCAGATAAGCAAGACGGTGCAGCAGAGATAGGGAGTCTCTTGTCCACATGAAACTTTATAAGCTTAATATTTTCCAGATTTAAATTCTGTACTTAAAAAGTTTGTTGTAGATAAAAGCATTTCCTCACCCTCTCTCCTCCTTTACCTCCCACATTCCCTCTTAGCAAGATCTCCAAGTGGGGACTATCTCACTGATATTTTCCAAATGTAAATCAAACACATCCCTCTACTTGCTGGGAAGATTTTAATTCAAGACCCTGTATGAAATCTCTTCCATCTCTCTGGGATGGCAGTCCAGTATGTTTGGCAGTAGATCAGCAGCTAAGATACCTCACTGTGTATTGCTTACCCAAAGATTCTGTAAAATTAAAGATAAATCCATAGAGGAGTACCCATCCTGTTTGGCTTAGGGTAGGGAGAAAGAGAGCAGAGCAGTGCTTATTTACTAGTTTGGTAATGGCACATTAAGGAATGCAGTATTGTCAGAAGCCCAGAGTGAATTAAGGGCAGAGGAGCTGGCTTGCACAACAGACAAGAGAGGCAGGCAAGCAATAACCTCTAATAATCAAACCGCAGAGCCAGAGACACTGCTGTGGATTCAAGCCCAGGGACGTTTCAGAGATAATTGTGTATGTGTCCGGGGAAAAAGAAAAAAACACAGCAAACTTTTTTCTTACCAAGTATAAATTTGTTTCTGAGTGACAAGAACATTTCTAAACCCTGAAATTCCTCTTGGCATGCTTTTTAATTAAATAGGAGTCACTATTATCCAGCAGTTCTTCAGGAAAGACACCAAGCCAGYTTCATCCCTAGAGTAAATGGACTGAAGTCAATAGACTTACTCTGGAGATTTATCTGGAACCCAGTATCTCCTTGGCATGTACCCATAAAGAAATACTCTTTCCAAGTGTATCCAAGTTTATTGGTCTCAGAAGTATTCTGGGATGAAGTTTGGAATTTACCACTCAGTTTACAGTAGATGCAATTGTTGCTTAGTGGATCAGAACAATAATTAGGTCTTTGCTGTGCCTGATACCAGCACAGGCAAAATTTCCCTTGATATCTGTGGGCGGACATTACAAAAGCATGGGAGCCAGGTGCTAACCTTTCGAAAGGTTTCAAGGATGTTTATTCAACAACAACAGAAAACAAAGATAGATAATTCTGCTAAGCTGACATCCCCAACACTGTGCACATTAGAAGAATGATGGCAAATACAAAGACATCTATAGCAGGATGACCCCGCTTTTCCTGGGCAGAGCATATCTGCAAAACAGCAGATGCCAGATCCTGGCCTTGTTGATGTTAGTGGGCATTTTGCTGTTGTCTTCCCATTCCTCCTCTTTCCTGAACACAGCATAACCTGAAGAAGTCCGAGCGATCATAGTAGTAACGGTGTGTGCAAGAGGCTATTTAGGTGCCCAAGGGTGAAATTGTTCTGGGTAGGAGGCCAACATAAGGCTTAGGTTTAATATTGATGTAAACAAAATAGATTTTAATATAGATGTAAGCCAAATAGATAATAAGCCTCCAAAACCATCTTAAGGAGGATTTTGCAGGCACATTGTTAGATCAACTTGGAAATGGAGCTGGTTAAAGTGTTTTGGATGTATAGTGAAGGCATAATTAATACAATAGTTGGAAGGTTCGTCTGTGCTGGGACAGTTTTGCTGTGCCAATATGCAGCACCACGCTGAGCAAGTCTCTCCCGTAGACGCTTAAAATTGGCAGGCTGAGTGAGTTGTGTTTGGGCCATGCTTTGCACCTGAACAGGATCTGCATGAAAGATTAGCCCTGGCATAGCTGAAGTGGTGGCTACAAATTGGCCTGCCCCGAGCCTTGGGCTGAATCTTAGCTGGGGCAGTCCAGGGGATAAGACGCAGAGGATATGAGTGGAAATATCTCCCTGGTGCAGCTGAGACTCTGAGACTCAAAGCATTTCCCCACATGCTTGTACATCACGTCTCCTTACAGTTTTATGAGGTAAACATGAGTCTTTGCCTCCCTTATGCATCCATACAGTGTGGCCTGAGGGGGAAAGGAATGAGAAGCTGGTCTGTGTTAATTGCCCACTTAAAATATGTACACCATCTTACTCATTTTTATACTGCAGCTTTTTTAAATACAGGGGTGTGGCTGGCATATAAATGAGGTGTTGGTATTTAAGCATCTAACACCAGTTTTGACTTTAAAGCTGCTTTCTGGAAGGAAGCATGGAAGAACCCAGCAATTTGTTTGGCGCTCAGTCTGTACTGCAGCTGACCAGAAGTTTTGGAAACAAAAAGCTGGATGGAGAAAATACAGAAAACATATATTAAAACCACATGAAAATCATGGCTAAACTGGAGGAAGAGGAGGGGAGGAAATGCATAGACTCTACAGCAACCCTGAAGAGTCATAAAATTACATGGTGCACGTTGGCTTGATGGAGATTACTTACAAAGGTCCACGTATTCTGATTCCCACCTGCTCCCATGTGTACATGAGGCACAGTTTTTCTGCAGTTATGATGATTTTGGGAGAGGGGAGCGCGGGGTCATGAATCATCTGAAATGTTATTGAGACAAACCAAGAGAAAGACACAAACGTGCAGGCAGAAATTGGACTTGTCCAGGCTTGTGGACCCTGCCGTCCCTGCCTTCGGTTTGGATCTGAGCTATTGAGGCAAGCGCTCCCCTAGTATAATATGGTACAGTTTCACTGAATTTATTGGTGCTTAATGTGGCGTGTAACATCCAAGCTCTGAATCCATGCATGCTGCCACAAATGAGTGTGTTCATTTATAGCACAGTCAATCCAAAACATTTGGAGGTAGCGCTGTTATTGTAGGTTTAAAGTAGTGTAAATAATAGAACCTGACTTTGCAATTGCTGTGCACAAAGGGCAGCAGGAGGATAAAGACAGTCTTACTAATCATCCAGAGTACCTACAGCAGTTCACTGTTCCTCTCAGCCTCCTGTCAGTCAGATCAGTGTGGTTTAGATATGGATATAATGCTCTATAACTGGCTGTCTTTAAACAGGCTAGCATGGATCCTGAAAATAGCATAGCAGAGGCATTTTGCCTGGGCTAATACCATCAGCTCTACAGCAGCCCGGTAGAGAAATGGGCCAATAGAACAGTGCGTGCACCAGGCCCTGARCTAGGGTGCTTTGACGTGCTGCTGTGATGTGTCATTACCAGAAAGTTAAAGCCAAATTCTCCAAAGTGTCCATTAGTTCTGGGGTGTCCAAACGGAAAGATCTTCATGGAGCTTCCTTTTTGGAAAGTGCTAAGCATTGCCCTCTGAAAGTTAGGAAGGTAGCCATTTGCCTTTAGATGATATGCCTAGACTTCAGATTCCCAAACCATTTTACTTACTAATGCATTTCCTTAAGGCCAGATCCAAAGGCCAATTATATTAATCTTGACCAGCTTCAGCACCCTTTGTTCCAGACCACAACAGATACTTAACACAGAGGAGGCACTGTTGTTCTTTGCCCCAGTCCTGCATGGGAAGTAATTAACTCAATAAAAATGACTTCTTCCTTTGTTTTTTCCCTGGCTGCCTCTCACCTCTTCCAAAGAAAGTTGGCTCATCCCAGCTAAGGAGAAACAGGTCTTTAGGACATAGTCTTACTTAACCAGAAAATTCACTAGCAATCAGTGAGTGGGAGCAAGGGCTTCTGCATATAGCTGAAAGTAGCTATGATGATTTTCTTTATAAATGAAGTTTACTTTCTGGACTACAGTCTTCCAAAGAAAGTGGGTCAGACACTTGGAGCAAACCCCACTGATTCTGGCCTTGTTTATCTGTGTAAGTGAAATAGCCTAGGAAAAGGAATGACCCTTGCAGATCATAGAATCATAGAATAGTTTGGGTTGGAAGGGACCTTTAAAGGTCATCTAGTCCAACCCCCCTGCCGTGGGCAGGGACATCTTCAACCAGATCAGGTTGCTCAGAGCCCCGTCCAACCTGACCTTGAATGTTTCCAGCGACGGGGTACCTACCACCTCTCTGGATGCCACATTTTTTTCACGCATCCCCTGGAGAACTGCATGTCAGCCCCATTCAGTTGCAAACTGTACCGGAGTTAATTAAACAGAGGGCTTTTTTTTTCCTCCATGATGTCACGTCTTTCATAAGTGGGTCATTTTGACTTGTGCTATGATCTGTATTGAATGTGGTTTGTGCACATCAGCTTGAAGCCTTAGGCGTGAAACAGCCTTGTCTCCTAGTTTTAATGAGTTAAAATTCAGATTCCTGAATCTGCTTCCAGGCTGACAAGAGAGGTTAACTTGAAAGTATGAGTTAGCTTTCCTACTGGACTTCATTTACCTCTTACTAGTATGTCTAGGGAGAAGAATGTATTGTATTGCAGATGAAGAAATAGGGACAGGCTCCTGCTTGCATTAGAAACTTTGAAGTGTAGACCAAATCTCCAAGGATTTAATGGGTACTTAGAAGACGCGGCAGATGTGAAACAAATAAAAAGGAAATGTTCCTTTACCCAACTCATAACTAAACTATGAAACTCTGTTACAGGACTTAGAGAAGGTCAAAACTATAAATATGTAAGGGGGGGGAAAAAAAAAGATGGGTCAGATGGGTCATAGTTAATGCTATAAAAACCCCCCTGCTTATTAGGATAGCAAAAATACATATTCTGTATTTTCCAGAAGACTGAAGGTAAATAAGGACAAAAAAATCTGCTCAGTTAACTGCATGCTCCCTTCCCAAATTTTAGTCCTAATTAGAGGTGAAGTCCTTTATTTCTTATTTTGTACTGTTTTCTCATGTAGCCCTCATTTTAAATGATGATCTGTTCCATCTTAAAGCAGATACACTTCACTGACAAGAAACATATTGCCCCTATTTATCATATAAAACTCCAGGGAGAGTTACTGAGTATGTACTTGCTGGACACTGTAAACTGGTGGAGTTTTCTGGTCTCCCAAGATGGAAAACATCCTAGACACATTCCTGGAATATGCAGAATTTGGATTCAACACGTGCTCTCTTATGCCTGAATGGCTACAGAAATTTCAGGGCAACAGAAAATCAGTCCTCTCGAATGCTTTTAAACTTCTAGGAGGTGGCTGATAACATTCCTCTGCTTTTACACTGTGTTATTCATCAGAAACAGCTGCTTTTCCATGCATCTGTGACATCAGGGTAGGTCAGCTAACAGAGACCTGTCAGTCACATGCATGTTGAGATCTGTGATGAAAGGCGATAGAAAGGTAAAGAATTACTTTACTGTCCTGAACTTTCACAGCTAAGTGTGTAGAAGTGCTGACAACTACTCTTGAAGTTCCTTCCTCTGCCAAGAAAAGCCAATGGCCACCTCTCCATCCCAGAGGCCTTTACTACTTGAAAACAAAAGACTGCATTGTAAGGTTTTTGTAGCACGGTGATGGTGTAGAAACCCTCAGGTATTCCTCACCTGGTGAGCAAATTGAGTTGCTGAACGATCATCTTTTTCTTCTTTCAAACACAGGGACAGGAGATACAGTTGCAGCAGCAATCACAGAAATGGCTTGGGGTTATCAAAACAATTGCAGCACACAAGAACAAACACTTCAGCCTTGCCAAACTAAACTAGCCTAAGCATTTTGCTTGGCCAAGCAGGCTCCCAGCTGATTGCATTCAGCAGGTCCATGTGTGTCATCTGGCGAGGCAGAGGGAAGGCGAGAGGTGCAGCCCAGAGCAAAACATGGCAGACTCGAGTCTTCTGTGCCAGTGTGGGCTGTATCTTCACTGAGTTCCCTGTAATGGCATTTTCTTTCTTGTACTTGAGTAATTGTTTCTATCTGGGCAAACGAGCAGCTGTAAGGCACTGCCTTTCGGCTCTGGGACCTTGTTATTCCCGCTTGGTGCTTGCTTTGCTCACTTCTGTGAGATGGCACAAAGATCCCTTTTGCTTCACTGCCTCCAGTACCCCGGAATGAGGGTCTCGTGCATATACAGCTGTAACTGTAAGAATCCAAAAGGGAGAAGGAGAAGATCTGTACTTTTTGTAGACCAAAGCCTTTCCAGACCTGGGCAGTGAGACAGAAAATATATTTTTTTTTGTCAGGCTTGAACTTTTGAAAGTTCGTACAGGCTCAAAGGCAGAGAAGACTAAACTCTCCCCATCTCTGGACTTGTCCAAACTAACCAATCTATGTTGCCAACTTATGGGGTGTTCAGTTGCTCTTAGAAGTGCATAGCGCTTAAAAATGGAAGGAATCTCTTTTTTTTTTTTTTTTTCTTCTTTCCTCTTGGTCTGTGATAGAAAAATCTTGATCTGTTTATAGAAATCAGTTAGTTTGCATGTATGTGTGTGCGCATATGTTATGAGAAGGAATGCAAATGTATGAAAAACACAGCCATCTCTTCATTTCCAAGTCTGTAATCTCAAGAGTTTCTAGTGATACTGGCTGAGAAGTTGTGTTTGAATGCTTAGCTGGACCAAATATGTTGGACGGATTATCCTGATGTTTCATGCCAATGCAAATGAGAGAAACTCCGCTGGAACCCATGATGTTCCACCAGAATAATGTTAGAGGAGGGAATAAAGCCACTTCCAGTAGGTATATTTTGGATCAGATATCTGATATTTCTCAGCATCCAGTGGGTTTGGATTAAGGGGTTTTGGTTCAAAAGGAGGTATGTTGACAAGTGTCACCCCTCACACTGACCAAAACGTATCTGAAAACGTGGCTAGAAAAGTCTTCTGTTTATTTTGATGCATTGTACACGCTGTGTCAGTATTTATTGTGTCAAGAAACATATAAGAGATTATGCTGTCTCCATCTTCTTAAACCAAGGAGCAACTCTTTGAGTAAACCATACTGATACCCATGATTTCCTTTCCACAGAGCAGTACTCTGATGCGGACAACTTTTCATCTGCTTTTCATCATTTGCTTTCCATTGGGGAAAGAGCTGGTATCCCCCAGAGCTGCAAGCACAAGCTAGGAATCGCAGGGTAGACAGAGATGGATGCTGTATCAGACACTCACAGGCTCTGCTAGTCAGCCTGAGCTCCTCTGGGACATCACCCCTCCTTTCTCCCTAATGTGGTCCGTGGCTTTACAGCCACAGCCTGACCCACGGTTCTGCTGCGTCAGAATGAGCGATGTTGTGAGCAGGGCAGTGGGTGCACTTACCGTGCTCCTCAAATGTCATTTCATGTTTCCACATGTGCTTTGTGCTTCTGTGCATATAAACAAAGATTCAATGTGGATTCCTAAAGCAGGAAGATTCTTTAGCAGGGGTACCCTGAGGGCACTGTAGGCCACCAAAAAAAAGCCCTGCTGCCCAGGAACAGGTAGTGGCAGAGCTCTACAACCATCATTGCTCTGGGCTGAGATACAAACGAAGGACTGATCCAGCCCTGATCTCCTCCCTAGCCAGAGGCACATGCTCTTCATTAATGGCCACATTGCATGACTCGGGGTTTGAAGAGGAAAATAAAAACAGTGAGCTCATGAGCTCATCAGAGAAGGAAAAACACGAGTGAGAGGAATTGTTGTAAATATTTATATCTTTAGGGCCTTTAATGTGATTGTCATTTTCCCTTTCTGCATTTAAACAGCCAAGCTGTTATTGTTTGGGACTGTGTTGGTTGGTTTGTGTTTTGTGNTTTTTTTTTTTTTTTTTTTTTTTTTTTTTTTTTTTTTTTTTTTTTTTTTTTTTTTAAGGGTAATTTTCAAGCCTACACATCTGTATCCCATGCCTAGGCAGCCTCTACACCTAATACCCAGTCCTGAGAGAAGCTGAGGACACTCAGTGCTATCTCCACAGGTGCTCAGCACCCTGACAGCATCTGACTCATGGCCTGGTGTGTAAAGAAAGAGCTGCCTCATCCAGATGGACTTAAAACTACTGGAGAAAATCCATCCCTGGGGCAATTGCATTGACATGACTGGCTGGATTCAATCTGTTGACTGCAATGGCTGTGCATTGGGGTGTGTCTTGTGTAAGGGAGAGATATTTGACGTGCCTGTATGCAACTGCTTTCCCTTTGGAAGGCTCTCTGTTGCTCTTGGAGTGGAGGGCTGTGATAATAGCCAACTGCCTGCTGAGCCCTAGATGCAAACTTTTTGCATGAAATAATAGCCTCACGCCCACATAAACTTAAATTGTTTCTATGGAGAATATCCTGGACCTGTCTAAAACCTCGCCGTGCTTGCTTTATTAGAAACCCTGGGAGAGCCTCAAATGTATATATATTTTTATATWTTTTTTTTTAAAGCTTATGAGAGTGAACTATATTAGCCTGATAACGTGAAAATCATTTTTCATGAGAGCATGAGGTGGCACAGCCTTCTGGAATGAAGTACAGGCCTGGGAGACAGAGGCTGGGGGTTTGTTACTGCTTTGCAATGTCTCCAGGGCRTTTTACTTCACCTTGGTTTCACTTTCCAGTCTTAGTTCAGACTGTAAATTACTTGAGGCAGGATCTGTACGCATGTGCAGTGGCCAGTAGGAGGAGATGCTGATATTAGCATGGTTGTTCAGGTGAAACAGTGATTGCTATCTGTTGCTTAGAGCCAGCACTGACTATGGCTTCTACTGGGATTAGGAGGCTGGAGAATCAAAGATATGTGACTTTGAATTTCCTGTTACCTCACATAGGGCAGGGGTCACCTAATGAGCAATATGAGTCTGGAGCTGTAATTAGGAAATGTCTATATGGCAGGGTTTTGGGACGCCTCCTATTTCCCCTCTTACTCTCAGTGACTGTGACACCAGCAGCACACGTAGTCACCCTGTAATCACACAGAGCTGTTCACAGTGCCATATCCTGTTTTGTTGTTTGGGGTTTTTTTAAGTGACACTTGAATTGTGCTAAAGAACAAAGTATGGATTTACTATTCTGTTTCTCTTTAATCCTTGTAGATCATCAAAGAGCCCCCCCCACCTCCTGCAGAAGACAGTGAGGTGAGTAGCACTGACAACCTGATTTCTTCAATGTTTAGGACAAGATTTTGTTCAGTCTCTTCACAAGAGGTTGTGATTCTGCTGCATGGCAGAGTACGGACCATTTAAACCTTTGTGCTTTAAAGTCAATGGTGTTTTAGCTAAACTAGGGGCTTTTTAGCTGATGTCTGCCACGTGTGTTTTGCTCTGCTCACTTTGCTTTCTACAGAGGTAGAGATGTGTTTTTTATTTATTTAAGAGTGACTGTAGATCTACATATACAGTACCTCCACGGAGCAGGTAGGGGAAGGAGGACAGAGGCAGACAATACTKCCACTCGGTCGGAACAGCACTACAGAGTTAGGCTGTGATACACAAAAAGGACAACTCTTAAGCCTATGATTAACTTTGAAGTTAATGGAACCTAAACGTATGCTTAACTGCCTTCCTGGAATGGCACGGTAATGATTTTGATGGTTTAGCATATATAACAGGTCTTGGCAGCTGAGCAGTAACTCACAATGCTGATCCCTTGGACTACAGTTGCTGTGAGCAAAGGCAGCCCACAGTCTTTGCAATGTGTCTGAAGACAGCAGACCAGATTCTGAGCCGATGTAAAATCATCTTGATACCAGAAAAGCTGCAGTAGCCAGGGAAGTTTTAGTGGAGAGATATGGTAAAGCAACATTAAAACCTTCCTCTTAATTCTACTTACTCTTTTTAGATTAATCTAGTAACAAATGGTTTAAAGCTATGTCACTATTACTTAATTAGTAGACTCTCCCCAGAAATAGGCCGAGTTTTTCATCTGCTTCTTTCTGTGTCCTTCTGCTTTCAGCATGCAATGAGTCTCTTCTTTGCTTTCGCTGTTTTGCACATGGGATTTCATTGAAAAGTCACTGGGCTGTRTTCAGGGTGTGTTGATGTCAATGGGAGTTTTTCCATTGACTTCACTGGGGTTTGGGTTAGTTGCTCTTAACTATGCAAGTAAGAGAAGACTTAGATCTATGCTCAGAGTGATTTGATTGGTTAGTTCGCCTTGCTTATTGCGTCTGGAGACAAATTCATTGCCTGCTTCAGCTTGCAAGTGGAAAAGCTTGCTGAAATGATCCTCTCCGTAAAGTCTGGCCCGGTGAGTGTTGTCTGTGCCAAGGCAGACAGACACCCTTAAAGCTCAGTCCTCTGCACCACTACAGAGGTGGAATCCAACCTAGCTTCTGCCTGCGCTGAGCACAGAGAAATAGTTCAGGACAGCTGGAGCCAAGGCCAGTACTAGAACCTCCATCATGGTGGCACTTCAAAACAAGCCTGAAGCAAAACTCCAAATCTGAACATTCCTGGACTCAAGGGAGATTTGCATTTGGATCCAGTGCTCCCCACACCTCTATATGCAGGCATCTGGCCTGTTTTCCACAGTAGACATTTCTGTTCGGGCTGTATGTAAATCCACTAGCTTTGTTAGCTTGTATCCTCTGAATGAAAAGGAAAATATTAACCTAAAATTGCACATACTATGTTCTGCACCACACATGCCTCCAAGCCAAGGGATTCAATTGCTGAAATTCATTAAAATGCATCATTCTGGAATGCTGGCTCACTGGCCAGGGACTGGAAGGGGAAATTACATCTCTATGCTAAGAGGGAAGGCGTGCTTCACGTATAAGGAAGACTTTTATCAAACCAGTAAGCGCTGCAAAAGCAGACCAGTTGCTGCAAAATAAACCAGTTGCAGCAGACCAGTTATGTTTGCCTCAGGTTAAGTTTAGTTAAGCTGGTGTAAAGATATTTCTGGACATCCTATATTTTCTCTCGGCCCTGGTTCTGACAGAGAGGAACAGTCTGTGCAGCTCTTTGGATGAAACAGTCCTCAATTCTCTGTCTGTTTCACAGCTTTCCTTTAGCAATGTATTTGCCACTGGATTTTTATTTTAAACTAACCTGGTCTTGTACTGTGGAGAATGTGGGGCAAATCCTCTTTGTATAGAAGCAGAATGTTGTTCTGCTTGCTCTCAGGCTTGCTCCCCGTAGATGATGGCTTTAAATGCAGATGYGTCCAGGCTTTGGTTGTACCCAGAGTACGGCACTGCACAGTGCGTGAAAAATTGCATTAATCTCGTCCCTGTAGTTTACCTGCTTCCCTGTTAATACAAGAGCAGATCTGTACAGTCTTCTGGCTATTATTCTTACTGTTTTGGGACCCTGGGGTGGGGGGCTTTGGTTACAACAATGTGCCAACATTGTAGGGACTAGTCTGATGGTATAATTTCACATGTACTTTCCACCAGAGCACATCCCCTAAGCTCAATGCTTGATTATCCTATTGCCATCTTATACAATTAGCAGCCAAAGGTGTCTTAAAAAGGAAAATACAGTTTATATTTTAGAAACTGTATAGCATCAGAGCAGTGCTTAAAAATTAGTAAGGCTTGAAGCCGTGACTTGTACTATGCGTTTTTTCCCAGATAGAAGAGCTTCCCGCTAGTGGAAAAGTAGCAGAAGCTCTGAAAAGATGCATTTCATTGGTCCCATTTACTCTTAGAGAGCCTGGTCTACAGAATGGGATTGGCAGTGGTATGATGCTTTCACAGAAGGTTGGATACTCCAGATTTTCTACTTTGCTCAAATCATATAGAAGATGGAGTTGATTTTCTGCAGTCCAGTTTTTCTTACGTGTTGCAGATAGCTTTCTCCCTTGCAGAAAACCTAGCAACTTCTCGACTCCAGCATGAAAGAGTGCTAATCCCTTAAGCAGCAGCATTACAGCTACGGTAAGATTTTTTTTTTTTTCTTCTCCCAAAAATCTTGGCAAAAAAAAAAGACAAGAGGAATTCTTGCATCAGCAGACTTGGGAGCTGAGGCCCATACGTCTTCGCACTGCAAGGAGAATGCATTATACTGTAACAATGAAGGGAAAGTAGCATTGCTGTCAAACCCGCCAAAGGTTTTATTGAACTCTACTTTAAAGGCCTTTTGAGACATGTTGGAGACACGCTCGCTGTTGGTGAAGGAAATCATTATTGGCTAGAAACTTCCAATTAATTCATTCAGAAATTGCAAATGTCGTCAACTTACCGCTGTGCTCCTCAGACAACGCAGGATACTGGAGGAGGTTAAGCCCAGATGAAGGACAGATGGTTTTACTTACAGCCAGGAAAGATTGAGTTAATGCCAATCGGAAGAGGCGAATGCCTCGAGGAGCCAGTGAGCACCTTTCTGGCCTGTGATTAGTCATTGATGGTGGATCAAAACCACATTCTTCTACTTCTAGTGAATAGGAAGGCTTTTTCTAGCCGTGTTGGAGGAAGACACAGCTGCTTTTAGTCATGTGTCCCATCACCTTCAGGCTGGGCTTATTGGAACAACTCTTACTCAACTCAGACCAGAAGCTTACCACAAGGCTGAAGCTGGTTCTCGCTATAGCAACCCATTTTCTACATCAAAAAACCCTAACCTGCAGGGCTCTGCAGCTTCCAATAATTTCCTATTCGCTACGTGACCCATGCCAGAGGTCTGCTGCTAGTCAGTCCCACAGGAGGACAGACTCTGACTGCAGTCAGAGGGTGCATAAACTGGAGCCCTCCAAAGCATCCCCAAGAGGCACACTCTCTTCTCATTGCTTCCTTGCCCTGTAAACAGAGACGAGGCAGTGTTAAAATACACTGCTGTATCTTCATTTTCTGTCATGGCAGCGCTTTGTCCCACAGAAGGGATTCAGGGACACAAAGTTCCCTGAAGTCTGGCAAAACCAGGCAGGAGATCTACCAGATGACCAGAACGTGCCCTTTCTTCATCACTCAGACCTGTTTTTTCCATGCTGCTCTATCACCCAAGCTCCACAGTCACCCCTAGCATGGCACCAGAGCCAAGCCACCAACCAGCCTGTAATTGGATAATTCTTATGTCTGTTGTCATCTTACCCACATACACCAAAGCGAACTCACACAAGAAAGTCCTGGAGAGAAAGGACTATTCAGCAGCACAGGCATGAGATGCTGAAGGGTAATTATCACTGTCGTGGGAGGCCAGCATGAAAAGGAGGAATTTAACTCACTGCATGACAGCTATTGTTAAGCCAAGGGATGAAACCACCTGTTCAGCTTGAACCAGTTTGATCTTTGTGAACTAATCTCTTTCTCCCACAGCTGAACATTCATGAGGCCGGAGAATGGCTAACAGGAATTCATCTGCTTGAGGAGCTGCTTGCACCTTCAYTTATTGGTGTTCATTAATCTTTTCCAAATTGTTTTCCTCTCTCTTCCTCAAAAGCCTTGCTCGGGAGATAGCAAAATAAGCTCCAGAGAAAGGATCTGATAAGAATTTTTTTGTAGACGCTAAGGCAGGAAATGCATTCTGTTATTCCTGAAATAAAGCCAGGTCACAGTGGTATGCCAGCTCTTTTCCTTCACCTTTACTCCCCTTTTACAGGGAGTTGTGGAAATATGGGAGGAGGAGAAAAGGAACCTTTCAAGAGACAGGCATTTGAAAGAAAAAGATTTTGGATGTTATTGGCAACAGATGAGGTGTAGGTATTACACCACGAAGGTGTGGACTTTTATAGCCAAATTTCATGTGAAATATCTAGGCAGGCCCAGCACAGCAAACTCAGTGTAGAGGCTGTGAAAGTTGGGTTTAATCACATCACAGTTGCAATGGGAGCGCCAGTGTTAATTCCCTTGACCTTATAAGACCTTATTTCATCTTCCTGTAGCTCAGTGTCTGAGCTATAGAGTGGGAATAACTCAACATCCTTTCTCCTTGATCTTCATCAAAATTGGGGCTTCTCTCTTAACTGTGCGCAGGCAGCGCTTTGCACTTGGAGGATGTAACTTCAGACAGGATCTTTAAGAATCTGTACCCTAGATAAACTAGGAGTTTCCATGATCAGTAAGACCAATAAAGGCTGGTTTTCTAAGCATTTGTGTCTCAAGGGTAAGCTTATCTGTGAATTTTTTGGTGCCTTGTGAAAGTTGAGCTCTTTCTTCAGTCTGCTCCTTAATAAAGCACCAGCACAAGATCTTCTCTTAGATGCTCTTGTGACCTGCGAGTGCTTTCTGACAATAGTTTGCAGGCTTGGGCCAGTGACAGGCAAAGATAGGAGAAAAACCAAAGCGATGAGTTTATGCAGTTGCGATTTAGATGCCTGGTAGAGTATAATGTAACAAGCAAAACCTGCCACAGCAGGGAGGAGGTGTTTCTTGAGAACTAAGCAAGGTGTCCTTGAAGTGTAACAATGCCTCTGCATCTGAGGTGGCCATGCAGCCTGGAAATGCGGTCTCTCTCGGCGTTGGGAGAAAAAGGAGGCAGTAAGGAGCCAGAAGCCTTGAGGACAGCGTATTCACCTCCATATTTCCTCAGCTGTAAAATTAGATGATAACATCTCCTACTCAGAGGAGTGATTGTCCTGTTGTGTCTTACAGTGCTTTGTGCAGGCGGAGCTCTCTATAAATGCTAAATTCTGACAAGATTCAGGCATTGTAGAGACAACTGTGAAAATAGTTATAAGGGCGGGGAGAGGGGTAAGTTGTCCAAACTTTTTTTATATCTGGCCAAATTTAGTTTGAATTCTTACCCCGAGTGGTTCAGATGTCCCTAGCGGAGCCTGAATTATCCTTGTGTTACCCACAGATGAGGTTCCCTCAGGTCAGGGTCGAAGTATACAGAGCCCGGCAGGGACTCTGAGATAAACACAGCTATTTGTTTTCTGAAATCCAGCAGTTATGAATCTGGATCTCTGACTGTGAAATGTAGTTCTGTCCTGCTTCTTATTTTTTAAAAGAAACTCTAGCTCCATCTAAAGCAGATTTTGGGGGTGGAAAGATGCCAAGTTCTGTACAGTCAATTTCCAGCATCCTTAAATGCACTTGAATTTTCCGGGGCTGTTTTTTATACTGCTGCTGGGTCAGAGCTGAAGTTCCTTATGCAGTCCTTCCCCAGGCAAAAACCCCATTGTAGCTAAGTGTAGAAAAATATGGGCAAAATGGAGCCATGACATGAGAATTCAGCCCTGTTTTATTGGCTCGGATCTTGTGAATGGGGCAGTGAGCTAGGATGCTAGACATGGGGATTGTATGCCTCTTCCTTCTTGTTTTCCTGCTGTCTCCCTACCTTGACCCCCAAGTTTCCAGTTGCTTTCCTTTAGCTACTCATGTGTGTGTTGTAAGCACATTTGCCAAGTGTGTAGGACATCACTGGTGAGTTTTGTGGGTTTTTTTCTTTTTCTGCTTGTATTGCAAAACCTCCCATGCCCTTCAAAACACGTGAACAGACTCATTTCTTCTCATCCTGAAGAAAGCTTGTGACTCCGTTGTTTTTCAAGTGTCCACTGTTGTCTTTTTGTGCGTGTGCTGTTTCTGTTGTTGTTCTGGCAGAAACACTCCTATCTTACATTGAAGTGACTTGCAGGGCTTTTAAGGGCTTGTGGGGAAGATTTCCTAAACCTTGGTATTTCCTGTTGTGAGAAGTCCAGTCTGTGCTAAACTGAAGAGAGAGAAAGAGAGTTGCTGAAGGAAAATATTTAGATGGCTTTGATTCCAATTTTTTAAAAAAGTCCTCATGGAAAACTTCATGCAGAGATATTAAGTTCTTAGGTTGCAGCAAAGAGCCTCAGCAGCTCTAACCAGAGCGAGAGAAAGAGGTCAGCTATGAAGGAGAAGAACCTTGTGTTTATGACTCAATTGTTCACCCTTCCTTTAGATCAGGACAAATTTTGCAGCTGAATTTATGTGTATTTTGAAAAACAGAAATGCTTTTGTTTGACATGAAAAGCATAGTTTGTCTTGGATTTTTTCCCCCGGTTTTTCAGTTTTCCTACTGGGGAGTTCGATTTCAAAGTATTTTTGGCTTTTCCAGTTTTGGAAAGCTCCTAAGTTTTGGAGTTTTGCCAAATCCCTGTGAAAAATTAAAGAAAGAAAAAAAAGAGGGACCATTTTTCATTTCTCTCCACATTTTTCACAGGAAATACTTCACGTTTTTGATGAACTCTGCTTTTCTGCTTTGCCAGTTCACAGTCTGAGCTGTAGAAATTAAAGGGCAAGGCACTATATAGGTCAGAGCGTATGTGGAGTTGTTCTGTAGTGCAACAAAGAATATAAAATGTATAGAATACACTTGCTAGAACTTTAGCTAGACGCATTTTAAAAAAACTTAAGGAGATTTTCTTGATTTGTTAATTTGGCCGTATCTGAATGTCATTATAAAGGCCAGGGTCCTGAACATATTTAACTTTGTGTATGGTGATGTACCGTAGATCTCTGCCTGCAGTATGTAAGGGTAGAACACATTCAAATTTGTACAGAATTTAAGTCTCATTTTTCACACAGGGCCTGACTTTCTGCTGGCATAAGCCCATGAAAATCACTAAAGCCACATGGACTTCCATGGGCAGCCTCCCCAGCAGAGGCAGAAGTTCATTATAAGAGCTAATTCCATTCTTGTAACTTTTCCATTAGACTTTTCCATCCTATTACACTTGGCCAGCTCATCTCAAAGAAACCTCATCTCCGTGTCGGGCATGCACGCTGGGGTTGTTTCCAAATGTACTCCTAATTTGCCTTCACTCAGGAGCAAATTTGACTTGCTTGCTTTCTTGCTTTTCCCCCGCATTCTGTCAGTCTGAACTACAATACGATGATTTATCTGGGCCCCGGAGGGTTCCTCCAGCATGGGGAACCATGAGGAGGGAACACTCCTCAGAGCAGCAGCTGTTCTCTCCCTAAGCACAGGCATAAGTGAAGGGATGACAGAGGTAAGTCCCTGCTACCATCACTCATGGCTAGCATATCAACTAGACTTGCAGCCAAAAGACCCCAGCCCTTGAGCTATGCTGAGTGCTATTTTGGTGGCTGCTTCAATGATTTTGCAACTTGGAAACAATTTACTTCCCTGAATTTAAAGATGATGAAAGACAGTCTCTCCTTTTAAAAAAAAAAAAAAAAAAAAAAAAAATCACGTTCTTGCTGGAGCTGGACTGTACCTTTCAAGTGGTGGTGGTGTTTATATCATGAAACATTTTCTTTTTATGAGTGTACGTCCGCTGGAAAATAACCAGTGAGAGACCAGAACCTTGACTGCACTGGCTCTAGCAGGCTCAAAGGACCACGTAGCCTGTGACGGTTTATTCCTTTCCCTCTCTAGTCATGCTTCCTAACAGTGCAACCCCTTCCTTCGGTTTTGCAGGAGGAAGATGATGATGGCCTTCCAAAGAAGAAATGGCCAACAGTAGATGCCTCTTACTATGGTGGAAGAGGAGTTGGCGGCATCAAACGAATGGAGGTAATTAGATACCAGTTCACGTAACAGAAGACCTTATTTGTGAACTGAGCTGTGATATCCCCATGCAACTTACTCAGAAAGAAACTCAGGAGATAGGCACAAACTTCTTTAAGCTTTTTTTGTACATCTGAGCCCAGATCATTTTTTTTATAGGAATATTTGAGAGCCAAACATAAATTCCTGAGGTTTGAGACCATCTTTTTCGTCTAGTACAGTAAGATCCTGGTCCATGCCTGCGATACAGGGGCAGTGTTGCCATACAAATTACAAGGAAGTATTTTTAGTTTTTCAGAAAACCTTCCCTCATTTCTCATAAATGACAAAGAAGGAGAAGTTCAAAATTTGGGCTCTAGTCTAGAAACAAGCTTCACAGCCTGTGGCTTGCTCTTCACCTTGGATTTGGACACTGGGAAAATATGGACCAGGATCTAGTTACTACAGCAGGGATGTAACTCTCTACAGCAGCTACTATTGTAATATGCCCTGATGCCATCTTTTCAGGTACGCTGGGGAGAAAAGGGCTCCACAGAAGAAGGTGCTAAGTTAGAGAAAGCCAAGAATGCCAGAGTCAAGATGCCAGAACAGGAATATGAGTTTCCTGAACCCAGGAACCTTGCGAACAACATGCGCAGGCCTTCCTCTCCTCGGAAGTGGTACTCTCCAATCAAGGTAAGTCCAGTCCAGCGTTGTACTGCATAGGATGTTTCCAGGAGATCTGTATTAAGTGTTTTCACATCTAAGGCTAAGACGTAGAACTGTCCACAAACCTATGATCTCAAGATGCTGCTATAGTAGCTGTGCATGAGGGAGTCACACTGAACGTGTGCCTAGGGAGGTGCTGTAGAAAGAAGCCACATGGGGCAATGGGAATTTCCTACCAGGTTGATCAGATTTTGGGGTTGCATTGCTTTCTTAGACCAGAGTAAGATCCTGATCTCTTCCAGTGGGGTAGCTAGCTTCTGTAAAGTGCTTACAGGCTTGACTGCGCTTCCAAGGGCAGGCCCTTTAGTCCACACTGCATGTTCCCCGAGACGTAGGGAATAAATAGCATCCTCTTTCCTTAGAAAGAAGGGAGAAAATAGGAAGAAAATTGCTGCTAAATGTCTCCAGGGAGAGCTGTCCTCAGCAGATCAAGGATTGCAGTGCAGCAGATGGATATCTGCCATGGGTCAGGCATGGGTCACAGGGCCAGGCTTGCTGCAGGGCAGCATGCTTGCCTCATAAGGAGGGGATGCCCTGSAAGAAGTGTTTGGCTGAATTAGAGTGCCTCAGATGTGGAAGGTCAAATCACAGTGATATCAGGTCACATGCAATGCAAAGCTGCACAACAGTTGCCCACAGGAACTGGGAAGACTCTCCTCCTCTGCCATCTGTCCCAAGGGCAGGCAGCTGTTCTTCAGTTTGTCTTCACTAATACAAATGGTTGGCAGTGTACAAAACAGAAACAAGCAAGCAACTGAATACTTCACTGAAGCAAAACTCTTCATTGCACATGTGAATGCTTCTCGTGGATTGAGAGAAACAAACCACACAAAACAGATATTAGTCGCATCATCCAGGGCATGGTATGAGGGCACTCCAATGTCAGAAAGCTAATCTTTTGCATTCAGGACAAATTAAGCTGTCCTCAGGAAAGGCGGACAGCTTAACTACTGTAGAACTACTCTAATGAAAAGAAAAAAAAAACAATCCCGCACTCCTATTTCTCAGGTTTAACTCTTTTGGGAAATGCTAATACCCTTCTTGTCTCTTTTCAGTCTGGGGCTATTTGTAGCAGCACCATAGTTATCAGTCTCAAAGACAACTGAAAATGCCCAATTCATATCCAAGTGCCAACCTTGCACCACTGGAGCTTGGATCTCATTTTGAAGAGTGGAGATGCTGGTTAGGGTCTTAGAAATCCTCCACAGGCAATTTATCTGCAAGTAGTCTGCAAAGAGGGTGTGTGTAACATATGTGGTAAACCTTTTGGTTTTAAAACCTTTGGTTTAAGAGCTTGCCTTAAACTTTATACTGGGGAACGGGAAAGTGCTTCACTGCTGGAAATTAGAAGTTTTATTCTCCTGTTTTCTTCCTCCCCAGTAGCAGTCAATCTAGTCAGACATATTCTATTAGCCAAGTTATTGCAATGCAAATACTACACTGCAGTACAACCAGGTTTCCCTGCGTTGTATCTTGTTACTGATCAGCTCCAAGCAGTGCCCATAGGAATTCGGCCGAGTCACGTGTTTTGGCTTTCCTTAGTCATTGATCTTGCAGCTGGTTCAAATCCAGTGATGGGAATGGCAAGGATGCACAAGGGAGTAAGAGTGGTTTCCGGAGGATACGGAAATGTGAGCCTCTTTTGAAAATTTGGTCCAATGCCCTCTCTCTTTTCCCCCTTCAAGTTTATCATCTAATAAACATAGCCCTCCAACAAGTCATTTGCAATTGTGTTATAATGTCTTCAACATGTGTTCACGAAGGTTATTCATTCCCACAGTGGGACAGGTTAGAGAGTCAACCGTTTTCAGTTCAGAGTGGGGAATGCAGTAAGCACCATCCCATATAGCTGCTCCTTTGTTCCTAAATGCATTGCACTGTCATTTTGCATCAGTGCAAAGCATTTGTAAAACACACTCATCCCATCTGGGAGATTTTTCACTCCTACTGTGTGCTCATGGAAATGACCTCATCCAGCTGAGAGACGCAGCTCAGTTGCTTTTTGCATGCTGCAGTCAGAAGGGTTCACGGCACACAAAGCTATACTCTAACCACTGAGGAGCTGACAGAAACACTGATTTTAGCACAAAGAGCCCTGAATACATGCTCAGGCAGCTGGAATCCATGTGGGTACAACTACCTGAGATCATGAGTTGAGAGCTGGGTCCTTTCCCACAGAGGRTACAGTGGAGTTTCTCCCCTCTTCCTTCACTAGTTCATGCTGTTGGATTACAGCCTCAGGAGACTTTCAGTTAATTTTCAGAGTTTATTTGGCATGGTAGGAAATCAGTTCTGAACAGAGGAGTCAAGTTTGTTGCAGATCTGTGTCCCAGCTGGAAATTCTCCAAAGTTCAAGAAAGGCTTGGAGAAAAGATTCAATGTATGTAGGGTTCAGGTTCAGTTCTGACTCTGACTAGGAACAGCTTTTGCTTCGTAACAGCAAGAATTCAGTTATAAGGGGGCCTACAAATATTCGGAGTATCTCCTGGGTGATATATATTCTTAGTTCCTTTAGAAATACCTCTCTTGTCTACCATTCAAATTGTATACAGTATAAGGACAGTTCCAATCCAAGACCCCTTATCCAAATACTCCCATAACTTTGGGGTGTTCCACATCTGGATAGTATTTAGCAGCCTGAGTCTGTCTGTGGACAAGGATTTACCTAATTATTAATTGCCACCACACCCCTTATTGAACTGCACCCGAAAAGACAGTGTATGCAGACGGGATAACTGTATCCAACACTTTCCCCATGTACAATCACGAGCAGGCATCAAAAACAGAGGGGATCATTCCTAGGAAGCAGGAGTCCTGCTATTACTCTCCCTGTGCAGTAAGGAATTAGAAAAATTGGCAAAATTCATCAGCACTCTTGGCAGAAGCTCTTGTCGTGAAGATATGAGCATATGAAGATGAATTTGCATTGTGTTATGCAGGGAAGCTATCACAGAGTCATAACAGGCAGAGGGAGGCGAGGAGGGATAGCCTATTAGGTCATTGGGTCTGTACTCTCAGCCAAAGCAGGACTGCTAACTTGAATCTATCCTTCACTGCTTTTTCCAGTCTGGTTTTTAAAATAACATAGAGGCTTCCACCACTTCTCAGGGGGGAATATTTCACAGACTACCAGACCTCACCCATAGGAAATGTCTCCTGATA
The DNA here is from genome assembly GCA_035582835.1 of Phoebastria nigripes. Lineage (NCBI taxonomy): Eukaryota > Metazoa > Chordata > Aves > Procellariiformes > Diomedeidae > Phoebastria > Phoebastria nigripes. Next base: position 705,730 of record JAYKAV010002706.1, read on the forward strand.
CTCACCTTAAATTTTCCCTCATCCCCATGCTCCAAGTGCCCTCAGCTCTTTTGGTTAAAGCAGATGTTAAATTTCCACCCATTCCACTGGACTGGTTGAAGCACCTCTTCGGAAGGTAGATAAATATGCATGTAACAAGCTACTTAAAAAAACAAACAAACAAACAAAAAACCAACCAACAAACAAACAAAAAAACCCAAAACACACACACAMAAAAATTGGTAAAGGAGGAGCGCAAGGAATTAAATCTCAGGAACAGCGAACCAAGGTAGCTTGAGTCTGACAAAGAGCCAGGAAATTCACATTTTAGGGCCAGTCATCTTGCTGGCCAACAGGCCTCCTTTTCTCCGTGCAGCACAAGTGCCAGCCTTTACTTAAAGTGTTCTGCCTTTTGCCAGTTTATCTGATGGAGTTTTTCTTCCCTCTCTTTGTTACTCTTCCCAGAGTAATGCCTATAAGGTAGGTAGATAGCTGAGAGTGGATAGATTGCTTTTTGAAATGCTCCAGAAATTTATTTGCTACCAAATGCGGCTACTGACACTTAACAGATTGTGGTTATTACTATTATTGTTATTCTTATTTGCTGCTGTTACTTCTTAGCACGATGCCAACTGGATTATCCCACTTTTAAAATATCATTGCAACAGTTTGAAAAGTCAGTGCAAATAATCCAAGGAGAATGACAAGTCTGAAAACTTCTTAAGAAACTTGCCAAATCCTCAGTTCATCTGACAGAGGGAGGGGCAGCACAAAATGTAGATGCAAGTGAAGGATCGTAAAGGACCATGCCTTTAGTTTTAATTTGGTTCAGGACATGCTGCCTGCTACAGCCAGCCACGCAGCTCTGTATGCTTTGGTTTGGTTAGCAGCTTTCCTCCTACCTCTACTTCTACCTCTGCTTTTATCTACCTGTCTACCTAGCTACCTCTCCTTTCTTCCTCCTCCTCAGAGCATTTATAGTACTTGTTTGACTTCAAAAGGACCACTATCAGTCTCTCAAAAACAATGCAGGAAGGATCACAAGACAACGCTAAACTCACTGTTCATCCACAAAAACTCACATGCAGGACCTGCCTCAAGGCTGAGGTTGAAGCAAAAACTGGTGCTCTCAAAAAGAAACCTCCGGTGAATCCAAAGTGGAGAGTACTTAAGGATTTACTAAGCCATGTGTCCCTGGCACACTTTCTAGCCTTTGTCCCTCCTGTCTCTATTTACAAAGCTGACGTGGCACAGCTGCCTTGCTAGAAGAGGCCCAAGGGCAGCTTGGATTTATAGGCAGCTTACAAAACTGTAACTCTAACTGACACCACCAGGCCTCAGGAGCACTCTAAGGATCAGGTCATTCACTAGACCAGGGTTGATACAGTGCTGAATTAACCATTAATTCAGGAAGAGAATGCATTCATGTTAAAGCAATGGCTGAAGCTATGCCCTCCTTCCTTTGTCATCTGCCCTGATTGTTTCTTCTTTCTGGACTTCATATCTAGTAGGACTCAAAGCTTTATTTGCCTCCAGACCTTTTTTTCCTCCAAGCGGCCTTGTGCTTCAATTGCAAAGGAGTTCCCAAACAGAGACACAGCCCACCCACTAGAGAGCACAGAGGTGTTTATATTTCCAAGTGAATGCGTTGCCATTTTCATTTCTTCAACCAACATCATCCTTTCCATGATCCACTCTCCCTCTCTTCCACCCAGATGTCTCAGGCGGACCCTGAAGCTCCATTCAGACTCCCAAAGATGGAGCTCTTGGCTTTTCCCAAGAAATCTTGGTAGGCTCTTGGAAATTAGGACTGCAGAGCAAAAAGGACTTTTTTGTTCCATGGAAAGTTGTAATTTTCCCTCTGGTTTCCTGAAGGAGAGATGGAAGAAAAAGGTACTTACTTCTTAAGTTGTCAGAGGGGACAGGAGATCAAGAGCTTCAACCAGCTCTGCTGTAGGGGGAAAGATGGATTGGGATAGACAGGGATGGCTTCCCTCAGGTCTAAGAGGTTGTGCTGTCCAAATGCAGAAGAGTCTGACAGAGGAGTTTCTTGCTTCTTCCTTTGAGAATAACAGACTTTCCTGGCTCTCACCTTAGGACGTCTTTTCCCCAGTATCCTATGGAAACAAGATCTATGCGGTCATTCTGTGTGTGTGTCTGTCTGTCTCCACCCATGTATCCCTCCAACTCCCAAATAAGCTTTGAACCATTGGCTCAACACACTGGTTGAGGGATATAGGTCTCAAAGAGGATTACGGCCCTAATGGTTTCCTGAAAAGGGAAGAGAAAGACTCTATGTCTCCATGAAAGGAAGAGTATACATGGAGTGCACTGAGTCTTTAATTAGGTACCAGAGAACCAGGGTCACAGAAGGACCTTATAAGTACCCTGGCTCTCAGGAAGGTCTCACCTTCACAGACACTGAAGTTTACTATCAGCCATGAGACTCAAGCTCTCAGGAAAGCAAGCTTGCTTACTGTTAATGAAGCTACTTTCTCTTTTCCCACCACCACTGCAATATCCGGCTTACATTTCCATTTGCTTAATTTTGCCCCATGATAGTTATACGAGGCAATTCTGCTATCATAACGTTTTTGTAGTCTTTATTTCCAGGAAACAGGTAGCGATCGTACATGAGTTTCTGAGTCCGGTCAGGGGTAGCTAGGTCTTTGGGTTTGATCTTCTCGACCACAGAAAATAGTTTTTGTACCAAGGGACAACTTTGTACATTCTCAGAGTAGCTTGTCTCTGTTTCTGCAGATACAATAAAGTTTACTGACTGTTACTGGGAGGGGTTTCACTCGTGGTGCCTGCTCTAATATCATAGCATTTGTAGCATTTGGAACAATACTAATGGAAAGCTTAAAAAATGCTGTCTGTTGTTAACCCTCTCAAGAAATTTTTACAAATCTCTGGGTATCGTGCACTTAACAGACCAAGGGTCAAATGAAGTTAATGTGAAGAGAGTTTGATAAATTAATCTTCAGCTTGTAATACGTCTGTAGCCTTCCACTGAGCCAGCCAATGTGCTGCACTCGTGTAAACCCTTCTGCAGATCTCCCAGAAGCTGAATCCATTTTGAAAGTGAAACCCTGGCCTATTAGAATGGGGATATAGCAGGGAATCCTTCAGCAGCAGATGTATGTTTCAGAGCAGATGATTTGGTGGGTATTTGTACTTTGCAGAGCCCTGTGCTGCTCCTTCTGGTCTTGTTCAGCTCATTTGGAAAATAACCGCAGGCTTGGCATTTTGTGTCGCTGCTGAATTTCAATCAGGAATGAACGCTTTGTCTGCATTGCAGAGAAGCAGTGCAGGAATGGCAGGGAGGGTCCGACCCCACATCTCAACCAAACTTTCTGTCAATAAGAGATTTCAACACGTTGGGGTTTCAGCAAAACTTGTCTGGGTCTGTGCATGTGCACATGTGTGCATTTGGGTATGAGACCACACAGTGAGGTGAACAGCTTGTCAAAACCAGCGCAATGTGTTGAGGGTGGCATCTGTAGGACAGCTGACACTGAGCTCATGGGAATGGAGGACTTTGAAAGATGTGTGTTATTGCTTGGAAAAGATGCGATTATTAACTGACAGATGGGGTGGGACTGGGGAGCTTGTGTGAGACCCAGTAACCTGATGCTCTCTTGCTAGCATGTAGCTGACATGAAAGATTAAGTGGGTCGTTACGCAGCACCTAGCTGTGACTCAGCTGTCTTGGCTGTGTGGAGAGACAGTTTTTCAGTCAGTTCTCCCCAGCAGATTGTTTTGAGATATAAATCAAAATTATTTCTAATACGTCACAGTGGCCGCCTAGAGCTAGAGGCGAGTCGCTCAGCCAGCCAGAGGAGGAGGCAGAATAGTTAGGAAATGCATTGTATAAATTCACCTGATCGCTTTCTGCATTGATTTAGCATTTTGCTAGCAACGATGTCAGGAGCTGAGTAGGTATTAGACTCTCTCTCAGCCCCGGAGGTATCTAAGTCACCTATTACCTTTGGAGGTTTTCAGAAGAATACGTAAAGGCTAGACACATGGATACTGTTGACTGTCAGACATACCTGCTTATTGCTCATCTGAAAGCCTCTTCCTTTGCACTTGCAGCAAGTTCGGAGCGAGTTTCTGTGAGAGAAAACATTGCTCTCCTGCATCGTGCACAAGCACAGGAAATGATTAAGTAAAAAATGTGTAGGTCTAAGCCGCATTGTCCCTGCACTGCACTTTGCACAGCGCACTTGTTCTTGCACAGAAGATAACACTGTGTTTCTTTTGATTGCAGGGGAAACTGGATGCTCTCTGGGTCTTGCTGCGGAAAGGTTATGACCGTGTATCTGTGATGCGCCCGCAGCCAGGAGACAAGGTACTGTGCCTCAAACCATTTTTTTTACAGCTAGGAAAAAATAAAATCCCTCTAAAGTTTCTGGCTGCCTTTACGTGTGGGACTGAAGGCAGATACTCATGACAGCTTAGAAACAAAAATTCAGTCATGCCCGTCAGTTTTGCTTGCAACTGCAGTTCATGCAGTTTGACTGATACAGTTTCAAGTATGAAAACTGTCCAGGTGCAGTGACAGAAATACCCATCGAAGAGACCAGTACAGTCTTGCTCTTAGATAATATAGCTGCTTTCAATTAATTACATAAATAATTCTAATGAATAGTAAGGAATATTTCTGCATATTTTCATTTGTTAAAATCTTACATTCTGGAATAAAGATCTGAACATACGTGTGTGTATATATATACTTTTTGCTACATAAATTTAAGTTTCATGGGCACTTTTACAAAGCAAAGTTTGCAGAATGGGGTTCGGACTGTTGTGTGAGAGGGAGGAAGTACTCCCATATATTTCTAGTAAAAACTGGCTTCATGCAAATTTCTATACATTCATGTGTGCTTATGGGTGGAAACAGAAGCCATCGAAGAGAATGGACTAATGTCACTTTACAGGAATGATACTGTCTGTGACAGCAGGATACTATAGAGCTACCTCTCATCTCCAAGGCACTAATCTCCTCCTTTTCAGTGGAATTAAATGTCTGGGTGCTTCCTAAATAACTTCAGGACAGTTATCCCGAGCTATCTCTAGAGGTATCTAGCCTGAGCACTGAAGTGGCCAACACACACTCATGTGTTGTGTTCAGCTCTAAGAACCCAGCAGACCCGCAGGGACGTGCAGCCGGGAAGGGAGAGTGAGAGCTGCACCTCAGCTTTGCAAATTTAGTCTATGTTCAAGGTACCCAACATGGATGAATTGAAATCCCCGTGGTAGCCGTAACACATCCCCTAAGTCTTTGCAATTTAGATGGTTACACCCAGTTGCCCAGGGCTGTTCCCAATCCAATTTTTAATATCTTCAAGGGTGGAGATTCAACATCTCTCTGAGCCCCTGTTCATATTCACCTCATGGTGAAATGAGGATATATGAGTTATATACTTTGTCTTATGCGGTGGGTTTACACACCTCTGACATAAATCAACAAAGAAGCTTGGAGTTGCTTCAGGAATATATTTGGCCTAAAGCATAAGTAACTGTGTAGGATTGTGAAGGCTTCAAGAAACTCAACTGCACGTGAAACAACAATGTAATTTTTTGGTGGAGAATTGTAGTTCTGTAACATTTGGCCCCCTGTAAGGTTTTCCATTGAATACAGGACCAATGAACTTTTGTGAATAAAAAGGTTTAATATTTTACTCCTTCAGGGGGAAGATTTGCTAAAATGTCTTCACTGAGCGTGATACTGATTTCTGGGAGGAAAGTTCGTAACATGCAGATTGCTAATGCCTGGCAATTTTCCCACAGAAATCAGGGTTTGAAGAATGCCTATTCTGTGAATAACTTTTTTGACTTGACCAGCTAAGATTATTTACATGAAAGATGCCACTTTCATTTATGCTAGGGAAAATCCAGAGCAGTTTAACCGAAGCTGATACAGTTAACAGCAATTTATATTAATACAACTGACAGCAGGCTCCATCTCTTTTTGGTGATGTATCTCTTAGACGTGCAGTTCTGTGTCCTGTCAGCATAAGCAATAGTAGAATTAGCCCATGTAGGTGTTATATGATCCAGCCTCAAAGTAAAGGAAGCTCTTTATGATTCTGCTGTGCTATAAAGGATCTCTGACTTGGGTGCAAGTGTAATTTAGTGTGAAAGAGAAGCTGGCTGAAAATGCACCGAGGCTTATAGCTGCTAAAATACCTGTTTCTCTCCAGCTGATTCCTGGAAGACTTTCAAATGTTTGAGCACTTTCCTGTAGATATGAAGTGCTTCTTGGACTTTCTGTGAGGGTAGACTGCTCTTAGAACACTTGTTTTCCTTCGTGTAAACAAAACCATGAACCTGCATGTTTGTCGTCTTTGAATAACCATGTGTGACCCTCTTGATGTTTTTAATCACTTTCAGACTTAAGTGAGCAGTTTACATTTATTCCTTTACAGTAGTGACATAACTGCCAGGTGATGTCACTCTCAACAGTATGGGCAAAACCAATATGAGAACTCGCTGTAAAACACTAAAATGACATTCATTAGTTTACACAGCTGAAATGGCAGAATTAGGCAGGTTTTCCCCTCCCCTCTTCAGCAAAAATGTGGGGGTTGTTCCCTACTTCAGATTTAAAGTAGGGAGAAGAATCTAGCTTTCAAGCACTGGGTTCAGCTTTGAGATTTCTGAGTCATCTCCCATCTTGCTATAGACATTCCCCGTGATTTGGATGCTGGTTTTAGTCTGTCATACCTCACTTTCTCCTTTGTAGACGTAGAAGGTGGTTTTACCAGAGCTGGGCGGTAGGAAGGTTGGCTTTACAACATTTAGAGGCTTCTGTGCAAGGGACTGTGAAGGGATGAGGCAATATTGCTGTTAACTGAACTACCACAATCTACAACTGTACCTCAGGAGACAAATTAGTCAAAAAGAAAAGCAAAAGGTTGCAAAAATAGTTACAAAATTGGCACCTCACAAAATAAGGAGACTCTAAGCCCTATTTGATCCCTGCCAATCTCCCTCTATTCTTCTCTGTGCCACTGTTCTAAGAGAAATTTAAATGTGTGTCCAAACCTTAGGACACAAAGACTGCATGATTCAGGCTACTTAAAGGCTACTGGCTTCTCCCAAGTCAGCAAACATCAAATATTATCTCATAAAACACATTACTGGGGCGGTGTGATTGGAAATCCAGTGGGAAGGTCAGTGCTGAATTGGTGGGGATGGCAGCGTGGAAACATCTGCCAGTGTTGACTGCAGCTGTCAGTGCCTTCAATGCAGATAGTCCCAAATCAGTGTGAACAGTTTGCTTTCCTTGCAAGAAAAAATATCAAGGAAAAGGAGCAATTCCACAGAAAATCTTTTTCAAAGGGAAACCTGTGTCTGTAGGACAGTGTTGCAAAAGAAATGGATCGGATGCATTGCACTGGAATGATGGAAAATTTCTACCCGTGCAAACAACTGTGTGGCCAGAATCCCCTGCCTGGGAAGTCAGGGATGGTTTTGATGAGCTTGGATCCAATCCCTGCCATTAGCTTGGAGACTCTTCACCAGTTTCACAATGAGAGGGCCTCTGGATTACTTACGAACACAGCCCTTCTTCTCAAGTGGATGTTTGATAATGTAAGTTTAATAATCTGTTCATCATTTCCTTCATCCAACCTGGGACATAGTTCTTGGCATCTCTCCAGCTTGCAACAACACTCACAGCAACAGCATTTCAACCCTTTGCTGTCCAAAGACAGGACCACTTTTGTGATGGATGCATGGCCTGTGCACTGGGTCACTTAGCAGGCACATTTATACACCTGGTCACATGCCAGGAATACCACCAACCATATGGTATGTCTGATGGCTGACAGCTAGTGTGAGGAAGGTGTCTTTTGACACAGTGCTCTGAGATACGACACGTCACCACCTTGACCTGACATGCAGACTGAGGCCAACTGGCTGTATCCAACAGGTTTAGATGTTCCTAGTGCAGGAGATCTTGAAGGACAGCACTGTGGAGTACACTCACACCCAGACACCTAGATGCTCTCCTGGCCATGTGTTTCTGGTGTAGGATTTGCCAGCGCTAAAGATTAGCCAGCGGGGTAGACCTGTAAGAGTTGTTTTGGCAGTGGTGAGCTCAGCTATAAATTCCTGTCGCCTCTCCATATGATTCCAAATAGYTGCTTTGGACCAGGGAGTGTGGACAGCCTTGGTCCTCACCAGGTTGCAAAATCTTCAGCGGTAAGTCTGCAGGCTTTCATAGCTGTCCACTGGCAAATTTGGATTTGATCTTGTTCTACTGGGAAGCGTAGGGGGCCCATCAGAGCTGGTATTGACAACTCCAAGCCAGTCGTGTGGTTTTAAAGTGGAGGCACAGATGGTTTGAAATTTCAGCCCTGATGCACTGGTGTAAACCCAGCCTTGCCAGTTGCAGAAGACAGGAAGCTTCAGGCAGTCAGATGCAGGGCTTTGAAGTATTGCTGCACTAGGCAGGGCAACTTCAGCTTTCCAGCTTTTTCCGGACTGCCTAACTTCATCCCGATACCATCCTTTCACAGGGCGCTGTGGTGCGTGCTATCTGCTGTGCCGTAGGGGACCAGGCCACCCATCACTCCTATCCCAGGTCTTCTGCAGGAATGCTAGGCAATGGAGGTTGGGCTGGGTGCTCTGGTTCGTCTATCTGGCAGTCACCCAGAGGAGTTTCAGAGTAACTAGCTGAGTTTCAATCATACCGTGCAGCCGCTCAGCGTAGACTTCACGACACAAGCTGAATAAATACTTCAGAGTTACTTAGCAGCAAACTAGCATGCCCACGCTGCCAGCTACGTACAAACTGCCAGCCATAGCAGTCTTTACAGCGTGGACATGCCCTGGGAATGAGAGAACCAGTGATTTAGCAAAGCATCCTACAATAACCAGCAGCCTCAAACGGAGCCACCAGATTAAAAACCAACCACACGGTGCATTCTCAGGCTAGATAAATATTCAAACCCTTGGAGGCAAAATTTATGCTAGTAAAGAGGAGCCTCAAATTTGCAGACAGGAGCCTTTGACCATATGATATTCCTAAAAGCTACAAGGAGGAGCTGTTTTGAAAGCAATTTGTACCTCCTTCCTTCTCTTTCCTGAAGAAAAGAAGGAAGCAGATTTTAGACTCTTGGTGTTGTTGAATGGGCACCTTAATTCATCTACTGGTCAACATAAAAAAGTGAAGCCAGATGAAAAATAACTGAAAGGCCATCTCTGTTTGCTTTGGAGCCTGAAGAGGAATTGGACTTAATCCCAGGGTTACATCATTCTCATATATAAGCAATCCCTTGCTATAATCAGTTACTTTATCCACTGCCAGCACATTAGCTGAGCTGCTCAAAAAGATCGCTTGCGTAGAACGAAACATGGATTCAGCTTCAAACACTGTGTTGACTAATTGTTACTGTTTATCTGCTGTAGCCCACACAGCTTCCTAGGTACCATACAAATTGTCAAGAAAGACGTCCGCTGCCCTGAAGTTGACATTAGTCTGTAACAAGACATTGGTTCAAGGGTAGTGACTAATAAATTTGCAATTTATATACATTGCAGTGGATAATGTGGGGACTGAAGCTTAGATTCCAGTCCTCCTCCTCTGTGTGACCTCAGACAATCCTTTCTCTTTGCCTCTTGTCTGTTCATGCCCTGAACCCTTTAATCGAGGTTGAGATGCCTCCTTGTACTAGGACTGTTTCTTCACTGCAAAAGGTACAGTTATAGAAGTAACTGACGAGTAGGTGCTGGATACAGGGTTAGGTGTTTCTGGACAACAGAGAGCTGAGGCCTCTTCAAGGAGAACTGCCAGAAGGGATGCCTGCCCATAGTGTGGCAGCAGCCTGAGCCAGAGTCTTACCTGGCTTTGACCACTATAGATCTGTGAAAGCTATGGCTTTTGGTATCAGCAACAGGTCCTGATCAGCATGTTGTTATATCTGCAACAACTGGCCCCATGCCTGTCTGCATTTGCAAGAACAAACCATGAAGCAAACTTTGGTCTGGTTTGCAGAAGGCTTTTAAAAATGCATCTTTTATCGCAAAGCAAAAGGAAAAGAGAGGGATGTTCAGGACCTGTTTTGAAGTGCACCGAGAGCGGCTGAGATGCGCAAAAAGGTTGTGAAATTCTTTTTTTGGAGTCAAACCTGGAAATGGTCTGAGGTTACCAACAGACACAGATGTTTCCAATAAGGCAAGGAAGTCAGAGTCACATGGGATTCCTGTGGTCTTCTCACATTTTCGAGAGACTAGGTTTGCATTCTTGTCAGCATTAATGAGGTTATTTTTACATTTGAAACATCATCAGATAGGGGTGATGTAAAAATATATATATTTTTTAGAAAACTTTATTGCTTTTATCATGGAGTAATGGAATGCTTATTTGTGCAAATTGCTCACTAAGCACAGGATCCAAATAATTAGTGTCTCTTCAAAGTGTCAGTTGCATTTCCTTGATAAACATTGTTCTGTCAGGAATTTGTGGGGACATCATTAAAATGTGTTTCAAGCTCAGACTTTGCCAGGTACATCTCAATCTGGGAGCAAATTATATTTTAAATTTTTATTGCATTGCATTAATTGCACTTTCATTTTGTGTTTGTATAGGTAAATATACATATAGATGGTTATAAATATGGAGAAAAAGTATAACAAAACCATGTGTAAATATGTGTAGAGATGTGTCCTAGCTAAATTAACGAAGGTGCAGGGAGAGGAGCTTTTTCCAGACTAGCATAGTTTTGCAAGTTTACTGGTGAAATCACATAAGCTCGTGTCTTGGTAGATCTCAGTGATATGGGTCTGGGACAAATTGTGGTTAGTTATGATGAGGGGATGAGCCTACGAAATACRTGAAAATGTCCCCATTAAAGTAATTGCAATTGTTCTTTTTACTATGAAAGGAAGAATGTGTGTGTGTGCATATGCTGACATAAAAAAATGATCTTAATATCAACAGAACAGTCAGGGTATGAAATAAGACAAATTTACAGCCAAATTGCGTGAATCTTCGCTACAGAAGAGCACTGTTTTTCAACAAAAGCTTACAAAACTCCCTCTGCCCTACGATCACACTAATCTTTTTGTATTACAGTGAAATGCCAAAACCTCAAAGTAACTTGATTTCAGACTTCACCGTGAATGTTTTGTGCAGCCTAAGGAGTTCAGATGACCACTCTGGATTATATCAGCCATTCATCCCAAATTACCGTTTTTTGTGAAGGGCCTAATTCTGCAAAGCAAAGACTTACTCCTGCATGTGAAGTCCCACTGCATTTCTGGAGAATCACTAGAGCATGCACTCTAATGCTGCTGACCGGCGACCTACCTCTACACAGCTGTGCAACAGGGGGACAGCAAAGAGCTGTCTGACCCCGGCCAACAATGGTCTGAAAGTCTTAAGCCTAGAGATGGATAGCTCTTTTAATTTGCATCCTGCTATTATAATTCTAGATCTAGGATGTCTGATTGAGCTGGAGGTTTGTGGGCTATTCTCATATGGCAGCAGGGAGATCTGAGGTTTGGGCACTAGACCGGGAGTCAAAGCCTAGAGTTGCTCCAGTCTCTGCCACTGACACACAGAGTGACCTTGACCAAGCCACTTAATCACCTTCCATTTCTCAGACGCTTTTCCTGCCCTCTAAATGAGGCTAATCCAATGTATTTTCTTTCCCAAAGCATTTGTGAAAATGGCTGGAGGTCAGTAATAGATCTAAAGGATTAGCAACAGTCAGGGCTGTGGGCAGGGACAACTCTATTTGCAGGTATGTGTATAGGTTTGCACAGTGGCCTGTGGGTTCACGTGGTTACAGTGTGATGCTAATAGTACAGAGATTCAGGATTTGGGAGGTTCAGGTCTGTACATCTTAAACTGTATGATGCTCAGATAGTTTAAAGTAGAAGTCCGGCAGTGTTTCTTACATGGTATGCCAGAGTTAATTTTCCTTTTGCAAGCTGTGGTGTTACAAGAAGAAACTCAGTGGGAACCGGGAGCTAGCTTTGCCAAGTCTGTCCACGTGCCATCTGTGGCACCTGTGTCAGGAGTTTACCTGTTTCAGCACACCATGATTCTGAGCTCATGGGACAGCCACCCTTGAGCGCTCCTAGCTGAGTGGGCAATCATCATTGTGTCTAAAAAATGCAGAGGAGGAAAAAAGCAGCCTGAATCATTACCACGTTACAGTAAAATTTCCTTCTATTCTTCCGTTCTTATGCTTTGAAAAACCTGAAAAACCTTTAATCTGCTGCACGTAATTGGGTGTTTCACAGAGGAGATTAGCATTGGCTGCTGTGCCATTTGAGGAATATGAGTGTCTTTTTATTTCTGGCAAATTCAAACTCTCAGAAAACAAAGTCTCCTTTCCATGACTTTCCCTGTCTTGTGGAGAAAGCTGTGTACTTGCAAAGACCTGTCTGGGAAATAACTAGTCGTCTCTCACTGCCCACACAGTGCTGAAATGGGAGGAAATTAAATCTAAACTAAAAAGAGAGGGACAGTGCTGCCACATAGCCTGGGGCCTTGCTCCTTGTTTGTTATAGTGGTGTATTCATATGCTCCAGGCATCAGCTTAAATCAAACCCATTGTGCCAGGTGCTGTACAGGTATAAAATAAAACCAGAATCTTAGCCTTGTTTGAGGTAAGGGGCAAGAACAAGTATAGACAGGTAAAGCGAGACAATGTGGCAGTACTAATTTATCTGAATGCTAAACAGTGGATCTACAATACCAGCTGGAATAATCTGTTAATGTAGTTCAAACCTTCCTTTGACCACAAGGAACAACTTTTGCTAGTTCATTCTCCCTCAGCCCATCTCCCATGCAGCTTCCAAAGAAGGAACAGTGCAGAGTTCTAGCCGAAACTGAATATATGCATGTGTGTTAGAGCCCGGAGCAGGCACTGCCTCTGGAGATCGGGCTGTAGGAGGGGGAGAGTGCAAAACTCTTGCTGGGTCAGAGCAATACTCTTCTGGACTAGTGGGACAGGGAATTAGACCATCAGATGTGTCTAACTGTGCAAAACTCGCAGAATATATTTTTGTTTGCCGGAGGACAGATGTCTAGGTGCAAGCACTTAGTCAGTGATGTGGGTTTCTCCATCTATCTCAGTACTACCTCCCCTCTTGATACAAAGGCAAGTGCTTGTGTTTCCATTCCGGTTCCTCTTCCCCTCCCATCCTCGCTAGGCCCAAGCACACAACTGCATCTTGTTCCTCAGAGAAACTGTATGAAACAGGGTTTGTCTGGATTTTAGTACAGCACTGAAACCGTCACAAGTGCTGAGCTTTACTGTAAAGTGTGATTTGAATTGAGGCAAGAAATTACCCTACTTAAGTGTTGACTTGAGATTTCCAGAGCAGTGAGGGACTGGGCAGGCTCTCTGCTCAGAGGATATTCCTGCGTGGGGCTCATGGAAAGGGCAGCCTTTGGTATAATGAGCTGAGAAACAAAAGGGGTTCCTAGTTTGTTTTAAAGAGCAGAAGGCAAAACAAGCCAATGGAACAGCATAGTTCAAACTTTCCTCTGCATGGAGTGAGTAGTTCTGCAGCTGTGGGGTAAATGAAGTAACTATTGGAGTAAAACCCTTACTGGAGCAGTGCAATGATAATAAAGCTATGCTATGGGGGTAGAATTGCAGAACCCAGGAGACCAGATGCAGAAAAGTGTCTAGGTATGTAACTTCTCACAGAAGACATTGCAAATTTGTTCAGTAGGTGTTCAGGTTCTTAGAAATCAGTAAAAACATAGGAAGTGAAACTCCTATAACAGAAAGAATAGGATTTTGATGCAGAGAGAATCACCTTGTGACAGATGTCTAGAAAACCCATCTCTCCCATGCATGTTTCTTGCTGAGTGAATGTTGATGTTGCATTTGGGTCGTGTTTCCCTGGTGCAGCTTCCAGCAGTGGGCTGGACTTACTCTCCTTATCCTTATGGGAAAGCGAGGTCATTGTTTCCTGTGGGATTGCAATAAATTCCTAAAAATAAGCAGCAGCCCCAGCTGAAAAATTTGGACTGTGTCTGGGTCCATCTGCGCTGAGAACTTGTGAGGGGAACCCTAGGTCTTACATCAGCGATCAGAGGGCCCTCAGGGACTTGCTAGGCACGCAAAGCCACCCAGAAACAAAAGCACCGACAGCAGATGCTTTACCTGTAGTCCAAGGCACAGCAAGGGATGACTTAAACTACAGCTTAATTCAATCCTTGGCTTTCCCTGGTCAGGCCCCCATCCTGGATGTGAAAGCATGTGGTACCTTCGGGACGCTGGGCAAATATCCTTCACGAAGTGCAAAAAGAGCAAACAGCATCAGATTGAAGATTTAGGATGGAAGCTGTGAAGACAAAGGCACAGTGCTTCTAGGAGTGGGACAGTCGGTAGAGTGGCTCACGCCATATCAGTGTGTCACGCAACAGACAGGTTGAAGCATAACATTTGTAGCGTTAGAGCCACACCTCTCTGGTCAGCCGTCCCTGGCATTACAGATGTGTAAGTCCTAATAACTGCAGGGCCCTGCTTCCTGATCCATTTTTGTTAATACACATACAAATTCCAAACGTGTAAGTGGTATTTCAGAAGAGCCATGAAGAGATACGGTGGTGCATGGCAGGGGAGCAACCGCCCTGTGTGGGTGGCCCGTGTAACTCCAGCTGGCCTTGTGCTGCTTTACGTAATGCTGTTCTGCTGCCAGGGCTTCAGCTCTCCCTCTTACCTCTGCTGTAATTGGTGTCCCACTGAAACCTGCAGGTACTGTGCTGTGTGTGCCACCCCTTGCCCAAGGCAAGTGGATAGGCAAAGCCCAGTCTCTTTCAGAGAGGAGTCCAGGACTCTACCAGTAATGAAGAACCCCTTCCTGTATGTCCCTACAAGCAGTAGGCACCTATACTTGGTAAATCATGGCCTACATCCCACCCCGTACCGCCAGTGACGTACAGACCATGGGCAATTTATTTCAGCATTAGCACCAATGATTGGTCGTCAGCCGTTATGCACTTGCAATAAACTCAGCCGTTAGCAGGTTCATGAGGAACTGTAAAGCCCATTAAGTATTGCTGGCACACAGGAATACTAATTTTAACTTAAGGCTGCATTATTAGAGCTATATCAAAAAATACAGAAGGAATGTAGCAGTTAGCCTGGGCCTTTGCTTGGAGTGCACAAATCCAATGAAAACATCCCTAAAGCCATAATTATTTGTTCATAATTGGATACTGAGGAGCAAATTCTGCCACCTCCAGTGAGTTCACTGCAAGTCGTGAAATCTGTTTCATTATAGAGTAGCCAAGATGAATGGTAATATGGGGAAGGCTAGGTATTACTAATTAACTATGAATATCACAAAGCACATGAGCAAAATCTATCATCCTGGAAAGTCCCCTGAGTCCTCTCTTATTTTGAATTAGGAGTCTATTTTAGAGATGAGGAAATTCAGATTTAAGGTAATTGATTTCACACCATGCTGTTTCACAGTGTCATGAATAGAAACCTCCTCCTGAAACAAAGAACAGAAACCAGGAGATATGATTTCAAATTCCCCCGCTTTGAACACTAGACCATGTTCCCTTTTCAGACCTGAGAATTAAAACCAGCTGTGTGGACTCCCAAGTCACCCCCCCCACACCTATACGTTGCTATGTTGCTACTTGCTTGACAATTCTTCTTTCTGCAGACTCAAAAACGCACAGGTGCTAATGAGGAGCTATTGTTTAACCCATTGTTAAGTCTAAGCTAGCAGGTTTCTGTTGATAGGTTGCAGAGCTTGAGAACAAAATTGTAACCTTTCTGCACATACTATTGCTGTGTGGTTTTCCATTAATAGCCATGGAAAAGTTAACCTAAACATTAGCGCTTTTTCCTGGAACTAACAGCTCCAAAGCCAAAAGCCTGCTGATCTGCTCATCGGCTTGCAGGACTACTGCAAAGCAGACTGCTTGTTACCGTAAAAACAAAGCACAGAGCTGGCTCTTGAATTGCTGGACCTCTGTTTCTGAAGCAGGGAGTAGCCAGCTCATAAAGGGGAGCGCCCCAGYCATATCTCGATCCAGGGCAAAATTTCCCCTAGACAGAATTACAAGGTTATGCCTCTAACATTGACGGTCAGAGATCTGCCTCAGAAGCCAAGGCAAATCTAGCAAACAGGAATTATTTCTCACTAAATGCTGGTAGGACAATATTCAGCAGGCAGTAATTCCTGTTTCCTCAAGCCATTAGCACTGCCCTGCACGGGGTAATTTTACTGAGTCGTGTAAYGTGAAAACAGCCATTGAGTTGTGTTCTTCTCACGTTCACATCGTGGCAGGTCCTGTCCTGAACCATGCCCCGTCTTCTTTGCCCAAAGATAAATTGCATCCAGAGGGATCCTCCCCATATCACTGATTTCTGCAGGCTGCAAGATCCTGCAGGCTCTTTCTTCCTCTCCAGAGGGATGTTTACCACTGCCCTTGATTAGTTGTTCCAGTTATCACTGCCAAAAGAATGTGTTTCATTTTTCATTTGAATTTTTCTCCCTTTTCCTCGTACACAGTAGGCTTTTTTATTCAACCTCCAGATGAAAGATTACAATCCTGTGTGAGACAGTGTCTTCGATGTGTCACTCAGCATTTCTCCAAGACTAGCTACCTCCTTCCAGAAAGACAACGGGAAGAATGACCAGATCTTCCTGGAAATGACACCCATCCCACAGCATAAATACGCCAAAACTAGCTCCWGCAAAAGTAATCAGGCCTGTTTGCTGACATACAAGTGCCCACTCATCGCTGAAAGAGCCACACTCCCGAACTCTGGCACGAGCCAAAGATTGAGGCTATTAAGCTTATTCCCACGCTCGAATTTGGCAAGGTAGAAGCTTSTATCATCTTGTTTCACTTTTTGTAGGAGTTTGCTCTGAATGTTTTCTTTTCAATAGGTTCCCCGGCTGGTTCAGTTACAGATATCAAGAACCAGAGGGTGGCAGAGCAATGGGTATTATCTGGGTTGTGGTAGGTCTGAAGAGCCAGGCTCAGACGAGAAGTTATGAGTAAGCTTATGAGTAAGATTTCAACTGGAAGTTGAGTTGGCAGAACCACTCTTTGTACTGTGGGGCCCTCAGATACACAGTGCTATATATATAGGTAYATGCGAGCTTTAGTCATAAGCCAACATGACTGAGCTGATACTCTAAATAAGCTCTTACTTATTTCAAATTCTGTGAAGGATCTGCAAAAATTTCAATACTTCATGGTGTTTAAAGTAGTTTCCTCTATTCTTGAACGTATACTGCTTTTGGGTTGCTTAAACAGAACAGGATCATATAAATACAAATACAAACCATTGCTTTAACATCTGAATAGACCAAACCATATCAAGGCATCAGAGAAAGTTAGGCAGTTTTTCTGCTGCTTTTTTCCTTCTGAATTTAGACAGGGTGCTTGTCTGCAGTGTAGGAAACTGCCTCTGATATAATTGGAGTTCAGTGGCCATGTGTAAGATCACTTGTCACTAGTTGTGATAATGTGTTTATCATTCTCATTTGGGGTAAATCCCACCTCCTACTGGCTTCAGAAGGAAAAACACCATTTTGTACCACTCTGTTCCTGGGAGTTAGAAAGTCAAATCTCGCATGGCGTGTAGTACTGAGACCCAACAGAAGACTCTGGATCTTGCTCCAAACTTTATCACTGCAGTACTTTTCACAAGGTCTTTTAAGGTAAACCATAACGGTCCATAGTTTTCAGTGCTGCCTCTGCAATAAGAGACCAGGTTATTAGAACCCTGTTGGAGTGATGATCTTATCAATGGAAGTCGTCGTCTTAATTTTGGGAGAAAATAGGTCAAGCCTCCAATTTATTAGTTATTGAGTGGCCAAGGTGGCAGGAGTGCCTTGGGAATGGTAGGTTTTATGAGCAACGCTGAGTTCTACACTCTTTATTTAGTAATGAGACACAGATGGGAATGGTTTTGTTGCGATGATGTTTTATCACGAAATGAGACAGTTTTTAATAGTTGTTTGGTGACTAACAGATAGAGAGGTAGCCATATAATTAGCGTGCTTGCTGCAGGAGGCAGTGTTTCCTGGCATTACCAAGCGTACTCAACACAGACTGATCTCACTGAGAGAGGCTGGCTAACAAAGCCCAGAAGCTAGTTAACAGTTTCCCAAAACTGTCTCCAGACACCCTTGTGTGATTTAAAAGGCAGCACGCTGCCAGCTCAGGTCGTACAAGCAGGGATATTTCAAGCTTGCAGAATCCTACCATGTAGCAGAAGCAGCCTGGTATTTTGGGGGTTATCTTGATGAGGGTTCAGAGCAGCAAAACCCGCTGGGAACTCAAGAGGTCCCTGACCAATGCTGTTCCCAAATGATAAAATATTGGTGGGAAGCAGATATTGATTATTCTCACCCTGGTCTTTTCCCAGTATCACCTTTGTCCAGGCACAAAGGGATGCATTTTTGGAGAGAGGTTTTGTAAAGTACCCTATGCAAAGACCACTTTCACAAGAGGGGATCCACACCACATTGGCTATAGGCAATTTTTCTCTGTAGCCACAGGAAAGGCAGCATGAGCTGTCTGTGCCATTTGGCTCTTGCAGGCTGCGGACAGGCAAACTGCCAGTTTACCGCCTTCCTCTCCCTGTGGGGCTCAGAGCTGCTATCAGATCCACTGTGACTCTCCACTCTGTATTCCTCCTTCTCTCCCCACTCATCACCCTCACAGATGTTTGTGGAAGTTTCATGCCTGGACTGAGTTCAAATCAAGCACCCGGGTTCTTTGGTAGGGAGGGTTTGGCTTGGAGAATTTAATGTTAGTTTCTCACATCCATGTATGTGCTTTGCTTTTAAAGTAGCTACAGTTTAGTAAATCATGTCTTTGCAGAGACTAGTGGTAACTCTTACGTATATTTAATGTTTGCCTGTTATTCATTTGGCCAGTATCTCCTACAAGTTTTTGTGCATGCTTGATTCAGAATCAGGTATCAAATCACAGGTTAATTTTTACATTTCTTTTTTCTCTCTCTCTCTTTTTTCCCTTTTTCTCTTTCTGTCTCTCTCTCTTTTCTTTATTTCCATATTTCTTTTTATTTCTCTCTCCTCTTTCTCATAACAACAGGGTAAACCAGGATATTGTTTATGGAAAGTTTGAATTACTAATGACCCATACAAAACAACATTAAGGATCATATCTTTTCCAGTGCCTCTTTTGAAACCCAGAAGCTCAGAAGCCAGTCCCAGTGTTTTATGATCTTTAAATGTTGATATTTTTCCAGGTATTAATTCCAGCTTGATAGGAAACCAAGAGAAACAGAAACATTTTTCATCTTCACTTCAGAAAAATGTGCTCCGTCTTCCTCTGTTAAAGAGATATCTTTTCAGTACCGTGGAGGGCATGGCACTGCTCTGGGACCGACTTCCCTTTCCTAAATTACCTTTCTGCTGTCCTGTTTGTGAGCCTCACCCTGAACAGCTGGAACCACAGAGAGCAGGGCTGAAATGAAACAAAGAAAAAAGCTTCCTCCCAGTTTCAGTCCTGCTGTGATGGGGGCCAGAGAACTAGCTGGTTAGAGAAAAAAGAAATACTGCAGTGTCCCAGGAGAAAGGTCCATCCTCCCCGCAGCTGGATTCAACGTGCCAAATCCCAATCAGTGTCTTTGTGCAGGTCACTGTGCACTGTGCTCTAAGTGACAGTCCCTCTCCCAGTTAGTTTCCAGACTCAGATAAAAGCAGAAGGAGAGGCAGGAGGAGGTAGGAAGTGGCTTGGACAAGGCTGTGGAGTTCCTAGGAAATGCCACAGCTTGGCTGAGGCATCTGCTGCTCTTTGCACCTCTGCTTGCCAGATCCATGTCCAAGACACAAATGCTCCAGCTCGCTCTCTTGAATGCTCAGCAACCACCACCCTGTGCTACGACCTCAGTAGCCTAATGTCCCCCTCACCCCACATCCCACCCTTCTCTTTCAACCCTGGCAGCGCTCCTCGGTCAACCAGATGTGAAGAACAAAAGGAAAAGCTTGGATCAAGTGTGCAACCCTACGGCACTCTGCATGCAAAGAGCTCGCAGGGCAAGGCCCATGGTCAGAGGAGACAAGCCTCCCACAGCTGAGTGCTTTGTTGTCCTAAAGGCAGTGCTGCTGCCTTCGTCCCTAAGACAATTAGCTGTTGAAGGTGAAAGAGCAAGGCCACTCCAAGCAGAATTCATTATGCATATGCCTGCGAGCAGTACTCTCTAGAAAAACAAAATAAATTGCGAGTGAATTGCCCTCATTGATTTTGCTGATTCCACTAAATTTCAGATCTAATAATGTCTCCATATTGCTTCAATTGTCTCTTCTGAGGCACAGCTGTGACTCTCCCCCCTGAAGCGTTGCGGCTGCAGAAAGGGAAATAAAACCTAGCCAAGGCGTTCAGCGCAGCAGCCTTTTAATATACAGCCTGTTCCCTACGTTCATACATTCTGTATCTCCAACTACTGTCTCCCTGCTAGAAAGACTAATAGAATTGGCTCCTTTTATTCTCAAAGCTGTGGTATAATCTGGTTAAGGAGTTTTTTCTCCTGGGATGAAAGGTGACTTCTGTTTAAGGATGCAAAGTAGCATTTAGTGGAAATGGTTTCATTTCCTGCCTCCTGGATGTTCTGCCACCATCTTCCACATCCACCCCATCTAAATTTGGACACTTAAATGAAGTTATAAACCTTGGTGGATAGCCAAGAGGGGCTGCTAGCTGGTGGCCATTGAGACCCTCCTAAAATCACAGTCACATGGAGGTCCTTATGTTTCCACTGATTGTAGAGAGATCCTGCACTCCTCTTACCTGTAGTACCTCAGACACTCGCTCTGGTTTTGCATCCAGATCCCAAGGCTGAACAAGGCATTTGGGACCATTTATTTAGAGGGTCTGTTACTGCTCACATCAACTTCTGTTATCTGTGGGATGAACTGAACTGTGCTGGCAATGGAGAGCCCTGTAAAAGCTTGAATGGATGGGTGATTAGCCAGCCAACTTGATCTTCATCCAGACAGTTTTCCAGATAAAACAGCACTGAACCAGGGAGTAGGTCGATGATGCTGGTGTTTTATTTTTCTATTGCAATTGCATGGTACAAAGCCCAGCTGTGGATCAGGGCCCCCTTCTGGTAAGTGCAGGTGGGAAAACGCATCTCTTGCCATGCATTTCAGAGAAAGCTGGGTCTTCCGGAGCTCTAGGATTACTTGTTTGTGGTCACACTCTGGCTAGCACAACCTCTGCACTTTYATGTCTGTTATCATATTCCTAGATACAAGATGAGAGCCCTGTTTAACATCCAGCTTTTTRGTTAAAGTAGCTCTCTTCCTCCTGGGTCTGCTTTGCATTTGTACCCAGGGCACTAGTAAAACCTTTCCTGCCTCGCATGTGCAATGGCATAGCAATTTGTTTCCTGGATATCTCCGTGTCATTCGATCTGACAATTCTCCTCCCCTAGGAGATGTTGGCTTCTCCCTCTCCTTTGAGGCAGTGTAGCTGCCAAAGTCCATCTTAGTCCATCTGCACTGAAAACTCCTATCTGGCATTCTCCCCCCTGCATCTGCATGGGTGAGAGAAATGTCAAGCAATGAAACAAGAACTCCCTTGGTCTGTCAGTTCACGTGAAAAGAGGAGAAAGCCTGAACTGCSTACCTGCCCTTCGCATATGTTGGATGCCCTGCAGAATTACCCATTGCACAGTAGTAGAAAGTGTTGCCAAACAGGTCACTGTCAATTCGCTGCAGRGCAGCTGACCCAGGCAGCAAAGGAAATATGAGGAGATAGGGAACGGTATGCTTGAGCTGAGAAAAAAGCACGCTCTGTCCTGTTTTAAGGGGAAGAAGGTTTGAACTCAGAAGTTAGACCAGCGTAATGCACAAGGGAGTGGGAAAGAGGTGTCTGATGAGTACAGCTACATGCTGTGCTAGCTCTGGGTCAAGTCTGGCTCTCATGTCTGCACTCCCATGCTGTCTGTTCTCTAGTCTGCATCTGAGTGGCTTATGCTCAAACTCCAGTCCAACTACTTGTTCAAACCAGACAGCATGTCCAGCAAGCCCGTGTGAAAGCACAGTTATCAAGGACAGTGGAGACTTAATCATGTTTGAAAAAAGCGCTCTCTAATTTCAAAGCAACTCTATTACTGTAGAGAAAGAGTTATCATTAGTCATGGATATAAGCAGTAGTTCATGAACACAGGCTCACTAGGTCATAGCTGACTACAAAAACTAGTGTAAACATAGCGCAGCTATACGTTGGTATGAATTGCTAGCACCTTTTTTATGATAATGGCACTGTCGATCTATCCAAGCCAGTTTTCATCAATAAGAAGTCAAATCTTTGCTGATGCACAGGATGTACTCTCTTACCCTTTTGGACCGTGCCCTGGGCATTGCTGTGATGAGTACTAGATGGTTTTTAGTCCTCAAGCCCTGCCCGGCCCCAAACCCAAAGATTTCTGAGCCTCACTGCATCCTCTTGAATGCTCTTAGGGTGGTGCTCAGTTCCATTTGGATCAGCAGCATCATAACCTCACCCCTGGAACATCCAGACAGAGTATCTCTCCACGCAGAAAAAATTGCAACTTTTTGTTCTCTGGCTGGGATTCCTGGACTGCTGCTTTTTGTTCGGGTTTATTTTATTCTCAACATGAATAAAGAAAACAAAACTAGTGCAAGTAATCATCTGAAACTACTAAAGTTGCATTGCAGGAGATGTTGAACTAGAACAAGGAAAACATGCTCATGGGGGACTTTTTCTGAGTAGAATTGGTTAATCTTCGATTCAGACTTTCACTCACTCAGCAAGCCTGCCCCGCAATATTTACTTAAATACTTCACAGCAAAGTGCGTTAAAACGACGTTAAAGCAGAGACACCAGACCACAAAGAGCAAATAGAACCAGGGATGCTCTGAGATGAGACAGCGGTGTGCTTATTTCAGGCTTTCCTCTGCCTGTCAGATGGTGCCCCCTTTTTGGCCAGCACCGGAGATGCTGGGATGCTGCGGAGGGAGCGTAGTGTTTCTGGTCAGGGGTGTTGCCCGCTCTGGCATTTCATTTTGTATTGGCATTTTGTCCTGTGCGAGGGATGGAGAACATGTCCCCACTGTGCAGATGCTAACGGTAGCGCAGAGTACACAGCAGTGGTCAAGCCTCTCCCCCCTTTTCCCCTCTATGTTGTTGTGCTGTAAGGACAAGCCTTAACTGAGAGACCATTAATCCTCAAGGAGGAGCATTGCCATGGGCGTATTCATGACCGTTACATGGGTCTCTGCTCTGCCCCGGAGCCTGATTCCTCGAGGAGAGCCTGAGTTGAAGCCAGAGGTTCTTCCTGCTGACAGAAGGCCAGGGCCGAGCCATGCAGAGAGGGTTCGGCTGCCACCGTGCTCAGAGCAGCCCTGAGGTGATGCTCTCATCTTGAACTTGATGCAGTTCAAGGCGCTGTGAAATCTTTGTTTTCCTTAAATGACCTTTGCTTGCACAAGACAGCCTGCATTCAGCTGTGGGCTGCTCTGCATACTTCATTGCTTCAGCAAGGAATCCACTTTCCTCTGCTGAACGGCAAAGRCTCAGACAGATGTTTCTTCATATCCACAGAGCGTGATGATATAATTGGCAGAGCTCTTGGAGAGGAGCTGTTTGTATCTCTTTATGTGTCAGCCCCTTCCACGCCAGCTCCTCTCATCCCTGTCAAATCCTTCTCCAGCACCCTTCTGCCTTTCTACCAGCATTTCCCTTACTTCACTTTGTGTCCCTCTTCTGCAGAGCATTTGTCCGTAGGCTGGGTACAGCAGGGAGAAGATACAGAGCTGTGCAGAGGATTCAAAATGGCTGATGTTGTTACCCCAACAGATCTACTCCAGCCTGCATGGGCTCAGTGCTCCATTTGGCATTTTTTCACCAGGAAAAACATTTACTTTGGGAGAGGAGAGGAAAGCAGAAAATATGCTCACGCTCACAAATCCAAAAACAAAGTATGGACTCAGAAATCCTCTAGTGCCTTTTTGGATGATTTCATATCTAAAAGAATGAATCCATAATACAATAGTGCTGATTATGACACTTGAGTATTTACAGTGGGATCTTTCGCAGGTGGAACTTAGGAGGGAAAAAAAGAACAGCTCGGAGGGCAAAGGTTTTGTTTAAAAATGTACAACAAACTGTAGCTTAGCACCGAAGAGCGAGAAAAGCAGTTTATTGGCTTCTCAAGAGCACTAGAATATCAAGACATCCTAATGAAGAATGGCTGTATTTCAGGAAAAATTCTGAGCAAGAAACTGTCGTAGTTAAACAAATCTTCCCTTTTGCCTGGTTGGTAAATGATTAGCAAGAGGACACAAAACCCAGGTATGTGAAGGAGAGAGAGGCTCCAAAGGTGCACAGTCCAGATTTCATGCTGTTGGAAGTTTAAGACTGAGGTCTGGGAAGAGGCATCTGTAGAGGCAGGGACCACGGGTCGTGCACTGAGTCAGACGCCAGCTCTGAAGAATAGGAACGGCTCTTGCCAGCTCTTGCAGCTTCAGTATGACTTGAAGTACTCGATGCTCTGTTTAAAGATCCTGGAGTCAGAAAACAGTATGAGAGGATTGCATCCTCCTTCACTACAAAAGCTGTTGTTAGGGTTTAACCTCTCGGTTGCTCAGTACAGGACTTGCTCTTATAACATCCGTCTCTGAGAAAGAGAGGGAACAAAGCAGTGTGCCCAGGAATACTTAAACTGACGTCAGATTTGCATACAGCCAGGAAGGTATCTATCTCCGCTGTGATGCCATTGCCTCGGCCAGTAACTGTGCTTTTCCACTTTGTTCTCTTTTGTTTTAGGGCCGTTGCATCAATTTCACCAGAGTGAAGAACACAGAGGCCCCACCCAAATACCCGCTCAACAACGCATATCCTCCATCATCTCCACCTCCAGCACCCATCTACAACCCCCCGCCCCCGGCTCCGATCTATACCCCCCCTCCACCCAGCTCATCCACACCCCACACCCCATCCCCGTCCTCCACGCTCCCACCACTCCCCCCACCGCCCCAAGCCCCACCACCCAACCGGGCCCCCCCTCCATCTCGGCCCCCACCTCGCCCAACAGTCTAGGGGGTAGGCCTTGCTCCCGTCTCTTCCACAAGCGTTCGAGAGGCTTTTTCAGCAGTACTGTATCACATCCATCTTCCCGGGGGGGGGTGGGGGGGGGGCTAGAGGAAGTCGGACCGTTTTTGAAATGGGTGACAACAGAACGAACGACTTCGTAGTCGTCTTTCTCCTTTAGTTTTCTTTTATTTTTAAAATCCCTTGTGCATCAGTGCCACCAAACTATCGAAGCAAGAAAAGCCAAGAGACTGCAGGAACAAGGCAAATAACTTGAGTTCCATTTCAGCAAGGCTCTCCCCTCTCTTTGTCCCCAACACTTCCCTGTGCCTTACCATGGTGATTCCAGGATACACTGAAAAAAAGAAATGAGTAACTAGAGTAAGCTCTCTGGAAAGGCAATTCTCCCCAGGGAAGGACTGCAAAAGACTCGTCCAAGTGCAGACATCCCAGCTAGCTACCTGGAGACAACTGCACAAACTTCATGGTACAAGACTCAAGGTATGACAGAAAGCTGATCACATCTCACTCACGTGCCAGCTGCCAAGCAAATAATGACAACAGCAGGTCTGCAAGTACAGAAACCCTTGTAAATCTGAAAAGAATTGATGACAGGCAGCTGTTCCCATGGACCATGAATTGGAGAAGGGAAGGTATTGTCATCTCGGAGGGTCCAGAAAGCAGAAGGGGTAGGTCTCTGGTGTCTGGATTTGCGTATGTTGGTATGTGGAAGTGCAGGTGAATGAAAATGGAGTGCCACTAGGAAAACGAATTACACAGAAAAATAAACCAGTCAGTATGTCACAAGGCTTTGACCCCATCCCCTGAGGACAAGGAATAATTGACGACAGGTCAGCCTTCAGCGCTCCCAGTGGGACAGAGGAGTTCATAAAAATTGAGCAAAGGAATCTGGGAAAGGTATGGTTGACAGAAGAGTCTTTGCATTCAGTTTAGACTAATTATGTCCATCTAGTTAATAGCTCTGCAGTTCAGCAGTGTAATTTAATGCTGGTTTCCATTTTAGAAGGCAAGTTTCTGAATATAARTAAGAGGTTAGGTGTATCGATTTCTCTAAATCCAGTCTGCTTGGGCTCCTTGTTATTGTCAGTTTGAAATGGTTACCACTGATGCGTTTCTGTTTTTTCTGTAAATTGCATTCTTTCGCCCTAGAAATGTTTCCACATGGATTTTTATTTTTTGTTTTCCTTTCCTGAATAAGTAGCAGATGCCTTCCAAACTCATAGTGAAGAAGAGCCAGTGTGCTTACTCACTCTTGTCAACTCTCAACCACATCACTTCTATTAGCAGTTGTTGACTAAGGCAAAAATCAACACACCGGACATGCAAGATGGGAATCAGTCTTCCAAGAAATGCACTGGCTGCATTTCTCCATGCTTTCTCCTCGCCTTCATGGGACCCCCACCATATTCCACAATATTACGTATGCACATGTTTTATCCTATAGCAAACCTTCTGAGCACCTGCCTTTGCAACACAGTGCTAGAAATAGGTGAGATCACTCAGCACTTCAGTCAAACCTCTGGCTCTCTAATTTACTGTCAGGATCAGTTCTCACGAAATGACTCTCTCTCTGGAAATTGCGAAGTCATAAGAGGTAAACCGTCTTTGTAGCTGCAGTTCTATGAATATCTAAGGGTTCTCATAATCATATAATTTTTTACCAGATAAAGAAATGCTTTGCCAAATACTTACTTCAGTGCTGTTGGAAATACTAATTCTAGCTTTTCTAGCAAAAAAGAAAAAAGGAAAAAGAAAAAAAATGCTCAAGGAGGAAAAGGAACAGATGAAAAAGACTCAGTGGAGACTTGACCTGGGACCCTTTTGATGAGGACGTTTGTGAATGAACCCTTACCCTGAGACTCAGAGTCAGTCTAACTGTCATTCACCAGCCTTACCCACCGCTAGGTCAGTATGTCATCTATTAGATGAGATAAATACATCAGTCACGATGGATCTGAAGAGTCAATCTACAGCCAAGGCTGGCTGTTCTGCAAGAACGCTGATTAATTCACCCACAATGCTGTTTTGTCTGCAGGCAGCACAGAGCAGTCCCCAATTAGGAGCAAAACCAACAGTTTTGCTGCTCGCTAGGTCAGATTGTATCAGCTACAGGCCATGGTTAGTTCAACAAGACGACTTTGTGATTGTCAGGTGGGAGTGGGAAACTTTAACACCCTGACACAAGTTTGGTTGGACTCCCTCTTGTGATGGATGGGATCTAGCTAATAGCTGTTCGATTTGGTTTCATGATGAAAGGTGTAAAAACTGGGAATAGTGTAATACAGGATCAATAGATATTTCTCTTAACAGATCCTCAGTATTTCAAAAAAGTTTGGAAAGGAAATCGATTTTCAACAATACAGCATTGAGAATTTTATTTTTTTTTAAGTGTCAGTTAACCAGTAAATCTAAACCTACTGCTGGGGAAAAAAATAAAAGCAGTGTATACTCCATGACTAAAGCTAACTTCCTGCAGATGTATATAGAAATTTTCATTCTCCCCAAACTAAGGGAAAAAAACCCCTATGGTATTAAAGAAGCAAAATAAAATCTAGATCAGGCTAGAAAAATCATAATTTTAAAATACCCCCTATGTAATCATCCAGTTTATGAATAAAAAACAAACTCCAAATTTTTTGTTGTACATATTGTTACTGCATGCTTACCATATGTTAGATGGAAGCATCTCCTATCCATTGTGGATAAAAGAACATTTTTCAAGTTGTAGTAAATTATTATAAAGCCAATGACATTTCATGGCATGTTATCGTATCAAGCTGTGCTTGTTGTATTTTTTTCTTTATGGTCGTATTGCTTTTTTATAAATGTACAAATATTTCCTGTAGTGACGAACACCTATTTTACATAGCATTAATTGAAGCACTAGAGCTCCAGGCTATACACTCCCTTGATCCATTGGCAAAGAGTTTTGCACGTCGATCCAGGGTGGGATATGGCCAGAGCGCAGTGGGTAGAGACAAACAAAACGGGTGTGGGATAACTGGATGCCGAAGCAGAGCACCCATGCTGCTGCCAGTGAATCGGTTTTGGTGGACCCTTGCTAGCATTCTCAGAAAAATTAGAGCACGTTTGGTGGCGGACTTTGTACCTGGTCTTGTATTTAGGATCAACCTAAATGTGGCTGCTAAAATGGCTTCCCAAAAGYACCGCACATGCTTTTAAAAATCATACTCCTTTTATGCCGGTCCCTAAAGATTAATTTAGGAACTTAACGTAAGGCAATCAAGAGTGAAAATTTGGTCCTGAATTTAAATCAGCTTCCCCTGACAATTAATGCTATGTAAATGAGGTTGAATTAGCTGGTATACCATATACTGATATATGGTACCCTATGTATTCTCTGTCTATAAAACTCTCCTAGAAACACATTACACAGGCTATCAATCCACACTAGCCAATTTTTAAGTAAACGTTCGTTACAGATCAAAAGGAGTTGAGCGGCACTACATCTGCTCTGCAATTTCAAAAGACTTCAGCAGGTCTCACTGTTTACTAGTTGCACATGCTCCTATACAGGCTGGTCTAAACAGCAATAAATAGATGTCTGATGGCATTAAATAAACAGTTGTTTCATTTGCTCTAAATAGGTCACTTTGATTACTCCCGTTGTTTTTCATTCATGCAAAACTTTCTGTCAGTGTGTCTTGCAGCCTCAAAGGACTAAGCAGCTGCATTTGACAAAGATTCAGATTATTTTTTTAATTGCTAAAATGTTACAAATTGTTGCTGGCTGTATTTTGTAGCATTCACCCACATGAACTTTGTGGTCATCCAAATTCTCTACCCCTTGGTGTGTGAAGGCATCTTCTGTCACTGTTTATTTTGTGGAAGGGGGGGAATGTCTGGCTTCTGAGAGCTCTGGCAAGATTTGAGGGTAACCAGYCGGTAACATTGCCTTATATGTGGTGCTGATGCAGCAAAGGAAAAGAAACAAGCCTTCTGTTTTGATGTTGAATTACATTTTGTCAGTTCAGCCAGCGCTGTGCAATGATGTTTTACTCCCTCTGTTTGTTGCATGTGTCATTTGTTAAATTCAGTCATTACTCTTGCTGACCTTGATGTTATTATTAAAGAACTACACAGATTTGTGTTGGGCTCCATAAGATTCATTGACTAGGCAAAGTGAACGAAGCAGGAGGCAGGAGAATCCTGGGCGTCAAGTTTTCTCATAAAACTGGCTTTCCGTCATCCTGGAGAACTCAACCTTGGTGATTTTCGTCCCGACAGCACTTCCCAGAGCACTTCTGCCTGACACAAAAGCTATTTTCATTCAGACGTGACACAGCCTAAACTGTCTGCTCCTCCGCTGACACCCAGAGCCTCGCCTTCCAAACGCAGGATAACTTCTCATTTCGCGCAGCTAACTCAGCAACCTTTAACAAAGCATAACGACTACTAGAAATAACTAAGCATGTTTCCTCTCACATTTGCTGATAGTCCTTCTTTCTTCCTCTCTGCTTAACTATCACTAACTCATCTGGATTTTGATATGGTTGGAATATTTTATTCCACAAAGAAGATTAACAGAGCATGAAGAAGTTCAGCCTCAACACCCTGCCCTCTTTCAGCAAAGCATGCAAGCTCAGGCTTTTTAGCTTCCTCTGAAAATGTGAGCAAGCAGTTTCCTCAGCACGTCAAACCTTGCAAGTCTAGGCTCAGTCTGGATTTTTCTTGCTGTGTTTTATTTAAACCAAACTTGTATCTAGTAAATGCAAAGAGGGAAGCCACAGTACTCAACAGGTCCTGCTCTCTCGCTCTGAAAAAAAGGTGCTTTTTAAATGGAGACTATCAAAGAAAATCAGTTGCTCTTCTCAGAAGAGGACAGGTAAAAAAAAAAAAAAAAAAAAAAAGCAAGGAAAGTTAAACCTCAGCATAGCCCAAACTCAGAAGAGATGATGCAAACCCACCAAGCCTTGATGGTAGCTCTGGGTCTTTCAGGGCATGCATTTACACAGACTTTGCATAAAGTCCCATCACTACATTGAGGAAAAAAACCTGAGAAAAACACTGTAAAAAGACCCAGGCAGGCTTGTTTGCTCTTTCAGTCAGCTGCCAACCCTGCTGCCTCAGGAAACCCTCTGCTCCCTGAGCCTGTTCCCTGCTCAGGGAACTGCATTGTGCTACCATCATAGCAGACTTCATCACCATACATGCAACAGGACAAAAAATTCCCCAGATAGAACATTTTTTGGAGCAAAGTTACCCCAAAGCAAGGACACATGGACATGAGGCTGCTAAGTAGCCCTGAGCATGTGGCCACCCCCATCTTGGTCTTGGTCCTAATTAGCCACCTGTGTYCCTCAACAAGCCCCACCTGGGAGCAGGTCTGGGCTCCAGAGCCGGGGCTGCTGAGGGAGGGAACGGGTGGCTTTGTGGCTGCATGAGGTGATCTTGGAGTGGTTGATGACAGAGTGCCTTGGGAGCCAGCTTGTCTACAGAGCAGGGAAGTAAAGGAGACCAGGATGGTGCCTGCGGCAGCTGGAAGAAGCCAAAATGGTGAGTCCTGGCTGGGCCCTTTCCAGCAACTTCTTTTATTTTTGTGTTGAGGCTGCAGGGGAGAGAGGCTGCTTTCTCCTGGGCTTTGCACCTCTGGCTAGAGGCTGTGCCGGGGTTAGATGGTAGTCAGCAGTACCTGCCTTAGCACACAGGTACCTGAGTGGGGTGCAGAGAGCAGCCCCTTTCCTGAACAGTGGTTGCGTTGGTGTGTGTGGTCTGCTCTTCTTGCAGATGAACCCTTGCTTGTTCTTCCAAAGGCTCATCTGGCTTTGGGCAGCTGAGGAGTTCCTTGCTTGGCAGGGAAGGAAATTACTGTTTTTTCTAATTCTGGCAGAGAAAGCCCCTTCTGAGTCATATATAAGGCTTTTGTATGGGGGCTAATGGAAACACCAGTGAGACTCAAAGTATAGTAGGATCCTCTTTTTGTTCTTAGTGTTGCTGGAGAGTGTAATGCACTTTTTTGAAGAAACAGCTACAAAATAACTTGTAAAAATAACATGAGCTACAGAATAAATCGTGTTGGATGCAGACAGTGGCTGAAAGTCTGTAGCACATTGCCAGAACAAACTTCTTAAGATTATTTAAATATCTTTTAATATTTAAATGCTTTCAGAGGTCCTTCTTGCTAGTAGGGGAAYGTAAAACAAATTTGAAAGGTCCAGAGCACCAGGGAAGGTGTTTTCTCATGCCACTAGGTCAGTGTAGATGTTGCCCAAAGTAACGTGTCCCTGATAGTGAAGGACTGTCCCCTCCACTGAGGGGATTTCCCGGCTCGTGCTGGATGTGGCCTGGAGCTGTAACCTGTGCTGTGCTGCCTTCACTGCCATCTCGTACGATCTCATGAGCTAACCATGCTGCAGCCTGAACAGGAATTTTTCTAGTTCTTCACAGACATTAAATCGTGGGGCCTTTTCCAGAGCTGGAGGAATTAATAGGGATGGAGAAACTGTAGCATGCAAAAATACCACAGAGAGTGGAAAACTGAACTTAGCAGATGAGGTAACTTTTACTTGCAAGAAAGCTGGGGATTTCTATATTCCACTTTCCATTCCCACTTAAAATCCTTCCTGGCATACCCTTGAGGCCTGCTGCTGGGTGTGTATGTCTTTAGCTGCTTCTAGAAGATGCTTAGCGCATGTGAGATCTTGTGGCCTCTTTGTACATCCAGGGCTCACTAGTAGATGACTGGGAATGGGGGTGTCAGGATCCTTTTTCTAAGTATTTCTTACTCAGTGGAACGTCTCTGGGAAAGTAAAAGCCAGGCAGAAATAGAGTATGTCTGCATTCCTTAAATCTGTTTTTGGTGATGGGTGACATATGAAATGTGAGCATCTTTGGCCTTAGAAAGGTTTGTCTGCCTGTCAGCATTGCCATGTAATATCCTATCTTGCAGTTGCTATGAYCTGTGTAGGCAAACCTTGAATTATTTTTAAGAAAAGCTGGGAAAAATCCTCTGGGAAAGTGAGATGATTTTTTGACTYATCTTGGCTCTGCAGTAACTGAGTTCAGATAAAACCAAAATTTCTGTGCATCTCAAAAGCTCCAATGGCTGAGGAGAATGCTGGTTTTGTTTCCCAGGTTTTATTTCAGGTAGGGCTCACAAGCGCCCTGATGGGCTGTGATATTATCATTTTCAAATGAAAATCAGAAATCAGTGTTCCTTTTCCTCCACTCAGCCGCTTGCATCCTGCTTTGGCCCCGAYGTTCAAATGTTTACCCGTGCTTTTGGCATGGGGTGGGGATCAGAGCCGTGGGGCAGAGCTGGGGAGTCACYGGGAGCAGGGTCGGGGATCAAGCTAAGTGTCAGCAGAGGGATATTTCTTGGGGACAGCGAAGGGGCAGCGCCTGCTGGTTTGGGAAGAGCCCCTGCTACTAATGCAGCCTGATTCCAGGTTTGCCTCTGCATCTGGGAAACAATAGCAAATCCTGTCCGCGCTCGGAGGAGCTGCTGGGAGTGTTTCACAGGGTGCGTTTAAGAGAGATCATGTTTCTGGACGGTTCCTTCACCATTCATGGCTGAGCAAAGTGCCTCACCCTCCCTATTGAGAATGGCATAGCAGGCTCTCTGGTAACTACAGCAACGGCAGATGTGGAAAAAATACTAGGAATGGATCGAAGGTATTTTTAGCTGTCTCTAATGCAGTGCAGCAGTAGGGAGCCAAGGGAGTCAGCATGGGCTGTATGGGCAGCATTTCCATTGACTGCCAGAAAAGAGCCCACAGGGCAGAACTTGGGAATTTCTGTTTTGATGTGATACAGTATGAATTTGACAGTAGTTACTTTTTTGGGGGTAAGATTAGTGTCTTTGTGTGTGTGTGATACACTGTTGGCTTAAAGTAATAGCGATTACAGATGCCTATTTCACAGGCTGTCATGGAAACTGGAGAGATTTGCAGTTGCTAAAAAGGTATTGAAATAACTGTAGTAGCATCAGACAGTTTTTTGTTTGTTTGTTTGTTTTTAACAGTCCAGCTCAGAAGGTCAAATTCTGAAGTCATTCTCGCTTGTCTGCCGCTGACTCTGTTCCTGTCTGGGTAGGGATGTGGATGGCTTGGTCCAGACTGCTCCCCTAGCCTGCTTGAGATAATCTGGTGAAAATAATTGGCTCAGAGTGGCTTGAAAAATAGAATAAGCTTTTTTTTTGTTTTGTTAGAGAAGGATGTGGAGGTAAATAACCTGTCAAGGATGAAAGAGGTAGTTGTTGGCAGAGCTATTACTTGCATCCTAGGTGCTTAGACTCCTATGACAATAGCCTGTCCTCAAAACATGACAGCAAACCATTGTTTTCTTCTTTTCAGTTATAGGAGCTCTTATAAGCTTTTTTTTAGGAGAGACAGTCATTTGCATTGACCCAAGTAATGCAGTGAGTTAGAAATGCAGTTTTAATTCCTGACCGTGACACTGGGTGAACTGAGAGTATGCATGGCACCATCAGTCATCAGAGGCAACAAAACCAGAAAAAGTCCTCAGTAATTTTGTTCCCAGTCCCTCTGGCTTTACAGAGCAATAGGGCTTCCCTGGCTGAGATCAGTGACGTTATGAAATCAGGTTCCTGTGTGGTTTCCTTCTCTGTGTGCAAACCAGTCTGGAGGTGCGTCCACAGCAAGAGAAACCATTTATATCCAATGACTGGTGATGCCACCCATTTCCCAGACAGCAGCAATCTGTGTGACCCCAAGGGGCAGCCCCGCATGGATAGGAGCGTCCCCTGGGTTTGGGAAAAGCCAGATTTGGAGGATATAAGGAGGAAGCTCCTGGAGCAGAGTTGTTGGTGGCACTTGTTGCTTCAGAAATAAAATTGGAGCTCAGGTGACTGGAATAACAGGTTACAATGAAAGCTTTCTTTTTTTTAGTAGTTAAAACCTGGCCATTTGGTACCTCACAAGCTGTTTGCAGCTGGCGCACACATTCCTTTGGCATTTATGGTTAATGGCTCAAACCAGGTGTTGCACATGTACGCTGAAGAGGTTTGTGCTTCTGACCCCAGGTCTGGCGCTGGCTTTGTGCAAGAGCCTGGGCATCCCTCATGGTACCCGTGTCCTTCAGCCTTGCAGTAGGACGTGGGGCCAGGATCTTGACTGGTGCCATCCCCTATAGCTCGATCTTGGTTCCGTTGCTGTTCTGTTAGGGCCGGCATGACTGCATAGTTTTGGGGGCTTTTTGAAAAAGAAACCCAGGATTAGTTCCTGTTAACAGATTGCTGGTTCTTTAAATATCCAAGCATTCACTATATCCAGCAGGGGAAAGTTTAGGTAATGCCGCAAGTATGGAGGTAACTCTATCTACTTATCTGAGGCCAAATTGGCAAGGTTTTAAAGAGTGCCCATTATAAATGGAAGACATCAGAGGTAGTGACTAAGAAAGCCCTGCTCTGGCTGCTAATCGTGACTGGATGCTATCAGTACCCCATCCCGTCTTGTTTCCATGCAAAGGCCAAGCAGACAAAGGAGTTCCCTGTGCAGGGCTGTTCTGTCTGACGTGGGAACAAATGAAAGGCAAATGTTAAAGGGGAGCGAGGGCTTGGGTTTTCTTCCCAAAGCCAAAAGCTTTTCAGACATTCCTGAGAAGCATCTYGGAAATGGGAGGACCAGCATCAGTAACTGCATCCTATGATCTGAAGGTTCTCTGCAAACCATGAAAACTCCCCAAACTTCTTATTAGTCTGGGACACAGTGTGAAGTGATGGTACAAACATTGGTGTGTGCGTATGTGATGGGTCTAATTGAGTCTCATTTCACTGTGCACCATTGCAGGCCGCAGGCATGCTGTTCCCTGTTGCAGTGCGGGTAGGAGAGGCCAGAGCAGCACTCGGAGCTTTGCAGAGCTGCTGTTTGTCCTCCAGGTAGCATTGATGTATATTTGGGAGGTTGGTACGGTAGGACTTGGGCCAAGACAAGCGCTCCAGGATTTAGGCCGTGATCTATAGGATGCCTTAGAAGGGAATCTGGCTCCCCTTGCAAAACAACTTTTGATTTTTCCCTTGGCAAGAGCTTCCCTTTGTCTCCAGATATATTGATCTCATGCCTGTTCCAGCTGTGACTCCATAGCCACGCTTAGAGCCTTCCAAGCCTGGCCTTCAATAACAAACTTCCTCATAAAACAGAAGGGCCTCATGTGTCATCTATACCAGACAGCTGAGAGAAGCATGCGTGTGAATGCCAGAGAAATGCCACGTTCGCTTTGTGCCGTCCATCTTTTACAAAGGAGCTGCTGCGAGCAGGTTGTAAGCAGCAACAGAGCAGTTTTGTGCCTAGTGTTTCTCTCCTGTTCTTGCAGCAGTGGGTACCTGTTGACCTCCAGAGTGAGAGGGTTTTCTCCGTGCTGTTTGGACAGTCAAAAGGCACCAGGGACATACAGAGGGGCTCCACGCAGCCTGTGCTGTGGCCTGTCCCTGGCTCACCCTGTTGGGACATGTATTTGCAGATCCCTCCTATCCGTTGCGGTGCAGCAGAATACAGTATCATCACATGTATGTTCCTGTAGCCTATGGTCTTAGGGCTAAGTACCCCTCAGTGGCTGGGTGGCATAAATCAGAGGGGTCCTGCATCATTGTCCGTGCCTTTTTCTAGCACAGATTTTCCTGTTTGCTTAATTTGTGCATCCCCATCGCTAGAATGGGCAGAGTTACACGACTCCTGACTGTGGAGGTAATTTGTCCCATGCTGAYGCAGGTGTCTGCATTGCAGTGAGCTGAAGAAGAGAAGGGACTTGTGTCTGGAGACGGCTGCCGATGGTGTTAAGTGCTGGGGCATCCTGCCCCTCACTGGTCTGCAGGGATTTTTGCCTGAATAAGGACTGTAGGATTTGGCCTTTGCTTTATACCTCTTCAAAATGATTTCTTACTGAAACAATTTGGCTGAAACAGACACCGGCTGAGGCCAAGCGCTGGACCACCCAGGCCACCGGCCTAATCCACTGTGGCACATTCCCACAACATAAAATTAAATAAATAAGAAACAGACCAGAATGTGAGAAACAAAAAAGAAGGCACGAACTGCTGGAAAMCCGCCAGAGAATCCATTGATTCAGTAGGATAAACGCAGACCTTGATCAGAACAGTAGGTAGGGAAATCTTTTAATGGGGGTCTTTAAATACTTCAGTGTTAGCAGGCGAAGGTTAGGGATCTTATGGGATCTTTTAATACTTCGGTGTTAGCAGCATGAAGGTCAAGAGAACATAATAATCTAGATTTAGAGAAAGAACCGTACCATTGCAAACACTGACGCCTCTGAGCACCAGCAGCAGAACAGCTCTGAAAGCGGGGGGAAAAACCACTTTGAACAAATCACCACATAGGATTGCCAAGGAGGAAGCAAAACTTCCCCTGGCTCCAAAGGTCGGCGGTGAGCTGGGGCTGCGCTCCCGGAGCAGAGCACGCGTGGGAGATGGGGCGGCGATTCTGCGGGGGACGGGGGCACGATGCGGAGCTGCAAAACCTGCTGGCGGCGACCACTGGTATTTTGCAGGGTAGAGCTGTCTGCACAGAGGCAGGATTTCTTCTTGGAGATCTTTTTTTTTTCTTGTCTGTGTTTACTGCAGTATTTAGCCGGGAGGGGAATGCTGATGAAAAGCCGAAGGGAAATGTTTTCATTTCCCTAAAAAGTAATTCGGATTTGAGCTTTAACAAGTGAGCTTTATTTGTTTTATTTGTTTAAAAACAACAACAACAAATTATTTATCTGAAAGAGAATATTTACTGAAAACTGTGGTTTGGCCAAAAATGAAAAATAAACCTTGTTGTTTTTTTTTTTTTTTTCTTCTTTTTACTAGAGGCCTTTTTAAGGTTGAATGTATTGTTTAAACTGACAAATGTTACTGTAGCCTCTAATGCACATGTCTAAAACATGTCAGACTTGGCGGGGCCAAGTAATTTTCATACAGCCTTATGGATCCCTTCTCTAGAAGACTCATCTGATGGGTGCTCATGGCTGGAGGCTGTGGGATAGTTTCTCTGAGTGGTTCCCCCCACCAGTTAGGCCAGTGACAACTGGGGACAACTGTGTGTCATGCAATGGTGTGCTCCTCCTGCAATGGAGATGGGAACTTTGCTGCCACCATGAGTGGTCCTGGTCCTTGGTTCATCCCTGCCTGSGAATAAAATCAGTTTAGGAACTAAGTAAGTTTAGTGCAATCCTCTTTTAAATAATTCTGAGCTAAAACAAACACAGAATTTTTTAAAAATTCATTTAGATTGTTTTAATCGCAGGCAGTGTGTTTGTGTGCAAGACCTTGCCTGTAAGGGAAAGGCTATAGTGAATTACGTGAGGATGTTCCTTTTCCTGTGCTCCCTGCCTCGTTCGGAGGAACATGCGTATGCCCACAGAAATGCGATGTGGATTCAAGTAATGCCAACTCCTTCTGTGCTTGCAGCTCAGCTGAGCTTGCACAGACCTCACTCGGAGAGGGATTTCACCACCACCACGAGAGGAGTCTGTGGCAATGGGGGGCGGGGGCCCCTGGCTCCCAGCAGGTACCTGCCCCTGTGGCAATAAAGTCCTGCCCCAGATTGCTGTAGGAGGAGGACAGAAACCGTGCACCAGAGAGCAGTAAACAGGTCGTGTCTTTCACACTTGATATGCCACCCCCGATTAATCCTCTTCCCTCCTCTTCCCATATATTTCCTGTCCAAAAATTCCTGACTTCTTTTTTCCTCCCTTACTGCCGTTGTTGGAATATGATTTAATCACAGCTAACTCCACTGGGGAAACAGGCAGGACTCATTTGCAATGGTGATGTGCGTCTGTCTGTCTGCAGCCAGCTCAGTGATAAATCACTTCACTGGAAGCTCGGGATGTTGGTTTGGTTTTTTTGGTTTGTTTTTTTTTTTTCCTCCGCCTCCCTTTCTGTAGAAGAAAAGACATGAAAGAGAAGAGCTGCGCTGAAAGCCATTTCCACACTCGCCCTCCTCCTCGGAAGGGTTTGCAGCTGGGGGTGGGATAATCCGTGTGCTGGCAAGTTCAAAACGCTGCAGTTTGCTAATGTGTAAATACTGCAGGATTTCACAGTTGCTTCCCATGCTCCAGGGAAGACAGGAACATATTCAGGCTGTTGGAGGAGTTCAGAGGATCTTTAGGCCATGAAAGAGGGGGGATGTTGTCTCAAGTAGCAATTTCTTGCAGAACTGCACAGGTTTGCAGCAGGAGTGGATCTGCTGGTTATGCTGTTCAACAGCAGGCAAACTGGAGCAGGAGGGATTCGAGCAGCCTTCGGACACACTTCTGCACTGTTGGTGCTTCAGTTTTGTGGTTTTTCCAGCTTTGCTTTGTCAATCTAATTTAGGCTTGTACAGTCTGGAAACATTTTTGCTCTATATTGATTTTTTTTTTAAATGCATTTCAATCAGAGGAGCACATTTGTGCCTGTGGTGTCTGCGAGCGAGTGTCTTGTGCAACGGTGGCTGATGCAAGTATGCAGGGTGCAGTTCAGCTTCTTTATTTGGGCCTGTGTGCGAGGCTTTTGAAAACAGTGCAAGGAGGAGAGGACAAATTTACTTTCACGTACACACAACTGTCCTTTATTATCCTAAAATGTGGTTCTGGCAAACGGCAGCCACACTCTTGTTCAGATGGCAGGAAAAGTGAGGATATTCCAGGGCTRACGTGGAACAGTGCCCAAGCAGCAGCGTACTGTCCTGGTTTAGGAGTAAGCGTTTGATTTGAGGGTGGGATTAGGTGGCATGGTGACCCCGGGCTTGGAGGCACRAGATCTCTTCCAGTCCTGCACGCTCCCTGCACAGCCTGATCCAAAGCTTGCTGAAGCAACTGGAAAGATTTCCCCCTTACTGCAGTGTCTTACATCAGACCCTAAGCATCTGTGCTGCCGCTGGGTGCCCGTACAAATCAGTGTTATGAGTCAGGCAGAAAACTCATCCACTGTCTTCAGCAGATTTACCTCTGCAATGCTGCTGTAATTAATATTTCCTCCTGTTTGCAATAGGCTGCCCTCTGCTAAAGAATGAGCTTTGTCTGCACGTCTCTTAATTTTATCATGTGCCCTTGATCTGGAGGCACAACTGCCTGTGCAGCTTCCTAGCCCAGGCCAGCCAAAATGGTCTCAGTTAGCTTAAACATTACAAGCAGTGTTTTGGGGTGTTCATTTGTTGTATTTTAGATTACACACACACACACACACACACACACACACACACACATTCTAGGTCATATTGATTGAATTGGGATAAGGACTGATTTATAACTTAAAGGGCCCATGTGCCAGGGGTTTTCCATACTCTCCAGAGCACTGGTGTTGCTAGACTTTACACAGCTGAGCGTGCTGGGGGACTGGCAGGCAGGCTGTGCACTCTGTGCTTTGGTGCCCCGAGGAAAATGGGGACCCTGGTAAACCTGCTGTCAACAGATTGCAGGCGCTGTGGGGGTGGTGGCAGGTCCTCTGTAGGTCTGTGGACAGACTTGGGCATAACCGTGCCACCCACCTGTCTCTCACGGCATTATCGCAGGTCTGTTAAAGCTTTGGTGCCTAGAGGTGTGTGACTGAGCATCTTGGGTTGTGTTTAAAAACAGAAAAGCTTGATCTTTCACTCTAAAAAGCTGCAAGCAGAGGCAGGCAAATGAAGGCTCCCAAACTTACTGCCTTCGAAATCTTGTCATATAACCCAGCCTCAACTCTTGCCTTGTATCACACCAACACCTCCTTCACTTCCTCGCTGAGATCTGTGTTATCAAAGCTCAAAGAACTTTGCAAAAGAGTATCAGTCCTGAACGGCACCTGTGTGAACACTGCATGTGCAAAATGCTGGTAGTTGTCACAGCTAAATAGTCTGCGTGACTCCTGGTTGTTTCTGGGGGAATAACTGCCAGATAATGATGATCTCCGACCTGTGACCAGGGACGAAGTGGGATCTGGGGTTATTCTGGCTGGCTTGGTGCTTGATACCTTCAGGAATTCATAACCCGCTGGGTTTATAGCAGTGGGAGCTTTATGCCTCTGCAAGTCAGATCCCTCGCCTCTTCCTAGCTGTGTCCTCAGCCTGTCTGTGACGATGGTCACTGTAAGCAACGTTCCTCACCGGGCCAAGAGGCGTTTCYTGACATCCCAGCCCCACAGTGTTAACACCAAGCCACCACTCCTTTGCATCTTGTACTGTTTTTGTAGTTTTCTAATCTAATCATATGGAAGGTGATGGTTTTTCTCCGCTCCCAGGAGCTTGCCATAGACATTTCAGCAGGTTTTGCGTTTATTGGGGTTTTCTTTGGCTAGCTGTTCTTGTCTGCGTGGGACTGGTGTGTTAAACATACAAAGCGAGATTCAGGGCTGTCCAGCCAGGCTCTTGTGACAAAACCACCACAAGGACTAAAGGTCCAGCCTTCATGTGCTGTCTATATAAGATGGATCCTCACCACACTAGCATGCAGGCTAGAAATTCAAGTCAAAGCAACACAGACTTAAGCCATCAAAACTGTCATTGAACAGGGAAAGAAGGGGGAGCAGGGGGGAGTCATGAACTTGGCTTTGTTTCCTGGGCTGCAGAAGCCAAGAAGGGAAGAAACCATCCAAGAAAAGACAAACTGGCATCTCCAAAACAGAGTGCTCTGCTTTTGGCATTTGCTTTAAAAATCAAGACATCTTTGGAGACTTTTATTATTTAAAACCTAAAACCAAGGCAAGAACTGCAGTGAAAAATGCAACCAGCAAGTARAGTAATCTGTGACTGTCTGTCACTTACCTAGGGGGTTTTTCTATGCCTTACTGAGTGCAAAACACTCAAATCTGGGGCTGCCAGCCTGTGCTGCGCAGAGCAGACAGGATCTGACTGATGCTCATTGCTGCCACGGAGGGCCCTCGGGTGTGGGCAGAGAAGGTGGCAGCCCAGGGATGTTGTTTTGGCTGCCTGCAGCTCACCCCTCTCGCTCCTTCTCCTCGAGGCTCTCARACAGCTGCACGGGAGGCGAGTTGCTCACGCAACGGCGAAGTAGCGATGGCGTTCAGTCTCTGGAGGCGGCAATGCGGTCCACCTGCAAAAAGGACAGGCAGCCGTGAAAAGAACAGCCCTTTGAGCAGGGAGGTGCAACCGTGCTTCGACACCAGCTGCAGTATGGAGTACCGATCCGCCACCCAGAAACGAGGGCACCGCCAAGGACAGCCGCTGGTTCAGCCCTGTCAGCCACAGAAAAAGTAGCAGGGGGTTTGAAAAACCCTGGAGATAAGGGTATCTGCTTTCTGCGGTGTTAATTCTGGGCTTAAACAAAGGAGGACTTTGTGCGCGCAGGATAACAATCCAGACTTGATGGGATTACTCACTGTAACTGAGATACTACAGGAAAAACTCGGCATGATGGGGGGGTTAATCCTTGCTCTCCAGGGACACGTGATGTGCTGTAGCTCCGCTTCTCTTTCTTGCCTATCTGTTAACAACTACGGAGGCTAATGCTACCTCCTCTGCACCTTTGGGACCGCAGTGGGAGTTTGCAAATAGCTGTGCAGCCCAAGGGGGGAGTCGGGTGTTTGTGAATCAGAGATTGTATTTTTGGGACACTGAGATACAGTTACTGTCGAAACATGCGGGCAGGCTGGAAATTGGGTCATTTGCTGCAAGTCCAGCACTGAAACAGGTCTGGTCTTGGCTGCTGTTTCTCTGTGAAACAGCCTTGCACTGGGCCTCTGGTAAAGCTGTGGCTCCAAAGGGACCAAGAGTCTGGGGCATGAACTCCCAAAGTCGTTTGGGGGAAGGCAGGTACTGACAGTGTAATCAGCAGTGTCAGCTACAGGCTCTGTGCCAGGTTGGGTGCTGCTTTGAAACTGCCTGTGGGTCACACAGGATCCCTCGCTTTGGGCTTTTCTACCCGTTTCCATTCTG
Organism: Phoebastria nigripes; assembly: GCA_035582835.1. Lineage (NCBI taxonomy): Eukaryota > Metazoa > Chordata > Aves > Procellariiformes > Diomedeidae > Phoebastria > Phoebastria nigripes. The sequence continues at coordinate 747,610 of JAYKAV010002706.1, forward strand.
GGAAGCAGCATCCACCCAGGCTACGTGGTCTTAGGAGCAGCTGCAGTTCTTCCTCTATTTTTTCCAGTCATAGAATAATGGCATATATTTCCCTTTGGAACGGGACTTTATATAGTGCTTTCCATAGTCACTGAAACAAGCAGAAAATGCCAAAGACTGCAGCACTCCCAGGCTGGTGAGCCCTTGTCCCAGCTGAATGTTTCCCTGCTTGTTCCTACTGATGAGAAAAGTGTTTCTTAGCTGATGTTTCCATGGTGTTAAAGCCCAAGTCTCGCTGCAGTTCTCTTTTTTCCAATCTAATAGCAACCACCCACATCTACTCAAGAACAGTTTTTCTCAGAGCTGTGACCAGTGTACCTCCAGTTATCCACAACCCCCTGGCTGCTGGCCTGCTACAAACCAGCTGGTTGCATCCAGCTGGTGCATTAAATTGAAGACAGCTACAAATAAATTACTTGTTTTATTGCTTTTCCATGTAGGCATTGGCCACGATACCACTTGGACACGTGGTAACCCAAATGGGAGGGGTAAAGTGATGAGATACAGAACACTTCTTAGAGAGCTGTGACAGATTTCAAGCTGCGACGGGTTTAGGAGCAGGTTTGAGCTCTCGCTTTGTCTCGCCTGCTCACCAGGAGCCATGCCTTCCTTTCAGTGGCACCTTACACTGCACAAAGTAGCATCCAGTGACTGAACGATAACCTTCAAATCTAGATTAGGAGGGGGAAGGACAGATGTCCTTTTCTGGATCCAGCAGTGCCTGGAGGAGAGATGATTGCCCCCAGGCCTCTGCCTCCTTCCCCTTTCAGGAGGTAACTGTCCTGCGGCTTCACCAAGGTGAGACCCAGCTTGCAGGCGCTCCCTGAACCCATTCCTGCCCCCTCTCAGCTAGGCTAGCAAAGCCCGGGATGAAGCTTGGGACCGTGACAAGCCCTTGTTCCTGGCTAGCAGCACCTGGAGGGGGATGAGGGGCAGATGGCTTCAGTCCCTGCTGATCCCTACCCCAGCTCTTGTGTCCATACAGCCCCGCAGCAAAAATTCCTTCCTAACCCCAGCTGCTCCACTTGCAAGCAGGTGCCTTTCTGGGTTAGCTCATGTCGGCTTCAAGACCCACTTGCCCCCTGCCTCACATGGATGTGGTCCTGCAGGGACAGTCCTCAAGGCAATTAATTCATCCTACATTTTAAGCCCTGTCGTGAGCCCTTCCTGAAGGCTGTCTGCCAGTTATGCTAAGGGAGATGACGTGGCGGTTCTGTAGGCTCAAGTCCCACCTATGGAGAGGAGGGGGATGAGGACTGCCATTCTCCTTTAGCAACACGATCAGCGAGGGGTGTAATACATGTTCACTGGGTCACAGAAACCTGTGACTCCTCACGGTGTGGTTCAGTGGGAGTTTTTCCTGTGTGCGTAATTCCCAGCTTTGTGCAACTCTGAAATCCCCCCTAAATTCCACCTGGCTGGCGGCACAGGCTTGATGTTACGTTACCAGGGAGGTCACCCTCTGAACATGAATGTCCTGTCTTGGCGTGAGGCACGTGTGTCTTGAGTTTTTCCCAGTGGACCAGTTGGGGCTGTTTGGATAGAAGAGAATTTTAATTTTCAGCAGTGTTTCTGGCTGGGCTTGGAAGAGCATGTCTTCCTGAGGATAGGAGATGCTGCAAAAAATGTGAGAAGGAATGTGAGTCCCTGCCACAGTTTACAGCAGAGTGGCCCAGCCGGTGACCACAGGGGCCATTCTGTCTGTTCTGGTAGTGCTCTTGCACTGGTCTCGTGGTGGGGCTGCAAGTGCTGGAGAGGAGGTTTTGTAGCTCAGGCTGGGTTTTCCCAGGGCGGGCGTGCCAGTAGCCATATGCTGATAGCCCTGAAGGGTGGCTTTGGTTGTGAAACCAACTTCCAGGCACATCCTCGGGGTTTGCCAAAGCGACGTGAGTCATCCTGTGCAGGCAGGCAGTGTCTTGCCCAGTATTGGATGCTAGAAAGCACCCGCTTATGAGCTTGAGGAAGGCTCGTTCAAGTGGCAACTGGCATCAGAAGGGAGGAGAGGCGGCAATGACTCACTGGTGCATGTGGTGCGACCGAAGTGGAGAGGCTGCTGGAGCGTGCCATCCTCCGCAGCACTCCCGTGTCCCATGCCCCGCTCTGCTGGGGATGCAGAGATCTGTCGAGACAGAGCTGCCAGCCTGCTCCGGCTGGGAGGCTCCGGCGCATCCCCGTCCCTGGACACGTGCTCTCATCTAGCGTACGTTAATTCTGGGCAGAGACGGAAATGAGAGGAGCAGGGAGGTTTTAGCTGCATCCCATGCAGGTTTGCTGATTGTTCCACTTAGCAGGAACTGCAGCATCACTTTGGTACAGCCGAGGTGCGGGGTTTGCCTGTGCAGGGTAATTTTCTGCTTAATAAGGTCTTTGGGTGCCCTCCTACCACTCAGAATAAGCTGGCTGGGCCTGCTGTGCTTCCACCCGTCCTGCACATGGTCTGAATGTATCTCCCGATGCACGGGAGCCCTTGGGAACCTAATTGGCTCTTAGCTCTGAGCTGCGGTGGTTATTGTGAGCGTCTCCAGTGCGTCTGGGCTCACCGCCGCTTTTAGGATCCTGTGTTAAAGTAATGCTGCTGCTCGCTGTCCAGACACAGGCTAGCAGCTTGTTTGTTTAAACTTGTTTCCATAGGAATTTGTAAGGACCATGGGAACATATTTTATTTGACCTAAACAATAAAGAATGAGACTGAGGAGGGGGGAAGGAGTCCCATCACGTCTGATTTGTGGGTCTGATTTTTCTTTTAGGCTGGGTAACCTCTTCAGCACTGAATGGACCATCTTGGCAAGTCAGCTTGCTTTTTTTTTCTTCTCCTTTGTTTTTTCAAATGCCTGCAATGTATTCCAATCAGCTGATAAATGCATGGAAATAGGTCAGAAATAGCCTCTTTTTAAGCACACGGGGCAGCTTTTGGGTCAGGCTTGCAGTAGTTCAGAAACCCAGTGATGCTCTCCTGTCTGATACATGAAATGCATAAGGCTGTGCAGAGCGACGTGGGCTCCTGGGGTGCTGTTAGTCCTCTGACGGGAAGGTTGGGGTGGCCTCAGGGGCAGCATGGGCAGAGATTGCACAGGGAGTTGTAGCAGAGATGGGAGATGAAGTCGAGCTGTTGCAGCGTGTTGCTTGTTGGACCTTCCAAGCTGTAGGAGCTGAGAACGTGGCGAGCCAGAAATAGATGTAATAGCAGCAAGGAGATGCTGGAAGAGCAGCCCAGCAAAGAGGATGTGTGGGCAATGGGGAAGGCAGCTACTCAGCAGTGGAACTGGCCAGGATGCTCCACTGAGATGAATTTCCATCCCTGTAGAGCATTTTTTAATGTTTCCCAGGAAGTCCCATCAGCTGTCACTAAAGCCGAGGCCCTTAAATCCTCCTCGTTAATGCTCCGAATGCCAAGGGGTGCTGCTAGGGCACTGCACGGTGATGCTGTGGGGCTGGCGAAACCATCAGGAGCTCAGGACCCACAAGCTCAACAGGTTGGGCTGTCCGCTCAGTCACGGTGTGCTGCCCTGAACGGTTTGTGCTCTCTACTGCTGGTCTCTGTACAAAGCAGGGGTAGTTCATTCACGTCGTGTATCTTCACACCATCGCGATGAGTGTGGCTGTCTGCTTTCTTAGGGGGAAAAAATTAGAAAATAGCTTTTACCGCTTTCTGAGGTGGTGTAAGAAATGGTCGCTTTTCTCAAACCAAGAAGTGCAGTCTATGAACACCAGCCTGCCCTGGGCAGCAGATGAGGCTAATGTGTAAGAATGGCTCCGCTGCTAGTCAGTGTTTCTGTGAAATAGCACCCTGGTAACCGGGAGTCAATTTTACAGGCAAAACATCCCCTCCTTGTTCTGCCTATGTCCAGCAAAAATGTTGCTGCGTACCGTTTTCTTTCCAAACTTGTTCGTGTCCAAAAGGGGTGTGGGGCAAGAATTCCCCGTAGCGTACCCTGTGGACTCCTGCTTGCCCATTGAGCATCTTGCAGTGACCTGAGAACTGGCTTTTTTTGCGGGGGGCAGGTGGCACTTCTCTGATCCCAGTCGCTACACGGGTGTTTTTTGTGGAAGCAGTTATTGTACAGGGCTACAGGTGTGCTCTGCAGTGGTGAAAAACAGTTTACCAGAGAGCAAGAGGAGAGTAAGGTGTTGAATAAACACCATTCCCAGGGTCTTGGCTATGCACAGTACTCCTGCAAGCAAGGGTGAGGGCTGCTTTAGAGCAGAAAAGGTAAATATAGGTAAATTAGAGAAACTTGCATGAATGTGTATAGTCAGCAGTTGAGGCTCAGCACTGAAGCTGTGCTGAAGGCCCACGCACTGTGGAAGCGTGCGACGGGTGAATGTCAGGAAGCAAGTTGCTCTAGAGGGGCCTAGGAGTGCTTTGGAGCAGGCAATCTATTATAATTTATTCAAACCAAATGCTTACGCCCTTCTGTAAATCTCACTTAGCTTCTGGGATCTTATTTATCTTCAAATGTCACATTGTATGGGGCAAACTCTATGGGGGATTGAAGAGTTTCTGTGCAAAGGGCCTGCAGGTCCTTTGCCCCTTGTCTTCCTGCTTTTAGCCACATCAGGAATTAAGGAAACGGCTTTCTTGGAACCAGAGCTCAGGACCGACTTGCTAAGGACCCCCGATAYGTCCCTTTGCATTTGTCTTCTCGTCGCCATTTTTATTAGCTTAAATTAAATGCGCTGTATAATGTGTGTGCTTAGATGGCCCAGATGGAGAAATGAGCAAATGAAAACCCTGGTAGTGTCTAGTAGCTACCTGTTACGGTACAGCTCCCTTGCTCTTCAGAGTATAGTACTTGGAATGTATTAAAGAAACGGGTGCCCTGTCCCCTACCCGGTGTGCCTGGAAATGCAGCCAGCCCCGTGGCAGCAGCTGACGAGAATCTCAACTCTCTTGCTTTGCGGTGTGTAGCCTGAGAATGGGCGTCTTGTGCTAGGTGAGAGACTGAGGGTGGTGCAGCCCTGGAGTCACTTCAGGAAGATTCTGCACGCAGCCAACTTTCCATGCCGAGTCGTTGCAATATTCCCTGCTCCTTTACTGTCCTGAGCAGATGTGACCTACAGCTATGACAATGAAAGCCTAAAGCTTTGAGTGGTTTGACCCGTTTTTGTTGATGACTGTAATATAAGCTAGAACTGCTGTTTATTTTTGCAGATCTGAGCAAGCAAATGTGGACCTTGTTGCTCCCAACATCTGCGTAGGCACCGACTTTTATTGTGATAACTAAGGACATAACGTGCATTGTTTCAAGGCAGTAAGCCTTAAAAACTAGCCTCGTGACCTTTTAATACTGGTACTTGTATAGGAAAGGTATTTGTGAGAAGAGCAAGTCCAAGCTGCTCACTTTATCTAGGAAAATAAATGATCGTGTTTGATATTCTTCCCCTGGAGAGGTGAAGGTCCCTGAGGAAATTAATCCATGAAGGGCTCCGACTGGAGGAGGGGTGGAATTTCAGACAGTCTTTTGTCATTGTGGGTTTCGCTTGCAAAGTTATCCAGGCATTTTTTAGACATGAACAATCTCTAAGCCCCCAGCTGTTGTCTTACACGAATGTGCACTTAACTGTACTATCTCAGCATCTGTGTCGTAGTCCTCCACTGCTGGGTTTGCAAAGCAGCCTGTCTGTACGTTACCCAAACAGGTTTCTTTCTTGAAAAAGAAACCCTGAGAGTAATATTCACTAAGCACGGGTTGTGTATGGGCTGTGCTGACTGCGATCTTGTCTCGCCTGGTGATAGAAAAGTGGTAGTTAAATGAGAATTAAGGTACAGAAGGCAATACCGACTGGTCTGCCTTAGGGGCATTTTATGGGCTTTCTTCTTGGTTAGTGGCAAAATCATGGTTAGGAAAGGGCAGTTGAAATATATTCTAATCTCAGACATAAAAAAAAGCCTGGCTGGTTAGGAGAGAGGCGAGTTAAGCCCTGTGTTTTCCTGCTTTGCACATACTGCCCTTAACTTTCATAAGGGTTACCTATTCTTAAATGGATTTAACTAAAGACCAGTAATTCCATTTGTTTAATGTAGGGCACTTGATTTTATTCAAAGGGTGAGATACAAAAAAGTAAGCAAAAAGACAAAACCCAAATTATAAAACACTACAGACAAAAGTAAGACATCTTCTGCGTACAGCACACAACAGGAAACAAGATACAGACTGGTCCCCACAAACCAAGCCAGCTGGATATGTACAAGCAGAGGCAAATAGATCCAGAAGGGAAGAAATGGTGGTATTTGCCACTTCAAATGTCTATTTACATAAACGGAATTGAAGGCAAATAGTTTTCTTTCCTTTTATTCAAACCAAATACTTCTTTGTTTCTTCTTCTTCCTGTTTCTGATGTAGAGGAGGGACTCCATGCTTTGAGGCAGGTTTGGTACATTCAGGTAGGATCTAAAATTAGCCACAGCTAAACACTGACGTGCTACTTCAAGCGCCGAATTTCAATCCCTCCCTTCATCTGACATGCTGCCGCCAGGCACCTACTTGTGGCATCAAGGACTACTAGTGACGGCTAGAGAGGAGAAAAGCCTAATTTTGCGCTAATGTGTTGGTCTTCCTTATGCCTTTAGACGTTTCAATCTGCAGCTTAACCAAACCTAGTGTGTCTAGGCTCGTCTTAAGGCTCCTAACTGAGCATGATTGCGCGTCGTGTCATATCCGTGAGCTCCTTCCCACTTGACTCTGAAATGGTCTGTGTGAACTTTTCAGCTCTCTCGGTACAGAGGGGTCGAGACTTCACAAACACAGKTGTCAAGGCAGCCTTCTGGCTAGAAGGGCGTCCCTGTGTGAGTGGTACGTAATTACCTTCAAGTCAGTAAGACCATGCTAAAAAGGAGATGGCATTTGCCATGTCATTGTTGCACCTTACAAGGACACGGCTACCCCAATGCTGGTTTGGGCTCTTTACAAGAATATGCACGCAGACAGTACTTACTCATCTAACAAATTCAGGAAAGAACTGTCTATAGCCTTTCTTTGGTAGACCTAGGAGGGAAAACCTTTCTGACAGAAGTATATTCCATGTACAACTTAATTTCCTGTTGTGTGTGGAATAACCTTACTAGCGGCGTGGAATTTGTCTGAGATCTGTTAGGCAGAAACAACATGTGCTGAGCCTGAAGTTCTCTGGTCTTTGGTAATTAAAAAACCCTAAGACCTATGGGCGTGTGCTTCCCTTTTAGCCACTGTAGACACAGATGAGGAAAACAGTTACTTAAATCAAAATAAATTCTGACAAAAGTACGCAGTAATAGGCAGCTGCTATTCCAAATGGCAAAGGCCTTTATCTGTATTTACCTGTGGCTCAATTTTAGTGACAGGGCTACTGAATTTTTAAACACCTCAATTAGGAAGGAGGGAATTTTACTGGCTCAGTAAGCAAAACATTCATTTTGGAGAGCAGAAGACTGACTGGCTGTTAATAAATATCACAAGACATTCTAAAAGTTTTCTAAGGAAAAGAGAAACATCATCTGTTCATCAAAATGCAACACATCTAGACAAAATGAGGTAAGGAAAGCTAAGAAGAGTCCTTTATACATTCTCACTTCACACAGGCATGGCAATTAACAATGAGATGCTTAACGGATTCCCTACCATGCTCATCAGAGAAATTCTTCATAGCAAGTGTGCTCCACGGCATTCTTTGATATTAAGCATTACAACATCCGACAGCCTAGTTGCGACTAAACCTCTGTTTTGGCAGGCAGAGTTTTATACACTTCAGGCAGTTTGCTGGCAACTTGCAGAATGCGGGGGGTGACTACTACCTTTACTTATGACAATGAAGAATCTGTCATGAGTTTTAATGCCTTAAGTTACAAAGAATAAGGATTCGTCTATCACAGCATAAAACCAAATAGCTCAGCAATATCTGTACAGTTACATCCGACATGAGAGTGTCAGACTTACATTTCTAACTTAGACTCCTGTTCTTTGGTCCTCTTTGTATACAACTTACTTTCATAAATATTTAACAGCCTGCATTATCAAACTTTTACTGAATAGCAACTTGTATTTTAACAGGGATGGCTACCATCCCGTTTGCTAGGAGACTCGGTAAGCTAGCGGACAATCATCTGTACAAGGCTAGATAAGAGCAATGCTTGCTGCTCTTCTTCTGAGTGGAACAGGAGAAAAAGATCTTAAAATAATTCTCTTGCAGGGTTCTTTCACTTTAGATCTCATGCTAACGAGAACACAGGATGTGATACTGCAAGTCCTTGTGTCCTTGTGTTGGGGCGGGGATACAGCGGGGAACCCTGCCTTGGTTCCACGTTTCCACGTGAAAGGTTTGCACAGTTTCTCTTCTCTTAAGCAAGCTGAGTGGGAGGAGGAGGAAGAGGAACTGTCTTCAAGTTGTTAGCACTGAACACGCGTTGTTTTTTCCTTAAGGACAAGTATTGTCTTCAAAGGAAGCAGGGAAGTCTACTGGTCATGCTTAGGCAGAGGCACATAACAGTTATGAGTCAGTGCCTCATAAGCAAATGCKGTATAAATAAAATGCAGTATTTACTACTTTGTTCTTAAACAGACACTGGCAGCACAATGTGTTCATAAATTAATAGTCTGAATATGATGTATTAATAAACGTACACATACGGGTTTCGAGAAGCTGTTTCCAGGCACGCAGCATTTCATTCTCATAACAAAACTAAGCCTTGAGCTGATACTGAATTGAAGTTAAATGTAGTTACTGTGGTTTTATATAAAGTAGAACTGCTACAGACACAGTCTTTGGAAACACCTCGGTCTGAGCAGACATCTTCCATTGTACGAGTCGGCCTGGGTTACTGCTACTTAGCAATAGTCTAGCATCCTGTGCAAGGAGAACTAGGTTTTAAAGGGTAGTGGACGGTCCCCAGGCACTGCATTTGTTAAAGCAATTCTTCGGGGGAAGTAAGTGACCTGGAATATTCACCCGCACTTGGCAAGCATTACTTTACACCCTGTAGCATGGGGKTTTTTTTTATGGTGCATGTGTAAAGCTAATTCAAAACCCATCAAGCTGGTAGGAAATTCACCTTTTTGCATTAGAAAATACATAGCTAACTGCTCTTTAATGACTTTGAAAAAGTCAGTGTTAAGCCTTGAAGGCGTATTTTCTGTGTAATTTCTGATTCTCTGCAAGCTTGTTATAAAACTATTACCAAGGTATATATTTCTGTTGTGCCTATCGAGCCTTTTTTATCCCCTTCAATTTTAAACCAGCTGAATTTGACATAAGTCACGTACGAACTGCTCCTAAATAAACMAGAACCCATGCTTTCATTAAGGGACTTTGGCTAACGTAGTAAGCCTCAGAAAGGGAGCTTTAGTGCCGTCTCTCTGCCGGAGAGATACAAGGCAGAAACTTTCTTCTACACGTTCAGACTAGTAAGTGACCTGCAGCAGTATAAAGCCAGTTCCTTAGGATGTGTTTATGGTGCCACAGTGCTCAGTTCAAGGGGAAAAATCCTCAACACAGGAAGACTTTTGCTTAAACAAAAAAACAACCCAAAAAACAACAGCAACAACAAAACACCAGCACAAACTGAGCACTGTTCATATTCCTCTCTTTTCCTCCACTTTGGTAAGCATCCATCCCGAGTCAGACACTGCTTCCATTTACACTCGAAGGCGTGAGTTCCACTGTCTTCATGGGCACAACTACAGGTATATGCTGGTGTTACACAGTGCGTTGTGGCCCACCGAGTCTACGAGATTGTCACTTGCTAGGTATTTGGCATAGATAAAATCCTTCAGAAGCAACATTAGTTTCTTAGCACATTTACCATGTGCCTAAAATTTAGGAGGCTGTGACAGGTCAGTTGAATTCCCTTTTGTACATGAGGCAGAAATTGACCCCAAATGCTTGTTTACAGTTTCAATATTGTTAAAATATCTGCACAAGCATGACCAGTAACAGCTCTTGTTCCAGTTGTATATTCTGGTATCCTGCTTCACTGCCTGAGAGCATGACAGGTAATTCATTCAATGGTTTCCCATCAACGATTGGAATGAGCCACACTGGATAAGAAACAATGACATTATCTTAAAGTAAAGTGGAGGGCCCCTTACCTAGAAGACTCAGTAATCTTTAAAGAAAACCATTTAACATCTTTCATGGAAGTGTATTGTTCAAAAAAACCCAAAGCTATTGACATAGCATGTGGAATCAATTTGACAATCACTAATGTAATGGAATTACGGTGATCTTATACACAAACAATGATTTACCAAAATAAGATTTACCTAGGGGACTTTAAAATCAAGTTATTTTGGTACCAAAAAAAGTCTTTCATTTAATTCCCCTTTGCCCCTATGATTCAGATGATCTTTCACTCTACAGTTACGGACTTGGCCAGATTTCTTGGAAAATCAACCTGCAGAGAGGGACAAGAAAGAACATGCTTGTGAGTATTTACACACTTTTCTTTGTTTGTGTATAACTTTGTAATGCGTGGAACTTCTGTTCTGCCTTTAAATTGAAAACAATTGAACATATTTTCATGTTAATGTAGGATAATTGGTGCAGAAAAAGTCCATAAACCTCAATTGTTACAACTCCTCTGTCAAGAACTAAGGAGTTAGTCCCTTTAGTCTACGTCGTTACAGTGCTCAAATGATAAAAGGTAGAGGCCAGTGTCTGTATTAAGATCAAATACCTAACACAAACATACTCTGTTTGTCAAACATCCTTCTGTGGATTGTTACCTTCCTCTTAGCTTCCTACCAGCCCTCCAGAAACTGTCCCAGAAAACAGACACATGTCCAAACTCAAACTGCGCAAGACTCGGCCAAGCATACTAGACTGCCTTCAAGTTTTGTTCACGAGAAGCTTCTGTAATTGCCAGATCTACCATTTAACCTGGTCGTTTCAGCAGCTCAAGCAATTATACAGACAAGCCCCRCAGACTTCCAACATCACCCAACGCATCTTTTCCAGATCTGCAGATAGCAAACACGAGTGCAGAAGGGAAGGAGTACTGTACTTACATCGTAACCTCTGAGAACTGCAAGATGGAAAGCCAGAAGCTGAAGGGGGATAACGCTCAGGATCCCCTGCAGACAGTCCACTGAATGGGGAACTTTGATTGTTCTTTTATTGTTCTTAATTGTCTCGATGTCTTCCTTATCACAAATCACGACAGGTCGCCCCTGCAACAAAGGGAAATGTTGAAGAAGAACAGGTCTGGAAGGTTCTTTTCGCACTTCTGCTCAGAGCGCCAGCGGCAAGAACTTTTTACTTAATTTAGAACAAAACAGCTTAGCATCCCATGGGCATCCCTGTAGCATATTTTAAGGGGTAAACAAACCACACTAGGCTTCTGCAATCTGCTGCAAAAGTTGCACTTGAAATGCCCAGAATATCTACTGAATTCACATTTTAGGCAGTGACACTAAAGCAAATAGTTTGGGTGCCCTGTAAACTGCTTTTATATTAAAAGCAACACTTCTGATGCACTGTAAAATTTTCCAGGGACTTACTTGCCGTGCAATGACCTGCTGGAGAGCGTTCTGGCACTTGGCGTATGTATGGTCTCTCATGATGATCATGATAACGGGCATGAGTTTGTCCACCAGCGCRAGAGGGCCGTGCTTCAGCTCACCTGCCAGTATCCCTTCGGAGTGCATGTAGGTAATTTCTTTAATTTTCTAGATGGGGAGAAAAATCATTCATAAAGCTTTGGGCAAACTTTTAATTTTTTTTTTTTTTTTTTAAAACCATCCCTGTGGCTTCTTCCACTTTCTTTGTAAACCGCGTTCTGGCTCTCCTCAGATCCTATATGTAGACAAGCCAGCCTGAAAACCTAAATCAAAGTAGTGCAATCTGGGCTGAGCTGCTTGCAGGCCATCAAYACTCACAGTTCTAACACCAAACCCCCTACAGGCCTTATGATTTGCCATCAGCCAACGTATCTATCATCATAGTCTTGAACTGGGCAGGCAAACGCAAAGAGGATGCCTTTGCACATCAGTGGGTGACAGCACTTATAACAACAGGAATCTCCTCAAAGGTAAAAACTGCAATATACAGGTTTTACAAAGTACATGCTGGGTTTTGGATGCTGAGCATTCCTGGAAATGCCACCCCAACAGTTCAAAGAACTGATTTTATTAGGGTGCCCAGTCTGTCACAGTAAAGCATTCTCACCCTTTCAACCCACTGTAGCCTGTGGCTGTTATGTGACTTGGGTATCTTTAAGTGGAAGTCTCAGCAGTGTTACGGTGAGTTTTAGCTATTTGACCCAGTATGTCAGCCAACACGCCATAGCTGCTAGCTGCTTTTAAAACAACTTGTAGCCACGTGTCGTTTCCTGCGCTGAAATCTGAAGTCCACAGCTAAGTGCGTTTGAACCAGCTTTAAGTAAAGAAATCTCTTACCAAAGCTCCCTCAAGACATGTAGCATAATGGTAGCCACGTCCCATGATGAGAACCGACTTCTGATGGTATAGCTCTGTGGCTAGCTTCTGGATCTCATCATCCATACTCAGCACTTCTTTAATTAAGTCTAGAAGGAAAGAGAAGAATTCAAGTTGTGTGTGCTTGTATGCCTGTGCCTCTCACATTATACATACTGTTTATACTTCATATACACAGATAGCAGTAACTTGTGTAAAAACTGGACTCAGTATTTCAACAGTCCAATTTAGTGGTCTGAAGACATTAGAGAGAATGCGGTTGCAAAAGTTATTGCTAATAGCCACGTTGCACATATCTGATCCCCTCGGTCTTTCAAAAGCAAAGTTCAGGCACTGCTGAATTTCGTCTGTGCTATTGAGTTTCACTTGGCAAGACACAATAAATGCAGCAGTTTCCTACCTGGCAGTCCCTTTAGACCACGCATGATTTCCTTGCGCCTTTCCTGCATAGAAATTCTGTCATCGCACATCATCAGAGCAAACATCACCAAAGAGACAAACTGGCTGGTATAGGCCTAAGAAGGGGGGCGAGAGAGAGAGAGAAAACACATCATTAAGACAGTAACCCATCGGTTGCCACCTACTACGTAAAATCCTTAGACTAGCTGTTGACTTTATTCTCAACATGGTACCAAAGGGCAGCTTTCGTTCCAATTACGTAGCAAAGATGAACGTGAAATTCACAGGGCAAATTTCATTGGAGCAAATCTCAAATGGAAGCGTGCAATGGCATGATCTCCTTATACTCCAAGAGATGAAGATGTAACAAGCAAAATGGAGTATTTCTAAGATTCCCTGGCGACTATTAAATCCTATTTTGTGACCATACCTGTGTCCTCCTCTACTGCAAGTAAATGCTGAAAACAMTGAAGACAGGCAGACCCACTGACTGGAGATGTACAGCGGAAGCCCACCACCCACATCTGGCCATCGCAACAGGACAGCCAGCTGAAATTTTTTTGGACCGCATTCAAGGAACACAAAGGCAGCTGGAAAGGTAAGTGATTTCCCACCCCCGCTTCTTTAAGAACAGAGTCCAAACTCTTCACCGTGGTAAGGCTCTGTATTTGTCTAAAAGACCATAGTGACTGGGGTCGCTGACTTTGGGGAAGTGTCATCTGCACAGACAAGTGAAATTAGCGCTCAAGTTAAGGCAATTCTATTCACAAAAACATTTCAGGCACAGTATCAAACAGCTATTGCAACGTCTAGCCCCTGAAGTCCTTATAAGACAAATGTTATGAAAYGGTCTGTGGTGCCAGCCTGGGATTGAAGTTGCTTAGAAATGAGATTAAGGTTTGTAGTATTTCTGTCCCTTCCTAAACAATGATCAAACAAACTTTCATGTTGCTATATTGGAGAAGATTTAAATAGCTCTGAAGGAATCTAGAAAAGCTTCAGTTACGCTGACTAGCAGAGTTTGAGATGGAATGTGATCYACTTTGTTTTGGTGCAGTTGAAGGTTACAAAGTAAATAGCACCAAACAGTCATGCTAACAATGCTTGGGTGGTTTATAATATGTTCTTAAAATGAAGTTCTGGACAACCTTAGGGCAGAATCTTTTCAAGTTCATATTTCATATACGCACAACTTTGGTTACTCCCCGCATCACCAGAGAGAAAATGCCATTTTCAGTTATCTCCAGACTGTAATGTTGGCTATGTGAAAACAACCCAGGGACAAACAACTCGTTCAAGAGTTTCTTATAAGAGACTCATGAATTTTCCATGATCAAATTCCCCAATGAACTATTAAACTCAAATGTGGTTTTTGGCTGAATTTATGTAACAGATTGACATCATCTCGCCTCTAAATATAACTAAATCAAAGCAGATTTCACCATGCAGAAGCACTTCATCAAAATGAAATGCAGCAAAGCAAGTTATTTTATACTGCATCACGCGTAGCCAGATGCATCAACCACAGAATAATTCTGTTAGGTGGGCATAAATACTGCCTTTCTGTAAAAGACCATTCCCCCATTTGCCAAAAGTACAGTTTTAACATCACACTTTCTTTAGCAAAGCAGTGCCATTAAGGGCAGTTACATGCTGTCAAACTTTCTATAATCTTGACTTTTAATTTCCTTTTTCATCTTTAGACCTTAGTTTAACCTGAGTCCGCACCTCAAGACAAATGACAAAGAGGAAAGAATTCTTCCCTCTGAGACACCGTTGCTTTCAATGTTGAATATTGCTTCCTTAGAATATTTCATTTACAAAAAAAAAAAAAAAAAAAAAAAAAAAAAAAAAAAAAAAAAAAAAAAAAAAAAAAAAAAAAGCCCTTTGCAAGATACAAGAAAAAGAAAATGAATAGTGTTGCTGGGCACATGGTCATTAACTACACAATCATTGCTAGCAACCGGTAAAAAGGGAACAGAAAGCATTTAACAGAGGACCCATGCTATAGCCAACACTGTCAGGGAGAGTTTCAGTAACAGTAATAACAGTAATCATCATCAGTGAGGTCTATAAACTTATTACTTACCTTGGTACTGGCAACCCCGATCTCTGGTCCTGCATTGATATGGACTCCACAATCTGTCTCTCGTGATATAGAGCTGCCAACTGTGTTAGTTATTCCTACGGTTAAGGCTCCTCTCTCTTTGCAGTACCGAAGACCCATCAAAGTATCTGCTGTCTCACCTGAAAAGACAGGTATTGACAATGCTGCAGCTCAGTATTGGTTACTGCTTTCACTGCAGATGTAAAATTGCAGTGATTGCCCAAACAGAATATTAGAGGTTTGTATTTGCCTACAAGTCAAAGGAGTTTGTAGTTATTTCAGCCCTGGCACACTGTGTTTTAACCCTAAAAAGAAGACAGTGAAACAGTGAAATCTAGACAACACAAAACCTAACAATAGTATTTGGTGTAAGGAGAAGTCAGTATTCTGCTATGGTTGGGGGGGGGGGGGGGGGGGGGGGGAGGGAGGCAGTTCAAGTGTATCTTCTTTAACAAAAACAACTTTCTTCCTTTTCCTGGTTAATAAAAACTCACCTGGGGCGGGGTGGGGGGAAAACCTGTATTAGGGATAGCTGAAGTGTCCGGTGGATGGAATGGCATTAAGTTACAGCTAGCCTTTTGAGTCCTGCCACCACCTTACTGCCACTGAAACCCATGGAATTGTTTGGCTGATGGTGCTTACCAACACCACGAGAGCTTGCAAAATCTGTTCTCAAAGAGGTTATGTTTAAAACTAATTATCCCTGTTCAAAATTGTTTGCACTATGCAAACAGAAGCTGGCTTAGATCAACAAACAAAGTTTCCTTTTGTCCTAAAAGGACACACCTCTTTTGAGTACTCCTGCATGCGTAAGGTGACAATAGAGAACAAAAGACCCCAAGGTTAGTTCGGTACACTTCTCCTTCGGTACACCGGTGCATAATAACTGCTCTGCATACTGCACTGCTTAAAGCAAGTCATGTAGGGTGGTAATCTAAGGCTAGAAAAACAGATTTATGGGTGGGGGGAACGGAGGTTATTTGAGCTCAGTATTTACTTTGGTTTTGTATTGCCTGATGACCAAGCTCAGGTTCCAGAAAAATCTTTGTTAGCTTGCCACATCCAACACTTCAGGGGAAAGATGCATCCCCTAGTGTGCCCTCAATCGTGTTCCCTGTTAGGCTGGGACAGTACAGTTTCTAAGGGGAAGAAGCAACATCTGCACACGTATTCCAAAAACCCAGGGAAAGCCTGAACGTTTACATGAGCCCCTACAAAGAGAGGATATTCTGAATTACTTGATATGGAGAAGAAAAAATTGCTACCAAAAGAGTATTTTAACCTATGGAGAAAAAGTAACAACTAGTTTTAGTATCAAAGCTGAGGATCAGTTATGAAAATCTACAGTGGTAAATGCAACTCAGAGGAAAAAAAAAATTGTAGTTTTGTATTGCAGTTGTCCTTGAAAATATTTTGAATGCGACATGCATCACTTTTTTTTTTTTTTAATGCTTAAGTGTGTCTTTTATCTCATATTCCGTTCCAAGGTTGTTGTATTTTTTGATACTTGTGTGTAATAGTTTCATTTCTTTTATGGATCCGATCCACCATACAGTTTAGTGTTTGGCAGTGCTTTAACTAGAGAACTAAAACTATTCAAAAGAAACTATCAAGCTGCCTTTACCCAGAGCTCAGTAGCATTTTTTCAGTCTGTTGATTGATGGACTATTTCCTTACAGAGAAAGGAAACAAAACTACTGTTACCATATGTAAGACTCAGCTAAACAAAATCATGCACCAGCACGCAGATGGACAGAAGGAGAACCACTCTATTTTTTCCCCATCTCTAGTGTGTGTGTGCCAATTTCTTCTCTCACGCGTACCACGTGCAATCCTACAGGCAGGCGCAAGAATTTGGCCCTACTGCCTTCTCCCTTCCCAGCTAACATTTACAGGAAAGAGGGGAGCGAGTGGGTGGTAAAGCGAGACCATACCTGACTGGCTGATGAAAAAGCAAACATCGTCTCTGAAGACAGGGGTGTTTCTGTCCAAGAAGTCACTGGCTAGTTCAACCATAACAGGTAATTCAGTCAGTTCTTCCAGAACCTGACGGGTCTGGGAAAAGGAGATGTCAGAAAGCTGCATATTACATTGTGTTTAAAAAACCAAGTATTTACAGTACAAAAAAGCCGCCTACTTGCCACACACTGGAAAATATTACTATCAAAATACCATGTGAAAATTAGTGCTGGATTATATTTTAATTACTCAGTATACCCACACTCAAGTCACACAACTACCCCTGTGAAAAGCGACCCTGCGTTTGGCACCACAAAAAGCCTGTGAGGCCAACTGCTCCCTCACACGTAGATTGTTCTTAAATAAGTCTCACTTATTATATAATACTACGTATATGTTATATAATACAGGGTGTCCTTCTATCAGACTATAACTTGTATTACTGAAGAACTCAGAAACCACCACCTGTATCCAGGCCAAGCCAGAAACTTGGTCTGGCTAGTCGATGATTACTGTTAACGTTATCATACAGAGCTAGCCAAGATGAACAAAAATCTTCTGGTCCTTGTAAATCAGTGAACATAGCTGTGTTCTGCAGCATTTCTGAGAGAAGCTAAAGGATTCCTCTGCGAAATCATGGAGTACTTTTAATTGCAACATTATGGGCTGCCAAGCTACAATCTAGAAAGGCTTCACCTACAGCCATCGCGTTTTAACCAGTGACTAGGTCAGACCCTGATGAAACAAAATCACACACGTACTTCTGTAAGGTACAAAGCAAAACCTCTTCACTGTACCAGGAAAGCACAGAGATGTCTCTAAGCAGGCGCCATCATGGTCTGTGTAAATAGCAAAGAAGGAAATCTTATCTGGCTCATGGCAGCCCCTACCTTGCTACAGCATTTGCATTCTGCTCTTGCATTGTCTCTTCCCCTGCCAACTGTCTTTTATGACAGAGCAGGTTTTGTTTTTTAAAGCCTTCCATAGCAATGAAAGTCACAGGCAACGTTTTCATAAGTATTCAAGTTCTTCAGCTTTTATTTCCTACTGCTGTTGCTGGTGAATTGAAAGTCTGGCGTATGCAGCTTTCAAAAGGGTCTTCATTCATCAGCGTGCGCTTGCTCTTTCTTAACCTTAAATCAATCCTTAATCTGCTGGGCACACGCAATACTGTGCCCGCTGTTCAATTCTAGCTACAGTTTGCAAACCAGATCAAGACTGACCACTTACCGCAACTCCAGCGTGATAACTTGTCCCACAAGCAATAAGGATTAAACGTCGACACCTCTGAATCTCCTTAATGTGATCCTTCAACCCACCAAGATTTACTGTAAGCAAGATTCAGAGAGAAAAATTAGGCTGGCCAGGTAGCAGAAATTCTCAAGATTACTGGTGCTAACACACAGCGTGTTACAATGCCCATCAGCCACTTTGCAAAAAAACCATCACAAAAAGTAATCTTGCCACCAGTGCATGTAATTCTGGAAGCGCTCCCTGTGAGGCACGCACATCGTCTTACACCAGCACGTTTTAAATCTCCCRTGTCATCACCTACTTCCTCCTCTATAACTACTGTGAATAACTACTAGATACTGAGCTGTCAAAAATAAAGTAGGCTTAATCTCAGTTACCAGTGTAGTCATCGAAGTTGACCCTTCCTCTCATCGTATTAACGACAGATTCTGGCTGTTCAAAAATTTCCTTCTGCATAAATGAGCTGAAATTACCTATGAAAGAAAGAAAGAAAGAAACAAAACAAGTGAGAACACTTTAAGTTATCTCCTGGTAATCTACATTTTTCCTATGTATATCAGGAAAAGCTTGGACCAGAGTCACTAACAGGCCAGTTACCAGTCAGAGATTATTAAGAAGAAACTTCTTTTTCTACCAAAGCATCAGCTCATCATGAGAGCTCGATTCAAGTTAGTAGAACGTGTCAATGAAGGGTCAGATCTGGAATGGCAAGCCTGCTAGGCATCAGTCTTGGAAAAAACAGATGCCTCCAAGCAGGAGGCAAAATCCTCAGCCCCCTCTGATCTACTTGGCCCCGCTTTTAACACAGGACTGGACCAGATGACCTCCAGAGGTCTTTCTCAACCTGACTTATTCTGTGACTGCAGGGCGGACCTCTGCATCTACACAGGTGACATCCAAGAGATTTTACCCTTCATAATTTGCTGGAGTTCCATCTGCAGGGTTTGGACGGCGCGTCCGGGGTGATCGCCTGCTGTGCGTTTAATCCGGTGGATGGAAAGACGGCCATCGACCACAGCTGCTACATCATCATCTTCAAGGAAAATCACTCTGTTGGTATGCTCAATGACAGCGCTATAAAAGCATACACCATTTGCCATAAGATGTTATTCTTCACAGAAAGATGAGGGCTACAGCCCTATTTATAATCTGACATAAAGCTTTTGATTCAAGAAAGTTACTCATTTCAATGGAATTTCTTTTAAAATAAGAGGAGTACTGTAAAGTACATTTCCACACTGCCAATATAACTAGATTTTTTCCACGTACCTCATTATTAATTTCAGTGCCTGCTTTAAGAAGCAGCTATGAATTCCTCAGACAAAGCAGCATGTGCAGCAATGTGATCTAACCGTTAGGAGCTAGAGAGTGGAAGTCAGGAAGACAGTAATTCGCCCCAGCACGCAGGGTGCTCAATTATAGGCGCAGATTCCTTTCTTGGTTTTTCCAGTGATAAGCCATTGTCCGTCCCTGCATCTCATTTTTGCCATCTGTAAAATGGGGGACAGCTTGGCCACCTGTTAAAGTACTTTAAGATCTGCCTAGAAGCACTCCAAGAATTAGGTACTATTGAATACCTTCCCTACCTGCAGTTTACTTGGGGAATGTCAATATCRGAATTACCAGTGGGGTTTAAAATCTTTGACCAGGTTTTAGTCTGTACTCTCTCTTAGCTGAACAAGGCAAGCTGTACTGAAACACATCAGCTCCCTATTTTAGTGGCTTTTGTTCTGACCTTGGGCAAGTCACTGAAAAGCTCTCTAAAATCAGAACACATCAGGGTGTCCTAAGACTCTCCAAAATGCTCTGACGAGAAGAGCTGCAGAAGTCAACCACAGCAGTATTTTTACGTTTCTGGAACAAGTATTCATTTCCCTAATATAGAGAAAACCAAAACTTCTGGTAAGGCTGCTGTCAAGTTAGTCCTTCCTCCCTCCACTGGGATTAAAATAAGCCACCTTTGATGATAAAGGAATTGCATGTGTGCAGAGATCCCTGGAGAATCAACACAATTCTCCTGATCATTAGCATCTGTCCTGTCAGTACTCTGTCAGGTGTCCTACCACTCAGCTTTGGAATCTTATCAACAGATGTGCTTGAAGAAGGATAACACCACTATTCCAAAGCGAGTGTTCATTTCTTTAACAGAAACTCTCATCTAATCCACCTCTGTCTCTTTCAGGGCCGCATATGGTAACTAGTTAATGCTTGTAAATGGCCACATATACATCATTTACTATTATTCATAAAGAACCCACAGCTTCCCCGTTTCTTGTTCAAGGCCTCAGCTTTAAACGGCGTATTTTTATACACGCTAAAAGATACTGAAAAACGTTACCTAGCATCAGAAGCAAAGTAGTACTCCACAGCTTTCTCCTCAACAGGGAAAAGGCAGGTGGTACTGTCAACACGAGACAGGTTGCAACTTCCCTTCTTGTCTTTACCTAGAAGACACGAGGATTAGGTACCGCACGAACTGACAAATCTGGAGCGCAGCTGCAATGTCAGTCTCAACCAGAGGACCCAAGGCACAGTACCAACATGAAGCACTATTTTCATCACTGTGCGTGGTCACAGTAAATTTAACAGCGACAATAGAAGAGGGCAGCATACTGGGACTCACGTTATTGTGCCCTTTCTCAGTTTGCTTGCAAGGTTTTTATGTGCTTTTCAATTAAGTCTGCAAGTGTAACGTTAGTGCAGAGTTTTAAGTTTAGGGGAAAAGATCAGTAAAAATTCAAATGAAAGCTTATGTGTGGCTCCACTAGGAGAAGAGAATTCAAGCTGCTTTATGGGCAGTCACATTTACCATCATTTTAAGTTTCTCCTGTGGTCCTGTTTCACTAACTTTACTGAGGCTTTGAGAAATCGAGCAGGATTGCTCTTTGTCAATTATTCTCAGCACTGGGGAAATTCTTTCATAGCTGCCACCTGTGCAACCATACTGTTCCACTGAGCACCGGCAGATGTAACCCAAACCTATTTTTGTCTGGCTGAGCTAATGTGTTCAGGCACAGATCAGGAAATACACGATTAAGTACTCGGCGTTGTTCCTGAGCTATCAAATACAACCACCTCATTCTGATCCAAAAATTGTACAGCTGGTAAACTGCTGTGAGTCCTATGCTATTGCCAGGGAAGTATCTAGGTGTCCTGAAGGACATAGGACTACGAGTCAACTTCTGAAAAACTTGTACTAAGCCTTTAAAAAAGTTCAGTATTTCACCAGGGATCCTTTCTGAAGTACTCYGGCAATTCCCAATACTCTCTAATCYTCTGCCTCCTCTTCAGCTGCAGAAAATACTTCTCAGTGGCAAAGCTCATCAGGAATGCAGATGAGGACCAAAACACCTACTGCTCCAACAAAATCATTTGCCAGTCATTGTGCACGGTATGGTAAGGGGTGGGGGTGGATTAATCAGCTTATCTAGCAAAATGTGACTATCGCTGAAGAACAACAACATTGAAGTTACTCTATTCTATATTTATTCCATAAGCTCTAATGTTGTGTTTCACCTACTGGATACTGATCTGATTCAGTGATGTAAGTAGAACTCATGACGTTTAGATTTATACTTCTGTAAATGAAAAGGTGAAGAAAAAATACTGCTTTCATGTTGATACTCAATAAGAAGGTTTCACTCAGCCAACAATTTAGAGCCCTCCACTTCAGTTATTAAGTCAGTAAATGAGGAAAACAACTCCTTTGTCGTTGAGTTGAGACAGGACAGAGTGATTTGTTGTTGAGAAAGGACAGAGCAAAGGTGTTAGTGGCCGTTCTCCAACAGAAGCACCCATACTTGATCAAAACATGCAAATTTTGTTTCTCAAAACACATCATTTCCCCGCATTGACTTTATTATGTTGCATTGCTTTCCTGTATTACAGATTCTACACTGAGCTGTAACTGGAACGTGTTCTTACTGTGCACGTACACGTGCACTGTATGTATATCTTACCAAGGAGTGATTGAAAAGTTACAGTGAGTATTATCAGCCAATTATGGTTGTTACGTTAACTATGGATTTGTCCATAGATTGTCCATTCATCTATGGATAACCTGGACTGTTGCTCTACAGCACCTACCTCCCATTTACTAGAATTTAGAAGCAACACAGAGGTAATCTTTTAATCTTTTCCCTTCTAAATCAACGAATGGAGACATCACGGAGAATTAACACAGGTATAGTAAAAATTGGGCAGGGKGATAAGGGGGTGGTATGTTTTGAGTATACTTTGATACCGCCTCACTCTCCATTATGACAATCCCAAGCATATGGCAGTTCTGCAAAGGTACTACAGCACAGATTAATAGAGCTGCTTCTTAATAGATTCTTCCATGCTTGCTTGAGCAGCATTGAAGTTTTGATTTCTGTAAGAGGTGTTTTCAGATGACAGCATTATACAACTAATGAAACAATGATTATAGTCAAAGATACTCAAATCCGTATTTCATATGGTCTGTTTTTCAGAAAAGCCTCTGAAAGCTGAGGGACTTTGGTTCCTAAAGCCCCTGGGAATTAACCTGACTTCAGAATTTTACTCTAAACACTTCACACTRACTTAAGAGAGATACGTTTGGTAAAAAGAAGGAAAACGTCGCCTAATGTTTGGATTCAGGTAAACCAGCTCCTGCCAGAGAACAAACATAGTTCACCTTTCAACAAACTGAGGTTTGTTTCTCCTCCGGCAAAAGCGCGCAATTTCACCCACTGAGCTGTCAGTGCCTGCGGCTGGAACCACCTTTATTTACAGTAGCTAAGAATCAGATCCTCTCCTCTTATAGAAAAGCGCTCTCCTGCTTCAGCTGTGAACTTAGTTCATCACATCAAATACAATGGGTTAGCCTTTAAAAAAATTGAGTACTTAATGTGAATTAAAATGGTTCAYCCTGAAAAGTGAGCAAAGGGAAGTAAGTTCCAGCCTCAGGTCAACCTTACTGCTTCTACCAGAAGCTGCAATTCAGATTCAAGCTATGATGAGGAGGGAGRACGTAGCTCTTCGACAATCTGAACTCCAGAAGGATTTCTGGAGACTGCTTGCGTTAGGATTATTAGCAGCCTCCTAACAGGGTTTCACTCTATTGTTTTGTGGGGTTTTTTTAAGGTAATTTACTGTTTCCTTCTGTAGTCAGAGCTGCAGGGAGCACGCAGCACAACCTGCACTAAGTCATCAATTTTGTGCATCTGCTGAGCATGATGTCAGAATATTTGGAATGGGATGGGTGGACTGATGGGTGGATTTTCCCGTGTATTGCTCATGGTGTTTCTGATCAAGAAGGAATTCTGAGTATCCCATTTGTTTCACTACACTACACGGAAAGCAATAACCACATATTAAAGAGACAATGCATATTTGTCTCATTTATGATTCCTTTCCTAAGGAACTGGAGGATTTGTCTGAAATTTCAGGTATTAGATTTTCTCTGGTAGGCACCTTCCTCCATTTTTATGGATATTCCATCAAAAGAATGATCCATAGATTGTACAGCTGAAAGTGTAATTGGAAAAAAAACAAACAAAACAAACTTCAGATAATCAGTGGGGGAAAAAAAAGTGTTACATACATACATTAAGGATTACTGCTAATTATCCAACATCAACCAAGAGTAAACACAGACAAAGCTTACTGGGACTGGTTCTTCGCGTTACATTGCAGCAAGCTATCATTAGCAACTCCGTTAGGAAGTAGTAAGACATACTGTGACAATAAGTCCTTTTGATCACTGCAGTGCTTAGAGAACTAGTCCAGTGCCCAGTAACTCTGGCAACGGTAAATTACGGGATAATTCTCAGCCACTTTTCATTTTCAAGGGTGCAGCTATGTGTCTACGGTGGTAAAACACACGTGTGAGAGAAAGATGGACAGACAACATAAATATAGATTGCCACCCAAAGGGTAACAGCATTCTCCTTTTTAAAAATTATGTTGGGGGGGTGGGGGAAATGTTTGTGATAGTGAAACGCCTTCAACGCACGGTCATTTTTGTCCTTGAAAACAACCAAGTCCGTGAATGCCACCCACAAGATATAAACTTAAGTATCTAAGTTTAACTATACTGTTAACTCTACTATATGGAACTACTCTATTCTATTTTGTTCTATTCTACTGCATTAAGATGTGTTTTCCTTGCAACCACCGGACATTAAAGCTTTGATTATAAAACTAGAGACTAACTAGAGGTATATGGTGGTATAGCATGTGGTTAAAAACTTACTTTAAAAAAAAAAAAAAAAATCTCTTTCTGATAACGGTTTAATTTACAGATGAAAGTTTAAAAGTGTAATACGTATTCCAAAGCACGCAACTGTTTGTGGTCTCTATGCTTGCACATTGGTCTGAGTGTGACTGGAACATGGTTCCTATGGGGAGGGGAGTGCTCACACTTACCCGTCCGGTAGAGTATCGGGATGTGGTCGGTGGAGAGCTTGTGCTCGCTGCGCACTCCTATTAGCAGGGGGCTGCCTCGCCTGCAAGAAGACATCGAGTTACAACCCTCAGCGCCCAAAGATTCATCACCCTGACATCCGACCTGAAGGGACTGTTGTTCTCCAGCACAGCAACTGAACTGAACTAATAAAGAGCGAGCTCCTCCCAGATAAGTTGTTAGTGCTGCAAACACAGGAGGACACGAGACAGAGCGAAAGAATCTCTGAATAAACACAACGCAAGGACATGAGGAATCTGTCTCAAGTTTAGTGGAAACTCTGCAAGAGTAACTGCAATCCCACGGACACCTGAACCAGGAACACACCGGCTGTTGCTCACTGTACGCATCTACAAACAGCTCTCGGCACCGAAATTCAAAACCTGTGCTAGGCACGTGTATGGTTAAACCAAACCCGACTGATGCTGACGTCAAAAAGTGGGGTAGAACACCTGAACGCCAGGCTGGCCGAATTTCAAGTCAAATGGAGGACTTGTCCAAATGCTGCCACAAACGCAAAGACAAAGGAAGAGAGATAACCATCTCCTTTCAAAGCTCTCACAACCAGTCTACAAAAAAAGCTGTTCCAGACCAGTTGTGATACAGGTGGTCACTAAGAAATTTCCAAAACGTTTTTGGGACTTTTCTGTTATGATAAAAGGAAAACATGACAAAGAAAATGAAAAACAGCAGCCCCCCCAGCATATACAGTGTGATGAGAACAACCTCTACTCCATGATCTTCTAACTTGGCGGGACAAAAAAAAAGAGACATATACGGTGCAACAAGAACATTCTTTCCCACGGCAATACGTACCTGGTTCCGACCGCTTGACCAGGATAATGAACACTTTTGAACACAAGGGCGAAAGCACCTTCCTGGAACAAGAGAAATACAAACTGTTTATCCTTTCATTTGAGACCTGGGCCACCATTTCAGGATTCCCAGCACAGAAAGCTGCACCTTTTTCTGCAAACAAGAAAGATACCAAACAGCAGGCTTCACAGCCGGTTTCAGAGCCACCAAATGCTCCAGGCATCTCATTCTAGAGGGGCGTCCCTCCCCTGAGCCACTTAATGAGTCTTCTGAACTTCCAGACACTGCGCTCGGACGTCCCTGGCTACCTTTGCAAGTGCTCCTGCGTCAGTTCAGAGCACAGTGAGGGGACTTACAAAGGCAAAGACCTGGTAAAAGAAGCGCCTAAACTTTGGGGGGTTTGCTCAGGTGCGGTGCCACCAAACGTACAGGTGAGGCAGCGCAATCTGCCAGCAAAACGTGTTCCTGGTCTATTGTTACTACAGCTCCTGCCAGACACATCACTGAAAAACTGTCTCCCGAACAAGGCGCTCTGGGACGAGAGGTAAATTGCAGATGGATCCTGTTCCTGTGCACAACTGGGCAAGAACTGACACGTGGAACCACAGGCTATGCAGTGAAGTTCCCACAAGGGGTCAGCATCTCTTCCAGATGGAGGTTTCGGGGAAAATTTGAAGCACGGACTTATTTTCACTCTGTCCCGCACCGGCTCCCACCCCCAGCACGCTSACTACCCAACACACCAGGGACTGCCTGCCTCGAGATGCTGTKGCGCCCCAAACTTTAGACATTTTTCACGTAGTGACTAATGTTAAAGAAAAATGAACGTATGTCTGAGATGAACTGTCAGAGGTAGAAAAGACAAAAACGCTCCTTAGCATGTGCCGCAGAACGTCCTGTGGCACAGTCTGGCACAGGCACGGTGCTGCACTGGCCAGGCTACCCTGGGCAATACTGAAGTACAGTTGTTATTTTGTGTGTGTGTGTCCGTCTGTCTGTACCGGGGTGCGTGTCCCTGTCTGTCCCCATGTCCCCACCCACACCTGCTCCCAGCATTACCAGCTGCTGGATGACCCTCTCCACCAGGGTGGTGAAGCTGATGTCGTCGCTGTCCCGGTTGTCGTACATGTACTTGACCAGTTTGGCGATGCTCTCCGTGTCCGTCTCCGACTCGAAGTCGTAGCCCTTGCTCTCCTGCAGCAACAGCATGCGTTGGGTAACCGGCCCTTCCCGCCTTGCTTTGCCTTCCTTGTCTTCCCTTTCTTTCCAGCCCCCCTCCTTTTCCTTCCTTCCCTTCCTTCTTTTTTTTTCCTCTTTTGCTTTTCCTTCCTTTCCCTCCTTTCTCCTTCCTTTGTTCCTGCATTTTCCATTTCCTTCCTTTTTTCCTGCCTTTTTCTTCTTTCCTGCCTTTCCTTTTTTCCTTTTTATTCCTCCCTTTCCCTTTTTCTGCCTTTAACTTTTTCCCTTTTTCTTATGCCTTGCCTTTCATTTTCTCCCGCCTTCCTCCCCACCTTTCCTTTTTCCTTCCTTTTTCTTTCCTTTTTTTTCCTTCCTCTTTTTTCCAGCCTTCCCTCCTGCCTTTCCTCTTCCTTGCCTTTCCTTTTTCCTTCCTTCATCCTTTGCTTGCTTTCATCCTTTCCTCTTCCTTTCCTTCTTTCTTCCTTTTCTTTCCTGCCTTTCCTTGCTTTTATCCTTCCATACTGCATTTCCTCTTCCTTTTTTTCCTTTTTCCATCCTTCCCTCCTGCCTTTCCTCTTCCTTTTTCCTTTTTTACCTTTCCTTTTTCCATCCATCCTTCCTTCATACTTTCATCCTTCTTTCCCACCTTTCCTCTTCCTTTTTCTTCTCTTCCTTCTTTCCTTTTTTCTCCATTTCCTTATCTCCGCTTCTGCCCTTCCTCTTCTTTCTTTCCTGCATTTCCTTCCCTCCTGCATTTCTGTTCCTTTTCCTTCCTTCCTGACATCTCTTCCTTTTCTCCTGCATTTCCTCTCCCTCCTTTCCTATTTTTCTTTTCCTGCCTTTTTTCCATCCTTCCTCTTCCTTCCTTCCTACTTTATCTTTCCTTTCCTCTTCCCTCCATTTTCCTCTTCCTTCCTTTTTTCCTCCCTTCCTGCCTTTTTCCTCTCTTCTTTCCTGCTTTTCCTTTTCCTTCCCTCCTGCATTTCCTCTTCCTTCCTTCCCTTTGTCTTCCATCCTTTTCTGTCTTTCTTATTCTTTCCTTCTTTCCCTCTCCTGACTTTCCCTTTTTTCCATCTTTCCTTTTCTCTGGCTTTGTTTCCTTTTTCCTTCCCTCTTTCCTGCCTTCCCTTTTTTACCTTCTTTCCTGGCCTTCCTTTTTCCTCACCCGTCCTTCTTTCCTTCCTTCCTTATCTCCTCCTTTTCCTGCATTTCCTCTCCTTTCCTGCCTTTTCCTTTCTCTTTTTTCCTTCCTTCCCCCTTTCCCTTGGACTAATTTTCCTTTCTCCCACTTCCTTTTAATTCCTTTCCTTCCTTTCCTTGCCTCCCATTTTGTTCCTTCTTCCCTACCTTTCCTTTCCCCTTTTCCTTCCTTTTCCTTTCCCTGCCCTCCTTTTCACTTCTTTTCCCTTTCATCCCCCCTTCTTCCCTTCCTTCTATCTTTCCTTTCTCCTCCATCCGTACCTCCTTCCTTTTCTTTCTTTTCCTTCTCCTTCCCTCCTGCCTTCCCGCTCCGTTAGTACGAGGGAGGGAGCGGGAGAGCCAGAGTACAGCGTGAGCGTCTGGGAGAGCGAGGATGAGAGTGCGTGAGTAGAAGAGCAAGCGCGAATGGAAGCGCGCGTGTGCAAGTGGGGGAGTGAGAGTGCGTGTGAGTGCAGACACCATAGTGCAAGGGGGGAGTGAATGTGAGTGCAAAAGCGTGCGAGGGCAAAAGGGAGGGGGAGAGTGTGAGTACGAGAGTGATGTGAATTCAAGTGGGGGAGCGTGAGTGCTGAGTGGGGAGTAAGCGTGCATTCAGAGGCGAGGATGAGTGAGAGTGCAAGTGGAGAAGTGAGCGGGCAGTGCGTGTAAGATGAGAGTGGAAGAATGCGCAAGTGGAAAAGCGAGCGTAATTGTGAGAACGTGAGTGGGGGAGCAGGTTTGAGTGCAAATGCAGAGTGCGTGTGCTCCCCCGAGCGTGAGCTGGGAGCGCAGGAGTGACTATGAATGGGGGAATGAGTGTGGGTGGAGGGTGAGCATGAGTGGAGGAGTGAGTGGCAGAGCGCGAATGCAAGAATGAGCAAGGAGGCACGAGTGGAGGAGTGAGTGAGTCGGGGAGTCAGTGGGGTGTGACCGACTATGAGTGCGAGGGGTGGTGCGAGTTGGGGGAGCGAGAGTGCAGGAGTGACACGAGTGGGGGCGTGGAAGGGAGTGGGAGAGGAGTGGGAGAATGAGGGAGYGTGAATGGAGGCGAGTGGAGGTGTGAGTGGGAGAGTGAGGGAGTGTAAGTAGAGGAGGGAGCATGAGAATACGAGAGGGGGAGTGAGTGGCAGAGTGGGGGGAGTGAGTGGGGGGAGTGTGAGTGGAAGAGTATGAGTGGAGAAGGGGGGGAGGTGGGAGTGTGGAGGAGTGTGAGTGGGAGGTGAGCATGAGTAGGGAAGTGTGAATGTGAGAATGAGCGGGGGAGCGAGGAGGAGTGTGAGTAAGGGAGTAAGTGCGAGTATGTGAGTGGGAGAGAGTGGGAGAGTGCGTGAGGAATATGAGGGGTGGCGTGGGAGTGAGAGTGTGAGTGGGGTAGTGAATGGGGGAGTGAGAAGTGTGAGTAGGAGAGTGAGTGCGAGTGGGGGAATGAGAAGTGAGCTGAGTGGGAGTGTGAGTTGGGGTGTGTGTGAGTGGGAGTGTGAGAATGCGAGTGAGGGAATGAGCAGGGCGAGTCTAAGTGGGGAAGTGGGGGGAGGAGCGGGAGTGAGCGTGAGAATGGGGGAATGAGGGGTTGAGTGTGAGCGGTGGAGCGAGTGGAGGAGTGTGACTGGAAGGGTAAGTGGGGGAGTGACTGCGACAGTATGAATGGGGCGAGGAGTGAGAGCGGGCAGTGTGAGTAAGAGGGAGTGTGAGACGAGTGGGGGAGTGAGAGTGAGTGAGAGTGGAGTGTAAGAGGAGTGAGTGAGATGAGTGGGGGAGCGTGAAAGTGAGTGGGGGAATGAGGAAGGTGACTGGGGGAGTATGAGTAAGAGGAGTGGGAGGTGAGTGGGAGAGTCAAGTGGGAATAGGCGAGTGAGTGAGTGTGGGGAATGGGGTAGTGAGTGGGGGAGTGAGGAGGACTGTGAGCAAGACGGTGAGTGGGAAGCGAGAGTGGGGGGGAGGGTGAGTGGAGGAGGGCRAGTGGGGGAACAAGAGCGGCGTATGAGTGGGGAGCGTGAGCAGAGGAGTGAATTGAGTGTGAGAATGTGAGGGGGAATAGGGTGGGGGGGGGAGAATGAGTGGGAGTGAGGAGTGGGAGGGTGAGTTAGAGTGGGGAAGTGTGAGAATGCAAGTGGGAGAGTGAGCGTGGGGGGTGTGTGGGGGATGAGTGGGAGAGTGAGACTGAGTGGGGAATGGGGGCAGTGAGTGGGGGAGTATGAGTGGGGGAGTGAGGAGGAGTGTAAGTGGGAGTGTGAGCGTGAGTGGGGATGAGGAGTGTGCGGTGAGGGTGGGGAGTGTGAGTCGGGGGAGTGGGAGAGCGAGCTAAGGAGTGTGAGAATATGAGGGGGGAGTGAGGAGGGTGTGTGGGAAGGTGAGTGGGAGAGTGTGAGTGGAGAATAATGGGTGTGAGGCGAGTGGAGGAAGTGCTTGGAAGAGTGTGAGTGGGGGAGTGAGGGGGGAACGAGGAGCGGGGGGATGTGAGTGCAAGAATATGAGTGGGGAAACGGGGTGTGAGTGGGGAGAGTGAGTAAGGGTGTGAGTGAAGGAGAGTGAGGGAAGTGTGTGAAGTGGGGAGAGTGAGTGTGAGTAGGTGGGGGGGTGAGAGTAAAGGAACGAGTGTTACAATATGAGTGGGGCAGTGAGGAGGAGGGGGAGCGCATGCGAATATGAGTAGGGGAATGGGGTAGTGAGTGGGGGGAGTGAGGAGTGTGAACGGGAGGGGTGAGTGT
The DNA here is from genome assembly GCA_035582835.1 of Phoebastria nigripes. Classification (NCBI taxonomy): domain Eukaryota; kingdom Metazoa; phylum Chordata; class Aves; order Procellariiformes; family Diomedeidae; genus Phoebastria; species Phoebastria nigripes. The sequence continues at coordinate 778,084 of JAYKAV010002706.1, forward strand.
GAGTGGGTGAGTGTGAGTGGGGGAGGGAAAGGGAGTGAGTGGAATGAGGAGTGAGTGAGTGGGGGAGTGTGAATAACGAGCGTGAGAATGTGAGTGGGGGGAGTGAGTGGAGGAGTATGAGCGTGAGTGGGGAACAAGTGGAGGAGTGTGAGAGTGTGGGAGAGTAAGAGTGGGGGAGTGTGAATGGAGGGKGATGAGTGTGAGTGAGTGGGGGAGCGTAAGTGGAGGAGTGTGAGTGCAAAAATAGGAGTGGGGGAACATGAATGGAGGAGACCGAATGTGAGTGGGGAACTGAGTGTAGGTGGGAATGTGAGTGGGGGCGTGGGATGAGTGGGGGGAGTGGAAGAGGGCGAGCGGAAGAGTGTGAATGTGAGTGGGGAAGTGTGAGAGAGCAGAAGTGAGTGGGAGTAGGGGAGCAAGTGTCTCGCACACACACACGGCTCACTCACCAGGAATTTCCGCAGGTCCTTGTAGTTGGTGATGATGCCGTTGTGGATGACGATGAACTCTGGAGACAGAGAGGAAAGGCCCCGCTCAGCCCCGGCACCAGCCCCCAGCCTGGCAGCGGGCGCCCGCGGCCGTGTAACACAGACAGCAGAGACCACAAAACTTTATTGTGTGAAAAGCCATACTTGGCAGAATAAAGAGAAGAGTTTCACCTCCTGGTGCGATTTCCTTGCTCTGCCCCACTTGGCGGGGCTGGTAATGGCAGAAGATAATAATGACCCGGGGTGGGACTAGGGCTACCAGGATCCTGCAAAGTTTCTGGAGACACTTAAGCACTTGGCAGTCTCCAGCCTGCTGGCAGCAATTCAACACCGCGCGCCTCCTGCCAGCCTGTCAGTGCTGCTCCTCGGGCGGCTACACCGAACACTAAYCAAGCCGCATGCTTGCAGCAGCACAGAGCAGACCAACCCCCTTCCGTACAGTGGTGATTATGAAAAAAACATAAATAAATGGAAAAAAAAAAAAGTATACAAAATTCCATTCCAAACAATAGCCACAAAAATTCTTACCATTCAATTTCATCCTTTGTTCACCTCCTCCTTGCACTGTGCCCATGCACCCACCGAACCTCTGTGCACTAATCCCAACCCTTCCTGAGACCGTTCCCTGCTGCAAACATACCCCGCGGCCAGCAATCAAGGCCAAACCCCTCCGGCTTCACAGCATCACGGCCTGCAGTAAACCCACTGCCCCGGGTCCAGCCGCCCCTCCCTGTGACACACCAGGCACTGGCGACGGCAGCAAGCCTTTCCAGACACTCCGGGACCTGCTCAGGAGCGCGCGGTTCCTCAAGCAAACACACTCACCGTTGTTTTTATCTGAGCGTTGCGGGTGGCTGTTGATAGGGCTGGGCTCGCCGTGGGTAGCCCAGCGGGTATGGGCGATTCCAAGGTGTACATCAAACTCGATGTCGAGGTCCATGTCCTGTTGCTCTGCAGCAGAAGTTGGAGAAGTTTTTAGTACTGAGGGGCTGTTCCTACCCCAAAGTCAACGTGGGAGTCTCACCAAGCCTCCAGGACCCAGGGGACAGCAACGCTGACAGGGAAACAGAATCAGCAAATCCAACAAAACACCAAGCCTGTTTTCAGGGGATTCAGAATGCGGATGCACACAAGCAACCTCCCTGAATTCCTCACCCCGCCAAAACAACAAAAAACAACTTTTAAGAAAGAATCCAACCTTAATTTCTCTCTCTGGGGTGCACCTTGCCCCTCCTGTCACCTCCACACTGTCAGCTGTGACTGAACCAGCCCATTTCACGGTTACATACCACTATGGTTAGAATATTCATCCCTAATCCTTGTCTCTAGAAAGCATACCATTAATATTTCTTTGGGAAAAAAGATTCCTTTTGTTCTACAAGCATCTCCACAATCTGTTTAAAACTGTATATCCTGCAATTTTCTTGAGCAGGCAAACATTTCTTCAGAAATATTTTGTATATCTTCTATTTCTGTAGTGCACGTACCACCTCGCCTGGCCTTTTCAAGCTCCTGGTTTTCTCTACACTAAGATTAGATCTACCCACCTTCCTCTTGGATAAATAGCACTCTGCACTGTGAGGTTAACACTAGCATGGGTTAAAAAAAGTTAAGTTACAACAACACAGCAGCTTTTGAATGCAAACTAGAGATCTTGACTCCTCTGAAAAGCATCTTCCCCTTCTCACGCAGCTTACCTGTATTCCACACCAAACAGCTTCGTGTGTCTTTGCGTAGTGCACAGATTTAATCAACTTAACGTTTAAATCAAGGGAACATAAAGAGGCAGAAACAGACGCAGAAGACCCCACTCTCTGCGTTCTCATCAACTTGACAGTTATGCACATACATTAGTGCTTTCCTGAAGCCAGTTGCTTGGCCCGTCACTACTCAGATGGACAGCTTTAGTTGGGACGAGCGTTACGTATGAAAATTTAAAATTCAACTGGTGAAGTTATTAGAGCATTTCTCTTTTTTGCCCAAGCTCCAGGTCTCCAACAATCACCTCCCAGTAATTCCCCTCTCCCCAGTTTAAGAAGATTTTTGTTTGCATTTTTTTTGGGTCTGTTTTCTAAAATGTATTTCAGGTCTACTTTATTTTAATCGGATGTGATTCATTCGTCTTGAGAAATCAGGACTTCTCTGTAACTTCATGACAACATCCACAGGATCACTGGGTTCTTCACAGCACATGTGTGAGTGTTTACATCTCTGGCACTTTATACACAGTTATTTGGAAATACAGTGCTTCTGGGTAAAACAGGTGATATTCAAAACACAAATGAGATGAGAGGACATTTCAAGGAAAGAGAGCAGGCAAAGAACAAAAGGGAAATACATACTGTGAACCTCTTCGTCCAGAGCCTTCACTTTCCCCTTCTGTTTGATAAGCTGGATTTTGCAAGCATTAGCTTCCCAGTCTTTGTCGTTTCCGCCATCGATTCCCACACCTAAGCACCACCATGGAATATGAAGAGTGTGAAGTGCAGAAAGTATATTACAGCATTTTATGTAAACAAATACTGATTTTTTTTTTTTTTTCAGTGCCCTTTCTCCCCGCAGCTGACCCTCCAAGTAAAGGCAAGAAACCCCTTAGATTAGAAGTGAGTTTTCCCTCTGTCATCTTGTAGGTATTTTTAAAGCCTTAGATAAGAGGCATCAAGAATGTAATAGAAATCCAAGAATGTAATAGAAATCTGTATATTGAAAGATAATCCAAACCTCTGACCACATGATCACAGGCACATCCAATTTGTGTTTCAGTTTTCTTCAAAAGCAGAAGACAGTAGAAACCATTCGCAAACACACCACGAAAATCGCCATTTACAGGCCAAAATTCAAAAAAGAACCACTGTTTCTCGGAGAGAGCTACCTGCAGAATCATAGCCTCTGTACTCCAGCCGCTGGAGCCCCTTGATGAGGGTCTCCAGGATCTCCCGTCTTGTCCGGGGAACATGGTAGTTCAGGTAAGCAAAGATGCCTGTATGGGGGAAAAGAGCATAATCCTATAACAAAATCACAGCTGAGGAAACTCTGTATGTGCCATCTCCTTAGTATGGGCACAAAGTTAAAACTCAAGCAGGCCTTCGTACTGAGAACCCCCCGCAGGAAGGTACCACCACCTTTGCAGCTTTTCCTTACCCCACCTGAGGTCCAACGGAGAAGATGTCACTAACATTTAAGAGATCAAAACTAACCACAAAATGCCAGCATCCTTCTCACGACACTGAAAGCAACTAAACAGGACAAGCCTGGGCGTGATGGGAGAAAGAATTTCCACATGAGCTGGATCTACGYGACAGAATGAGCTGTCAGGAGACAATGCAGCAGACAGGAAACTAATCACTCCAGATGAAAAATTCAAGGTTCACGAACACTGAGCTTTGCATGCTGAAGAACCATCTTCAAAGGGAAGAAGCTTTCTCTAAGTTCCTCCCACAGACTCGCTAAGAAAAAAATAATTTAACTCACGCAAACTAACACCCTCAAACTAATGGAGCTATTTTTCCTGTGGGTTGCAAAGGAAGATAAATTGTTGCTTCTATTTTTAAGCAGTGATGGGGACAAATTCCTAGATCTCTAATGCCAACTATGGCTCTATTTCAGAAAAATTTCCTTTGGTGCCATCATGAAGCAGTAGCACGAGAAGACATTTACTGCATTCTAGAAGTATCTGCACTTGAAATCTACCATTTCACCCTGTCTGACATTTTAAAGGAGAAAAATATCTGCATGGAACAAAAGCAAGACAGGTTTCACACAAACAGCCATATATGTAAGTGACTGGTAATTCAAGGTTTGTAATTTGAGAAACTTTATCAAAACTTCCTGAGGAGAACGGAGTTCAGTCGCACACACACAAAAAAATGAAGTCCTTTTAAAGGTATCCCAAATCTTTTATTTTTTCCTGATAGTACTGCCATACAGCCTGCCTCACAGTTCCCAAACTTTTATTCATGTGAAAGATTTTACTCCCAAGATGACTTTTGGAAAACAGATCTTTATGTTTACACACAGATTATTTTAAAGAACATTTGAAAAACTGCATTCTTAAGCTGTTTGTGTTTTGGAATTAAACTAAATAATTCAAAGCCTTCTCATGTCTTAATTTATTTTATAAGTAGAGATACAAGCTATTCAGAGTTGATGGACGCACTGAATACCACAGAGCAAAGCGCCGAAACGTTTACAAGGAACTTTTTAGCCTGGGCAGGGACAACAAGGTCGTACACAGCCATATACCATTCTGACACTCTCCCATTCCTCCTCCCTTTTCCATGGACTTTGGCTACAGGTCTCAGGATAAGTTTGCCATAAGCTTCATCTTCCCGTTCCCAAAGAACCAGCATTAGAAGTGACATCTCCCTGCAGTTCTGCTGCAAAAAGAGCACACCATGTCTCGCTTATTTTCTTCCACATTGCTAGAAAAAATTAGATGCAGGTTCTATTGTTCCTCTTTCTTAACCCACCTAGTCAGATGAAGGAAAAAAAAAAAAAAGGAGCTTTTAACTTTGTTTCTTTTGCTTCTACCTTCATTTCCCCAAAACCCAAAGCCTTTTCTGATAACCACTTGTAAGACTATGAGGACCAAGTTTATAAAAATTTGCAGTTTCACTCCATTGCTCCTGACATCCCAAACCAATCATGCACACAGGCCTGCTGCTGCCATCTCCCGATGGCATTTGTTCAACTTGAATGTTGGTTCCAGTAACTACACGGACAGGGCGAGGTCCTCCTCCACAAACCTCGCAATTCACAGCTAAAAGCTCAACAGATAATAAAACACCAACAGCCGTTAACAACCTCTGCTGTATTTCAAAAGCCTCCTCTGAAGGATACTTCCCCCCGGCTCTCAATCTCCAAACCCTCTTCCCCACCCTTCTGGCAAAAKAAAAAGTTTTCCAATTTGAGATACTTAGTTCACTCTGTTTCTAAAAACTGCATTCTTCAGGCAAACAGCAACCTCCCTGTTTACAAGTGAACTGACTCCAAATAGCCGTCATCCAGGCTGAAGGATGGCACATTTCAGCTATATCCTGGATGCCTAAAATCCTTTAAATGACTCCCAGGTCTTACAACAGGAGTACAAAGCAGACTGCTTTATTAGCAGGCAGCTGGAAAAGCCGCTCTCTCCGTATTTACCAGAAACTTCCCAAACAGACGCCCAATGCAGCGGTAGCATTACGCATAAAAATAACAAGTGTGTACCCTAAAGCAGAGAAAACAAGCACATGAGATGTCTGTAAAAAGGCACGCTGGGCTCCAGCAGTTCCTGACATTTCCCTTTACACCAAAGCCACCTACCACGGCATCCGAAGTAAAGCTACTTCAGAAGGCATAATTATAACCAGCACAAATAATTACAGAAAACATGAACGCTGCTTACATTTTTCCAACTTAGCTCAATAATTTCACAGTTGAAACCTCTCTCCRTGCTTTATGTACCTCGGAAGCACGCGCTAAGGGTCCCACTCCCACCCAAACCCTGGAGCCTTATACCTCTTTTTGATGGTGCCGGGCAGCTCCTCGCTCTGGCGTTAGCTGGGCCCGTCAAACAGCTCTCCAGAAGCACCTACAATCTCTGCATCCCCCTCGGTGGCATTTCAGCTGTCTCGCTACGGCTTAACCAGTCCCGCTCAGGCACACAGCTACCTAGTAAGTTATTCCACTACCACGGCACAACACCAAAAGCCACTCAAGCGGGATATGCTCAAACGGGGACCGATGATGAGCGCTGAGGTGCTCTGGAGTTTGAAGGTCAGGCTGGCCACAGCAAGACAGATCCTGGAAGTCCTTTCCAGTGAACAGCAGCAGCGTGAGAGGCACAAGAGCCTCATTGACGGGAGCACAGAGGAGGCCTTCTTCACTGGCAGGGCATCGCGCTGAGCAACTTGGGGGGCAAAAACAGAACAGGCTGTCAAAGCTGGCACGCAAAGGGTGAAACGGAGCCACTGTGAAGTTTGGGGAAGGTGCAAAAGGTACGATATGTAGAGGCACATGCCAAGAAGGGAGAAGAAAAGAGGACTGTAGGAAAGGTGGAGGGGAAGTAGCGTAGAACAGGACAGCAAGCTCGTTGTAGGTAGTCTGCTCTGCCACCTTACATCCCATCTTGGCTGCCCATCAGCACCTCCAGGCCTCTCCGAACAACAGCATGCCAGAGGCGTGTGAAGTCCTCCCCCATGCCCAAGGGACACCAGGCATCGCCCCTGTAACGCTCCCAGGCACGCAGCTACAAAAAAACCCCAACTTGTTTCCAGGCCGTCACATTGCATTTTAAATGAGGGTATTTTCCACTGAAGTAGACTTGGGGGGTGCAGCTCAATGGCCCTGCAGAAAGCACAGAGCGTGCGTCCCCTCCTAAACACCCCATCAACACATCTGTAACTGATAAAACAGACACAGCCCGGAGGGGCGGGGGGACACACACCAAAGAAACAGGACAGCGTCTCGCTCAAAGCCCTGGTGAAGATCACCTTGCCCAGCACTTTCTACACAGACCCTTGGTGCCCCAGCAAGGCCATTAAAATGAAGTCCTCCATGTGAAAAAAAAGTCTAACTCAACAGACGGGCACAATTATTAGGCAGAAGCTCTGTTTCCTTTCATAAAATATTTTTGTAAATGTGAATTGATCATTTTAGTCTCCACCCTGCTTCTGGCATAAGGATTGCAACTCATTCTCAACCAAAAAAATGGCTTAAAACCAGAACTATTTCTCTCTAGCCAGGGCTGACTTTGGACATCTTTGTTAATGTGAATCCAAACCAGACAGTGGCTTGAAATGTTATTTTCTCTGCACATTTCAACAAGTTTAGTCACACCTGAACTAAGAAAGAAAAAAAACCAAAACCAAAACCAAAACCAACCCCAACACAACAAACCAAAACTTGATTCCTTGTCACAGATGACAAGTGCTAGCAGTGTACAACAAACTGCCATGTACTGAATGGGCACAAAGTAGAAACCAACTTCCTCCAGGAAGGGATGGCTCATCTGGAATGAGACTGAAAAACAGTAGCGTTTATTTCTATTCATACTGTAAGCAAACAGAAGACATCTATCTAGAAAGGAGCCAACTTGGCATTTGTCTCAGGCATTGAAAAAAACCTATTAATTACAGCACAATTATATTAAGATTATTTATAAGGACTGCGAAAAAAATCTGAATCTAAGACTAAGAATGCCACAGAAAAACCCCCAAAACCCAAGGAATTCAGTGCTTCTTATCAGAATACACAGAGACTATGAAAGGCAAGCCAACTAAAAGAAATGCAAATACAGTATTAATGCTACAAAATATGCAGAAACACTCTTCAAAAAAGATGACCATGTAAACACTGGGAGATTCAGTTTCGATTCAGTTCAGCTTTTAGATCTTGACAGGAAAATAGGTGGAGCGATAATGGAGACGCTACTATGAAAATAAAATTCCAAGAACTCACCTGTGATCGACACATTTTACAAACGAGAAGGCGAGTAAGACAAGCAGGTTTAAAACTCACCTTAGAGAAAACAGGAAAAAAATTAAACAAAAATAGAATCATATGTAAAAATGATGCATAATTAAAGTAAAAAATGGACAGTTAAGGCTGCTGAAAATGAACACAAGTCTTCCTAAATGCATGACTTACTAATCCACAAGCTAAAATCAAATATCTGAAGGCTTATCACCCGTTTATGACCCTTGATCACGATGAATTATGTGTAAATAACAGTTTCATTTACTGGAAATATTTTCAAACGCATTTCATTTTCCCCTTTTCAAACAACCCATAATGATGTGATTCTTCATAGCTGGAGAAAGTTTCAATCCACATTTAGAAAACAGCATTTTTACTGGCTCTACCCTAACTATTGGATTATTCAGGAATATATGAGCAATCACATCTTGTAATTGCTTCCATTTTTAAGTACAATTCCACTGCCCTTGACAGAAACACTGATGAGAAAAAAAAGACCCAAAGCATTAAATGCTTGTTATGCTTCACTGATCTAAGTGTATTTTTGAAAAATGTTTATTTCTCCCAGCAGCCACCAATAGGGGCTCTGCAGATAAAATTTTGCTCTGGAGTTACACCTCAAGCCTTCAGTCCCACCTGTGTAAGTGTACAGCAAGGAACGTGGCTGTGCCGAGTCGAAGGGCACTCAGGTGATACTTACATCCCAGCATGACGCACAGCCCTGGCTGTTCAAGAAAAGAACCTCTTTTTACTCAGAAGCTGAACAAAGGATCACTTCATCCAGCTACAAAATGTAGTCTTCTCCAAGGTGGAACGTGGCAGACGTGGGATGGCACACAGCAACTCTACCTCGCAGTTTAGACCATAAAAGACCTTTCTTCCACACAGCAGAGACATGTTTTTCTCCAAATCACAATACCTTACTGAAGCCTTGTTCTCTCCCTCCCTGTGCTTATATTCAAATCAATCTACACGATTCAAAAGATGAAAAGATATCAACTGCTAGATCTTTACAGCTGCTTGAAGGCTTCCGTGAGGAGCGCTCTGTCACAAAGCGCCAATTTTTCTGTCAAAGTGACAATTCATTTAAAGCACAACAGTCAATGGAAACATGTTGGTTTTGATGAAATTCCAACGCAAATCTAGCAAGTTTCCATCAGGGTCCCATCTGGTGCACCACCAGCTTATCCCCCTTGCCAGCCTAGATGCCAGGTGCTGAAAATGTAGAAATCTTGAAGTCCAAGCAGAACGTTCCTGAAACCCACCCAACCGTGAATTTCAGGTCCCTAGCAGACCTGAAAAGAGGAGTTTCAGTTTCAGCTCAACTTACGCATTTGGACACCATTCAACGCAAGTGTTTTCCAGTAATAATGCCAAACCTGCCCTCTATAACTCGCGCTCCAGAACAAGCCAGAAAGACAAAGTATTACAGAAAACCGGGATATATGAATGACATTTAATGACGCTACCTTGACAAGCCTTGAGTTGGCGTCGTTCGAGGTGAAATACATGCTATGTGAAACCAAAAAAAAACCCCTGTGAACTTCATTCTAGTCCAGCGCTGTTTATAATTGTGAATTCCCAGCTAAAATAAGACAGCAGCAAGCATACTACAGGAATTTATATCTGACAGGCTCAGAAAACACAATACCCCTGTCTGGAATAAACTAATATACTTCAGGACTTGACACTAATATACCTCAGCATTAGAACAGTAGTCACACTTTACAACATAATAAAACATTTCAACTAGTAACTTGACACAGGACTTCACACATACGGACCAAAAAGACTTGTTCAAAGCTTATTATACAATTCTTGAATCGCTCTAAGACCCGCCGTAGTAAGAAGTCCTGCATATATTTCTCTTATGGGAAATATCTTAAACAGTATACTTTAGAACGTAAAACATTTCCCTTCTTGCAGGTTTGCCTTAAAAACCTTACCTGGTGAACCACCAGCAGAACAGGTATTCAGCTGCTTGTGAAACTCAACTCTCCCTTAGAACCGATTTTTAATATTCAAGCACAAAACCTAGGCATTCTTAATGACAGCTATATAAAGAATTCCCTATAAACAGTTGACAGATTTTAACAGAATAGCATTTTTACCAAATGGACGTTCATTATTTCTATCGTTGACAGTCACTAAAATACTTTTTCCCCCCCCAAGTACTTCGTTTTCCTGTGACCTTTTTGGTGCTCCTGTTCCTTTATTTCATGGTAAGCTCACAGGAAAATGAAATGAATCACCACTTCCAGGTAAGAATAAATGATCTTCTCCAGTATCTTGAATACGTGAAGTTACTCAGTAATAGCTTCTCCTAATCCTTTTCCCACAGAAGTAGAAAAGCCTTCAGGCTAGGTTTACTGTCGGATTTACAAATTCCTTTATACCATACCGTATACTGTTAAAACCATTTCAATAGACGATGTTATCAGTACATCCACTTGGCAATTCCAAAGAATCCTTTATCCTGGTGATGATTATTAGGCCTCAAGTCTTGAACAAATTAGATGTAGGCTACTAAATATCACATACATAACACACACTACAGACTAGGAAAAGTGATAAAAATATTTTTCTTCAAACTAGAGCAGGGGAGACGCTAGGCAGTAACAGCAAGTTCTAACACAGATACTAATCGTAGCGCAAAACAAAGTCCCAGAACCGATGCTCAAAACCCGCTGGAGTGGGCTCCTATTATTTGCTGCCCGGCGGTTCGGTGAGGTGGAACGCTGTGCCACCCCTGCGTACCGAAACAACGCTAATTCTGCACAGTTTGAATGAGCCCAAGGTCAGAAACAATCAGACTATCGTTATTATGTCTGCTAGCTGCACATGGGAGAGTTTACGTTCAATTCATCAAGTCCGCGCTGGGAAAAAAGCAAAGCAGAAAAACATCCACTCGGTGAAGAACCACATTTGTCGACTGGATGCTTCTTTTACCACCCATGCATGCACCTCTCTCTCCAGCTAAACAGGGCAAGATTTCTCCTGTCTGGAGTAAACAACCAGTGCATCAATTCTAAGGACTCATTCTGGGCAAGAGCTGCTACTCTGTGCTTCACAGAAAGGCACACACCTAGGCGTACAAATGGTATTTCGGCAGGTGGGAGGGCAGTCCCCACCGATGTACGTGCAACCTGAAAACGTGAAACTCAAGTCTTTCTTAAGCCCGTTTTTATGTTCAGTAATCACTAGTAATACAAGACCTACATTCTAAAATCCCTTTTTGTTGTTGAAAACAGTCATGGCATATGATCGGTTTACTTATTTACAGAACAGTCTATCGAGCCTGGCTACCCTGAAAAACCTGTTTTCCAAACTATTTCATAGGTGCCATTGAACTGGTTTGGTGCATTCAGACCAAAGCACACCCAATTTATACCTGCTAAGTCTTCAAACTGCAAGCGTGCTATACACACCAAGAACAAAATCTATTTTTCACTAACACTATTGAAAACAAAAACCCGGCACATCTACACAGAAGACCTGTCATTTATGCTAGGCATCAAGGAACTGAACTTCGAGGCTACTTTCCCTTACCTGTCAAGCAGCACGAGCACATCAGACCACAGGACTTCGTAAGGTTGTGCACACGTAAACCTGAACATCAGATTATCAGCGTGCTGAAAACATTGTGTTGGTAATTCCAATCTCGAAGCTGTCACAGGGAGAACTCCGATAACAATAGCAGCATTGTCACCTTTTTTTTAAAAAACGCACCTTAACTACCTTTCTATTTGAGATGAATTAGATAAAAATCTGAACGTGGACCATGTACCCACCAGACAGCGTGGCAAGATAAAGCAACGTATGTCCTGACTTACAATTCTATTACAGAAATGTCGTCTGGGGGTTCGTACAAGCAACCAGGCCTGCACAGCTGTCACTACACCGCATAACACGGCTACTCAGACCTTGCGCATGCCACAGCATGAGCAATCAGAGCCTTCTACTCCAAGACATAGACTACTGTCTCTTCAGTTAGGAGAGACAATTAAGTCTTGTTAGTGTTAAGTACTCAGAGTACCTACAAGCCAGTTCTGCCTATTTATGACATTTGCAGGACTATCTGAGAGGGCACTACCTCAATTTGTTCAGCTTGTTCCTTTGCTGGAGTCTACTGCTGCTGTATGGAAAAAAGCCCAAAACTGCCCCTGCAATTAACGTTTCCTAACGAGAGCCGAGACCATTGTCAATTTTGTCTGGAGCTCACCAGCCGGATCGCAAATGGCAGCCGCAGAGGAGACTGTATACCTTCGTTTCTGCCAACTGCGCTTAACCACAAGTCACAAGAGTTCATGTGGTAGCACCCTTGGGCTCCGAACAGTTCTCCTCCTGTTCCCTACAAAAACCTTAACTGCCTTCAGCCACGCACTTCCTGCATTCAGCAGCTCCTCAATTTCCAAGGCTTATTTTTCTCTATTAACGTGCTCAGTTAATGCTCTCCTCATTTCTCACTGTATCTCTGGCTCCCAGAACAAGACTCAACAACAGAGCCAATAATCCTTGATGCTTTTCTTACTGTTTCACAAAATGTTTCAATATCCAAGAAGAATTTTGCTTATATCGAAAAGGGGAGAAACGCATTAAGTCTTGAACGCAACTGAGTAATGACCCACAGCATTTTCAGAGCTTATCACAGTTAAAAAGACAAAGAGAAGAACGTTAATATTGCACATTTCAAAGGCTGGACCTCAAATAAGGCAAGCACGAGGCACCAAAGCCATCCCTATTCTTGCAGCAAGCTATTTATAATAATAATTACCCCTTCTATTCTTAGCTTCGCTCCACTTTGTACTTTTAACACAAATTAACATAGTGTTAAATGTAAGCTGAACTACGAATTTTTGATTGCCTCTTCATAGGGCTCCATAGACTTGACAGTTTGAAGGCAATACCAGTTCAACCTCACAAAAACAATGAAAGAAACGGCAACCTGCACATTAAGTATAAAACCCACAATCTTGCTTAGAGCATCATTTTAATTTTGCACATAAAAATACGGGGGGGGGGGGGGGGGGGGCTCTGGG
>JAYKAV010002706.1:804156-833745 GCA_035582835.1 Phoebastria nigripes
GTTAGAAAACTGGCACTGAAATGGTCATGCTAAAGGAAAGAAAAAAAAAAAAAAAAAAAAATTTCTCTGAAAGACTGGAAAACATCAAAAACGCAATGAAGGAAGGAATTGGAAATCTTATCACAAAGGTATGTGTGACGAAAAATGACAGAAGAGATTTCACAATACCCATTTGAAAGAATCTCCACACATGAAACAGTTATACGTGTACTGGGCTTTTATATCACTAAACCAACTGGATTTTAAAGTTACTTAAACAATGAAATTATCCAAGTGCACCAAACCATCATCCTAGATCAATTAAATAATTCTCCCCCCTCCCTCCCCTTCAGGAAGCTTTTATTACTTCTTTGGAAAATGAATACTCCCTTTCAAAATAAATGAGTATTCCATTTACAAAAACCATAATCTGGGGTTTAACAATATATAGTAGACAATTTTTTTCCATTAACCTGCACAATATGCATAATCAAGCTGTTTTGCCACGGTACACATGCTAGCACATRTATCTTCTTTGATGAAAACGTCTATTTGCAGATATATGACAACAAAAAGCCACTTTCTCACAGTCGATTGCATTCTGCAACCTGATGCACTTTGGCATAATCAGATCCTACAGCTTCAGCATTCCGGTAACACGTTTTGATGTCCTCAAAAACTTCTCACATTGTGTTTATTACTTTAAGTCACCGAGCTTTGCCTGTAAAGATCCTGTTTGCTCTCAAACAACTCTGCAAGAAACCTTTGGAAACGTTAGGGCTGCGTGTTTGATAGCCCTACAGTTCCTGGAGAGACTGTCACGTGAAACAGCTTCTACTTTTGCATATAATTCTTCCAACATACACAAAGATGACTTAAACTGGGATCCCCAGAGGTAAGCTATTGCAGCATTTCTGGATCTCACCCTCAAATTGAAGCCCTTCTACCCATGTAACAGATAAAGTTTCTTTTCAGAGGCTAACGTGAAAGCAATGACAAACATGCAAAAAAGGATGCTTCCAAATATTCCCAGAGAGGCTTGTGATGGTGCTCCAAACCCCTTCTATATCAAGATGATACAAATCGATTATCTGCTCAGCRATTCTTACTCCAGATTATGCATTTTGGTATTGAAAGCTGCAACTCCCAAGACCTGTTACAGATCCAGCCTGAAAGAGTGGGCCAAAACTGGCTTTCCTTTGACCAAAACATTATAAACTTTTTGTGAAGGAAAAATCCATTGGCTTTGAAGTTCAGGTTTTAGCACCAACATCTGCAAAAACAAGCAAGCTACTACATTTAATTTGCAGTATTTGGGGACTATYTACTTCCTTATGCTGTCTATTTCCCAATTCTGAAAAGTTGCACGATTTCCAAGTAACTACTTGAATTAAGAGTGTTCTGATGGGAACGGTTTTGTGAAATCAGGGCCAGAGGTCTCACCGGTGATGCAGCAAGTGTTCAAGAATACTGATTTATAATACCACTCAATCCAGTTGCATAAACTAGACCATGATGCATTGTGCTATGGTACAGCCGTGGGGAGTACAGACACACAGAAAGACTACTTTAGTAACAACAATCTTCCCAGCTTTAATTTGATTCGCAAGTAAAGCAGCATTAAAAACTTAAATCCAACCAAGCTGCTCCTGAGCAGAATGATCAGAAGCTGTGCTTAAAAACATCACTTGTAGACACACAGCCCATACTGGTCCCCCAAACAAATTATGATGTGTTTAATAATACCTTGCTAAAGGTGAGCAAAATGCTGCAGCTGGTGTGGAAAACTCCATAGTCCTCGATTCCAGCACTTCCTTCCCTGGAATAAACTTCAAACTGTTCGGATTTGGTGTGTCCTGAGTTTGAATAAACATGCCTCTTGCTGGAAATTAAAACAACGAAAAAACAACAAAAAGAAGAAAAATAATGTAATCAAACCTAAGTAGCTTAAATGAAAGTCAAGGATCCTGATTACTTAGCAAGCCAAGACCAGGGTGATCACTGTGCTACAGCAAACAGCAGCCTGTGCAGCAATGATAGTTTAGAAACACAATGGGTTCCATGAAATGGATGGTCCCATGCAATGGGTTCCATGAAAGCCTCCGGACTGACATGAAGGCTGAAAAACACAGGCATGTGGTCTCACAGGGAACAAGATGATACATGGAACCTTGCCTTTGCTTCTTTTGCTAACTTTTATTTACTAAAAAGCATCCTACTGCAACAGCATCGAACTGCATGAGGCCAGTACCATCCTCGCGTTCTACTGAAGGCCAAGAGATGCAACCTTCATTTCTCTGCTGTGTTTAGGGTTTTTTTATTTTATGATCCTCAAATGCTGTGAAGTCCCTCTTCCAGCATTATCACTTCCTATTCAAAGCATACTCAGTTTTACTAACCCTCTTTTCAAGATACACGTGATTTGTGGCGTTTGGTTTTTATTTCATTTTTCAGCACTATAAAAAAAAAGAAAAAGAAGCGTAACAACAGTTACAGTGAACCATACCCTGCTTATAACATTTTCCACAGAGTGAAAAATTAGTGTAAGCTATCACTTATCCTCCAGGAATTGAACTGACCAAACAATTCAAAATAAAATTATTTACAGTTCACTGGTGAAGATGTTTAAAAGATAAATTTTTACTGAAGTTCCTTTTGCGACGTGGGTCTTTCTTTCACTAGAAGAGTGTAAAAAAACCTATCTTGACTAAAATTTAATACTCTACATTTAACGGTGTACATTTCATAGTGTATTTTCCTGTAGACACGTCCACGCAGCATATACCTGATGTCCCACTGAAGCTGAACATCAGTTAGGGACAGCTTCCCATGTTCTAATTCTCTTTCTAGTTCTCCTTCTTTCTAACTCTCCCTGCACATCAAGTAACACAATGATATACAAACATTCAGGAAAGAAAATATGCATTTTAAAAACAAAAATCTCTAGGAACTAATACCTATAAATAAATTATACTTGAGAAACAAGCTCACGTAACTTCAAAAAATAAGCAATAGAGGGATTTAAAGCAGCAAAAAGAGCTGACATTTTCATTTTCGTAAACTGCCATTTTGCCCATGACTCCCTAGTATTAGATGACAAATCACGCTATTTATAAATTGCCAAATTGTTACTGCACGTGTCTGTCATGGTAACAACCCATTTGACTTGAACGTACACAATGGCAAAGTGCGCACACGCTACATTTTCTTTTCTTAAGGAAAAAAGACTTAGCATGGAAGTACTCCAGTTTTAACGTGAAAAGAATAATCCTGATAGAGCAACTAGTCAGCTTTATCCATGAGGATGGARGAACTACTCATCTTCCAGATCGAGCCAGCACCCAAAACCACATCCAGCGTAACAGTGTAGTTTACAAATAACAATGGCGGATTTGGATGGCGTAAATGGAGTACACTCTGCCCATTTTTTGAAAGCAATGGTTACTAACAGCTATCGTACATTGTCTAGCATCTCTAACACCATAAAACACAAATGGCTGTATCAGCTCTCAGAAAAGGTGTCCATGTGGGTTAGCCACTGTATTTTAAAAGTGTCWTCTGCAGCTGAAGACCTGCCTTCCTAAGACCAGGTTTTTCATTCATTAATCAACCTGGAGAGTTCTTTGCACAGCTGTGAATAACCCGTTTGGAATTTATTATTCAAGTAGTTGGTAACTGGCTATATTTACATCAAACATCTACATCGTTTCTTTCAACCCTCTGTGGAATGCTATGTATACCTGCTTATTATTCTGTTCTGCCATCTGCTCAAGGTAAGAGGAAGATACCAAATAGAGGCCGACTTTAGTAGGACACTTGCAGAAGCAGGTAAAATACTAAGTCTACTCGTCAGAGTCTACCTGTTGATTAGAACTGAAATAGAAAAAATAGCACTGGACCAGATAAGATTGGACTTCTCYGAAATAAAAATTAAAAAGAAACTTYTGCCTGAGCAGACTCATTTAAATAAGATTTCCATTTGTGACTAATTCCATGCAACAGCACCTGCAGAATTTTTTTGTCTTAGACTCTTTCTGCCACAGCATTAGAGAGCAGTTGCTAAATCCCTCAGGCAGGTGCAAAAGCACCATGTTTTTCTGCAGTGCATTACAGCCTACCAAAAAAATGGTAGGTACAACAAACTCAATCTTAAACATTGCTTTTTCAGGGTAATACCAAGTTGCAGATAATATTAATGGAGAATGCCATTAATGCACCATACATGGATGCATGTTCAAGAGGGGGAAAATTAAAAAAAGAAAATATTGCAGCTCTAAGAATGAAAGGCTTCGCTTTCATCCTCACTAGGTTCTATCTGGATGGCCAGCAATTTTATCTGGCAGAGCTCAGCAGTTGAAGCAGGACAGAAGGCAACACGAAGTCTTTCACAAAGGATACGTTTACACCAAGATAGAAATAAAATGAAGAACTGCAGCAAAGCCCAAATAATATTTTGCACCAACAAAGCCCCTTGTAAATCTTGGCAGCCGAATGACATAGGAAAAACATGTATAATCAAGCATATCGTGAGCCATCCACATCTCCTCCCCAAGCTCCAAATGTCCAAACGCATTAGCACTTCATTAAAAACCACCTAGGAAATGTTATCACACTCAGATTTCAGAAAGAAGAATAGGCTTTCATTATTACCACAAGACATAAAAACTCACAATGCACTCATCTATTCACTTTTAACTAGTATTTACCTGCATTACGCCACACTGCAGGTGGAAAAAACGGTTTCTTCTGTGCAAGTTGGTGGAAAGATTGTTGAGTTGTCAAATTATGATCTTTTAACATCGTACGACAGAACCTAGAAAAAAATAATTTTACTAACAACTTCCAAATTACAAGTTTGCACTACCCCACAGAAAAGAGTATTTCACATGCTTCTAGCAACGCCAGAACTCAGCAAGACGCTCACCTACCTTAAACCTCTCAGGTAACGTAGCAAGGTTGCACGCTAGATCACAAGATGTCCCTTACTTTTTCTCCTTTTCAGTGCTCCCTCTCTCTCATTCCATAACAAAATAGACATAACTCTCCAATTTTAGTCACCTAAAAAATTAATCTAGACTCCTTCACAGTCACTAAAGACAGGCAAATTACCTTACTTACCTATAACAGAAGACTCCTAAGGGAGCCTTTGTCTTCCTTTGGACAGTAGCAAGCACCTGGAAATCTTTAGCTTGGACTAAATACCTAATTTTCAGAAGATTACAGACAGCTGAGATAAATCCTACCCCAAGCACCTGAGGCTAAATCAAGGCCAGAATTTACTCCTATACTCTGTGGGTTTAACTGGTCAAACAAAAAGGCTCTTAGAAGATACAAGACAGGCTAAAAAGGTAATGCAATGGCTACTTTTACACAAACAATACTCATAAGGAAAAAATACCAGGACAGCATTTGGATAAAAGATAAAAACTCTATTAGCTACACGTACCAAGCCATACGTGAGCCATACCTCGCCCCTGTCCACCTTTATGTATTTCTTCCCTTTGAGGAATAAAGAAATTCAGTATATTCCAGTACAAGTACTGTTCCAGAATGAAACCAGACCAGTTAAAAAGAGGCCCTGCTCCATACTGGCCACACGACTTGCACTAGCAGTCAGAATAGGGGTGGTGTCATCTGCTCAGATGAAGTTAAGAAGGGGGAGAGCAGAGGGGAAAAAAGAAAAAAACATTAAGAGAAAAAGCAGGGCAGAGCGATGGAGTAAAAGGCCTAACTTTTGAAAGCGTAAATACTTGCTTGCACATCTGATTTCCATAACTGTATGCACAGCCAAAGCATCCAGGTAAGAAAGTGAAAATCCAAAAACATAACCAAAACCCACCTTGTGTCACAGACAGCACAGATAAATACTATATACCTACGATTATTATCTGGTTTCTCTCCTCTTTATCAGGTACAGAGGGGGGAAAGCAGGTAAACTAAATTACATCTGCAGGGGCTGTTACTAAGAGAGGAGACTGACTCTCTCAGGGGGTCATAAATCAGAACAGAAGCACTACACCTAGGCCCAGATTCCTCAAACATGGGAACAGGAGAAAAGCTCCATCTCATGATGCAGTGAGGGAGACGGGAACACAGAAAAAGTGTAAAACATGTTATTTGCTTATTTTTGTGGTCTTGATAGCAGGCAGAGAGACCACAACAGAATGTGTTAGGAAGGTCCCCCAAGAGAAAAGTTCTCCTTTCTCCCTTTAGCTTTGGGGAATAAAGATCATAGTCCATTTTATAGTCCACAGCATGGGGCAGGTGTGCCCATCACCACATGATCCTTTGAATTTCCCCATATTGCATAGTCTTTAGCAACTATAGGGGAGAATTCCCCCTTACTGCTTGGCCCTGAGCATACATGCGTGGGGGAGTTAACTGCCCCTCACTGCATGATCCTGGGCACATGTTGGGGTGGGKGTTGGGGAATTACTCCTTGTTGCATGATCCTGAGCACATGTGGGGGAAAATTACTCCCTGCTGCACCGTCCTGAGCACATGTTTGGGGAATTACCCCTCGTTACACGGTCCTGAGCACATGTGGGGGGAATTCCCCCTCATTACTCACACCTATGCGCGCAGGGGGGTGAACAGTCCCTCAGGGGAAGGCCCTCAGCACCTGCGTGTCGGGGGGAATTAACGCCTGGCTGCTGTAATGGGGTTTGGGGGAAGAAACAGCCTCTCGCTGCCCGCCTGTAACGAGGAGAAGGAAGAAATAAATTCACCCTCGTCCGCCCTGCCGCAGCGGGGAAGGAAAGGGGAAGAGCGAGGAGAGTCCGGCGCGGCCCGGGAGGTCGCGGTGCCGCACGCTGCGACACGGCCGCCCCCCAGCCGCGCGGGGAAGGGGCAAGGGGGGATCCCTTCGGGAAAAAGCCGGGCTCCCTCCTCCGGGCCGAGGCAGCGAGGAGCCGAGGGAGCCCCGCGGTCACCTACCGGCCGCCCAGCCCCGCAGCCGCGCCGAACCACCGCGCAGCCGCCATCTTGGCGTTCCTCAGGGCCGCCGGGCGCTGCCGCCCCGCCCCGTTCCCGCCCTGCCTGAGGCGCGGCGGCGGCGGCCCCTGGCGGCGGCGGGCGGGAAGGGCGCGCGCCGCCCGCAGCGGGGTGCAGCTCGGCCTCCGCTCCTCTTGCAGCGCCGAGCTGCTTCCCCCTGCACCCCCCGACCAGAGCAGGCCTGGCCGCCCAGAGGACGTTTCCTACAGTCAGCATGTTTGCTAAAAATATAAATATAGAAATACTTCCCCCCCACCACCCCCAAGGGTAACAATTTTTTTTAAAATAGGGACTTTCTTCTTACCCTTGCAGCACATTCCAGGGCCATGAGGCCCCACTGTCCGTGTCCCRGCTGCTGGCATCGCTCTATCACCCTCTGGAAGGAGCAGCATAGGTTACCACACGTAGTGCTTAGAAACAGCCCCCTCCAGACCAGGTTTCACCACAGAGCCCAGCAAAACACAAAAAGCCTCCCCAACCCCCCAAGTCTCACAAGCCATCAAGACATTGCAAATTTAGCCCACTGCCGAGTAACCTTCCAGAGATGGGGGCCGCAGAAAAAGTTCGAGGTAACATGTTTGTTTTGATCACGATATATTTGAGGTGGAAGCTCCTGATTTTGCAGATGGCAGCCGCTGCTGCCATTCAGGGCCATTGCGCAAGGAACGAGAGGAGGAAGAGTCTCCCTGGGGATGAAGGAGACACATTTGCAATTTCAGCAAGATGAAGAGGTTCCAGTTTGTGCCTGTGCCACGGCTGCCTTTTCCCCCCCCACTTAGTATGATTATAGTCCTGCTGATTTTGGACCAGAAAGTCACTTACATAGCTGCTTATTCTCTTACAATTAACTAATCAACTTAAAAATCCAACAGAGTTCTTTAAACAAACTTTCAGCCCTTCATTTCAGTCATTCCTCACTGGATTCGCTGTACCTTGGCACGCAGCTGCGCTCACAGAAAGCACGTTTTCCCTGGGCTTTGCCAAAACCTATTCTTGGACAACCCTGCGTGTCCCCCGCACGCGTGCACAGCTCGGCACGGCAGCGGGCGGTCACGGACCGTTTCGCTCACGTACGGCAGATCCTCTTCGGGGACGGGTTCGTTCTGCACCCCCTCTCTTGCAGCAGCAGCTCCTGTGGTTGCAGGGAGGGCTCAATAGCTCTGCGCTGTCTCATAGCATCGCCCTAGACGTGTAGGTTTCTCTCCAGTAAACTGGAATTATCCACTGCTTAAAGCCTCTGCTTATAGCAATAAGATCAGTTTGACTTTACAACTGCCAGATAAAACAGTAGGGACRGACTGAGTTCAGTACCTTAGTAGGAAGAACTCATTAAAAACCAGATTCTGTGTATCCAGCAAAAATATTTTGCATGGGGAGGGGAGAAGGAATGCACAGCGGAGAAGATGTATTGTAATCAGATACAGTTTTAATAAAATGTACATAAGTTTACAACTCGAACATTTCTTCATAATGATTACCAGAAACACAGATGATCACACCCGGAGTGCAAAACTGGACTCCATCAAATCTGCAAGTCAGAGGTACTTCCAAGACCGCTAAGAATTGCCTTAATAACAGCGCAGTGCAAACGAAACACTGCTCTTAGGACACGAGTCACAGATTGTTTGTCACAGTTAGCGGAGACCGCGAACGCTTCCAGCTCCGGCTTCCCGCTCCGCGCAGAAACAAGAGAGTTTCTTTCACTGCCGGACTCGGAGTGTAGTGATGCTCTACCAGCTGCATCCTACATTGGAGCAAACACCCTGCCCTCCCCACCCCTGCGAGGAATTATTTCTCCCTTTGGAGGGGAGACATCAGGGAACAGTGGATCATCATTATCCCTCTAACTTCACAGGGGAGTATTTCTAGGTGTGTGTGACGGTATTTACCCTACCTACAATGGAAACTACAGGCCGTGGCTTATTTTTAAACACTAACACAGCTGATCAGGTTTCAGGAATGTGTTTCAGAACTGGAACAAGATTTCACTGTCAAGATACTACTGTAAAAATGCTTTGGAGTCTTTTGGTGTACTGAAAGGCCTTGATTTAACACCATGAGGAAAAAAAAAAAAACCACAAAAACAAAACAAAACAAACACAAAAATTCAACTCCCCAACACAAGAGTCTTTGGTGGAAGCTGAGTTAAAGTAACTGATTACCACTTTGGAGTGATTGAGAGTTCAGCAATTAAACAGATCTCGCTCAGGCTTGCTTAAGTCCCACTGAAGACACGCTTCAGGTGCTGTGTGTCATGATTGCTTACACGGGTTTGCTGTTACAAGCTTAATATCACCTATGTGCTCCATGCATACTGTGCATTACAGATTGAGTGTGCGCTGGCTTCAAGAGACTAACATTGTAAACTTAACACCATGTATGACTAGTACTGAGCTGGCTGGAAGGGAGAGGAGATACGGGAAAAGTCCCAAAAATACTGCAGCGGGCTGCGGAAAGTGCAGGTGAACACCAYGGCGGCTGGTCCCGTCACGTGCGCTGTACAAACGTCATGGCAGTGAGGCACAGAGAGCCAAGCCAACTGCCTTTTTTTTTTTTTTTTTTGCATGCAGAAACTCTGATTAATCACTTTGAAGAGAGACTTTAAGTGCATTCAAGCTGAAGTTGGCAATGGGGAAGAACCACTCCCTTTCCCAGCACGAATCTAAGATTGTCGCAGGACTGCAGCGACAACCGCAGCCCTCTGGCCGCGCATGAGGACCCAGGGCAGCTAACAGAATTTACTACAGCTTTAAAAAAAGATGAAACCAGTGGTTCTGTTCAGAAAACGGACTTCAGAAAGCTGCATTGAGGCCATACCGGTCTTATTTCATTAAGATCACCGGTTGTGTGGCAATTAGCATTATTCTTCCACATTCATTAAAAACAGTAAGCTTCAGAGACTATGGAAATGAAATTTCCACTTACAATTCATCACGCTGAAGCTGCAGTACTGGCAGTGCAGGATTAGGAGGAATACAGGCTGGAATTGAGAAGGATATCAGAGTAACAGGCATTGAAATTCAGTTTTCTGACCATAACCAAAAGTCCCATTACTTTATAGGTCCCATGCAGAGATAGAAACAAGCTGCCTCCACCCCCCAAAAGAGATTTAAAACCATTTAAGCACTGGATGTATGCTGGCAGGATCATTAGCTTCTGGGGCACGGTTAGCTTGCTCTTTGTGTAAAGTGCTTGAAGAACATAAAAGCTGCCAAAATGCTAGCTGGAAATTCAGTCTGACCCGACCTGAATCAGGGCTGTAAACAAGCCTGCACACCTCGCTGCGCCTCGGTGCATTTTCCCTTCCTCCCTYGGCTGACAGTGCAGGATAGCAAGGTCTGAACTACACGCAGCTCATCTCCGCCTCGTCGATACGAACACACGCGCGAGAGGCAAGGGGCTCCGGTCCGAGCGTGAAGGGGAACGGGCTAATGCTTCTCCAGCATCAGCTAAGTGAGACCTGGACGTGGCATTGAAAGAAGATTCACAGAATTATCCAAAAGCAATTTTTCAAGTAAAAATGAAGGAAAGGAAGGAGAACCTGAATCCATTTAGCAGAGGTAATACCTTGAACCCACATCTTATTTATACACGGTACCTGCTTGCTCTAGTAAAGCATCTCCCTGTTCCACAGATTCATCCCTGCACTGCCAAGGCGTGACCTCCCTTCCAGCAGCTTCCCGAGCGAATTTAACAGCTCCAGGCCAAATTCAGCCTGCACGCACGGCCATGAGACAGGTTGCGTGCTGAAACAAATCTGGGCCCTCACGCTCAGTCTCCTTGGTATCCCTTGAATTCACAGTTTGGTATCGCAGTCATTCTTGGCATCTCTCACTGATCCAATCCAGCAACAACTGACTTGGGGGGGGTATAGATTTAAAACAAAAACAACAGCCGCCTTTCAGGTATATATTTAAACAGAAAACTCAACGACAACAAAACACAATGAACAACAGCCTCAGCTTTGCTGAAGAAACATCTCAAGGGAAACCCAGAAATTTCTTTACAGTACTTCTGTTTTCAAGAGGTGGTGATGGAGGACAGAAAAAAACCTAAACCACTACTATGCACCAATATTACTTAACTCCGAGCGTAGCAGAGCAGGGCAGAAGGTTCCCAGCTCCACACAACTCGACCTGACCTGGGCTCRGCAAGTCACTATTTGCCAGCAACTGGGCTATGCAAGCCAACGTAGCCTCCTTGCTTTCAAGTATTCTTCCTCCCCACCCCAGGGCTTTAAGACCTCAGTCCAAGCTTCTCCCTCTCCCTTCCAGGCAAGCCCCATGCCGAGCACGTCCGGCAGAACATTTGGCTCATCTCTTGCAACTGGAGATATTTTGGAGGGCAACTGAATTCGGGGAGGGGAAAGGAAACATGGAGCAGTCGGTAACTCCTATTTGCAGATGCTTYGCTAGTCAGCTCCCGGCATTCAGGGTTTTTCCATCCATCCTCCCCTTACGCTGCTGGGCTTAAAAGTCAGCAGCGAGTCAGCCCCGGACTGTGCAATGTTCTACTTTGTTTAAGCAGCCTTCACGTGCATCTTTAATATGCCTGTTGCATTCCTTTAACACTTACTATTTGGACATCGGACAAAGCTATGTCCTGGAGGTGGTGTCAGGTTTTTTTCCCTGCAAAACTAGACTGAAGTCTGTTTTCGGCTGCAGAAGCTCTCCCGGGTGCGACTCCAGCGCGTTAGGAGCAGCTACGGCTGATCCTTCCCTCTCTTAGAGTGACAGCACTCGCAGTACTTTCTCTCCAAGTACAAACATGKCAGAAAGCGGGCAGGGCAGGAACCTGCTCTATGTACGACCGGTCCTGATCTCAGCAACCTACCCATTGCACCAACAATTCCCCTGCAAACGCTCAAAGACCTCAAAGCCACTCGTGGGAGACTCCCAATGCAAAATACATCCTTTACCCTCGGCGCAAGGCTCCAGCTCACACGATAATGAACAAACTCCCTTGGGAAATGGCCACCGCAAGGCTTTTAAGAGACTGGGCCAAATGCTACTGGAGTCAATGGGGATTTTTTCCATAGATGTCAAGTCGTTAAAAATAAAACCACCAACATTTTTTTCTTGGGAGACATTCTGCAGCACCAACACCTGTTAGGAGGAAGGATTACTGCACCGCAAAGATTCATCAGCAACCGAGAGCCCMAAGAGTCCCTATAACCGGATATTTTGAAAGCCAGTCCACACTTACAAGTAGCCTTTGCGGGCCAGAAATAGCAGATCCAAGACAAATTATGCAACCAGGCATTTTGCAAAATAAAGATGGGAGGTTTCGCTCTTATCTCTGTCTTATATTACTGAAAAGAGAGGGGAGCAAAGTCTGCTTTGTTTCTGCCCAGCTGCCAGCCCGGGTGACTTTTCCTCCAAACACTATATTAGGATTCACTACATCAATGACAGAATATGCAATAAGAAGTTGTCTTTCTCTTTGGGAATACGGTAGAGAGCACAATATTTCGGAAGAAGAGCAAATGTTACCAAAGGAGTGTGAATGGATTTTGTTTAGATTCATCCTTAATCAACAGGAAAACAAAAGGCAGAATTTACAAATACAGAGTCACGTTCTCTGCTAGTATAAATCACTCTAACCGGATTGCAGCGAATGCTGAATTACACCAAATGAGGTATGTAGATCAGGACATCTATTGAGTCGTTTGCATAATAAATTTTTCCGTAAGGCTTATTTTTAATACTGTAAAAATGCACGGCTCTCTCCTTCACAACACCATAAGCAAATTCCTGGGTCCTACACTTTGGCATAAACCAGACAGGAAATACACTCGTAAAACTGAAAGCCTTGCCTGATCATTTGATTTTCCAAACAACAGCGATAGTAACAGCCTGACAGATTGCTTTGCTGAAGTGCATCCATCTGAGAGTTTGCAAGACAAGCGACTGAAGGCACTGTGAGTCCTTCCACCGACTCCTCCGGACTCCGGCACAGGACCCAGGCAGAAGCATTTCCACATGTTACACGCCACAGCGAGCAAAGAAATGCTGCACGCATGATACCACATCAGCACTGCACAAACCTGGTACCAGACATCGCTTGCACAACTTTCACTCGCTGTGCACATAATCTACGAACACACACGACAGAATCGCCCTGGAGCCACGGCTGCCAGGTTTGCCATCACTGCCAAGCAGCAGGAATATACAACCTTGCTCTCTTCCACAAGTCCCCACTGATAGGAAAGAAGTCGCAATAACCCTTTAACCTGTGAAATCGCTTCCTTTCCAGAGCACTAGCAAGTCCCGCTTGACTTGCTCCGTAATTAATTAACCTTTTCATTCATCTTATAATGCATTTCCCCAGCCAGGACCAGAAAATACAGAATATTACTGGTTTGGAAAAGCATCTAAAAAAATAAATGGGGGGGGAAGACAGTGAGAGGAGGAAGGTAAGAAGCAACTGAAAAGGATATGAAGATCCTGAGAGCCAGGCGTTCAGACTAACTAACATAACTTAAAATGGTTCAACTATATATCACTGCAAATAGAGTTCTGACCAAAAAATAATAATTACTTTTTTTATATATATATATATTGCTATGTCATTCATTTCAACTAAGAGGTTCAAGGTCCTCTGAGAGGTGGTCCTACGGGAAGCACACCTCCCAGCTCACAGCAGATTAAGGCTTTTGCTTTCCCGCTTTGGAAGGAAAGGGTGCTGAAGCAAACGGGTCCACGCCGGGCAGGTCTGTAGTCCTGGAAGACAGAGGGGCAACAGAGACAGATCCTGCTATCGCCTGTCTGTTGGTTTGAGAAACCACTTTGTAAGCAGCTATGGGCTTGACTTCGAGACCCTGCCCRTCTTCTGGACTGTAGTGACGGGAATATTTTGACAAGGATTGCGGACGGAAAGGCTTGTTAACCACGGAGCCCAGCACGGCTTCCTGGGGCAGCGCGTGTCCTCCTTGATTCCTCTCACTGGCAATGCCACCCTGCTCTTGCAGCACGCCTTTAGAAGGGATGTTTTCCTGGGTCTCCACAGCTCTTACGGAAGAGGGATGAAGATTGCTTGGTTGAGTAAAGCCGGCAGAGGGATACGGAGATCTCGCCGAGGCCGCGGACCCACGCATTGCCGAATCCAGGCTTGGGAACATCGGGTTAGCTCTGTGTTGGACATCGCCTCCTTGACTTAGGAAAACGGGTGGTGCGAACGGTTCCTTAGACATACTATGGGAAGTCAACTCTTCCATGCTTTTCTTTTTCGTGAAAGGGGCTCTCAGAAATACATCTGCTTCTTCTGGATGTCTGAGAGCCACGTTGCCCTTGGAGATAAAAGGAGCTTTGGTAAAGACATCCACCTCATCAGGCACTTTTCTTGAGCTTCGGAAAGGAGCCGTGGCAAAAACATCCGGTTCGTTAAAAACCTCCCCGGTGTGCGACTGGAAGGCAGGGAACAGCATCTCCCCTGCTCTAGTCTGGGAAGACTGGGAGTGGCGATCTTCTTTGGAGGCCTCATGTCTTTCCCTTGGCACAGACTGCAGGAAGCCTGCGCACAACTTGCAGGTTTCCTCCTCCTCTTCTGAATCCATCAGTAAAGGCCTGGACCCGCTGCAATCCAAAATATCGCCTTCGTGGTCTGTCCCCTCTCCTTCGCTGCTGTAGAAGGAGCTGTTGCTTGAAGGACCATCTCTCATTAAGTAGTCTGACTCTGAGTTGTGCTGTGTTTTCACCTCCAGTATCTCAGCCTGACCCTTGTACAAAGCAAGTCCATCACTGCCAGAAGATCCTTTACAGAGTTCAAGAGCTACAACTGGGAATAGGGCCGGATCCCTCTGCAGACCTAAAAATGCAAGAGAAGAGTGTTACTCAACAAGCTCCATCTCCTTAGTCATAAATAAGAATGAAAGGTACTTATTACACGAGAAATGTCATGCCGTTCAGATTTAAACCACCATCACGCATGGAAAATGGGAAGGAGAGGGAGGGCAAATAAAAGAAAATAAAAACACCAGGGAAGGTATTTACGACACACAAATGGACACACAACAACTCGACGCTGCCTCACAGCTCGGGGGACACCACAAGTACCAGTTTTCAGAAAGAGATGGAAGATGTTTGACACACAAATGGGCACACCCAGCACTCTCTCAGCACCATTCCACAAGGTTTCCTCTGCCTCCCACGAAGACGACCGCCATCAGAGAGGTTTTCACTTCGTAACACTGCTGGCTGGAGTGAGGCTCCAGCAAACTGACAATTTTTGTCATTTCGTTCTGCACCGTTGCTTATTGACTGCCCTACAAGCAGATATATAGCTTGGCATAGCCTCTATTACTGTGAGCCATCCCACGGATACGTGGAATTACACTCGGGCATGTAAAATACGCAAGGATGCCCTACAAGCTGCTAAAATAACATACACGTTTCAAAGAATGAAGGTCAGCCTACAGCTTTTAATGAATCCTGGTAAGTATAGCAGCATTATTTTAAACCACTGCAGTGATTTTAAACAATCCATACCATGACTTCAAATCAAGTATCTAACATAACTGTAACGATCTGGCTTGCTTCTGTGTTAGTGTAACAAGACAGTGCGGGGAGAGGCTTGCTGTTCTGCTCTTCTCCAGTTACAGGAGCCCGAGATGGGGTTGGTTTCGCCTTAACGACTCACACAGACAGAACAGAAGATATCTTACCTTCAAAGAACTATTGGCAGGTTAGGAGTATGTCATTGGACTCATGTTAGCAAAAGGATAGGAAAAAGGCACATGAAAACTAAGCAGTATGAATTGCAGGAAGAACGAGGAGGGTAAGGAGGTTGTTTGGTATCCACTGAGCAATGGACAAGCGAGGTACTAACCAACCCACCCCGCTGTGACCAAATAGCATCATCGTGTCCAAACTCTGCCCAGGTTAATCGTTCACCTTTGCACACCCATCGCAGCCCGCAAGGCACCGTTTCTTGATCAAGTCTGTAGACGTATGCGAGTTAACCCGTTCTCAGTCACTTCTCACAATTAAAGACACAATAGTCGTTCATTAGGCATCAAAATCGGTATTTATTGGGAAACTATTCACTTAGATACATTACACTGCTAAATAAAGACAGTGTAGATATGTGACATTTTATAAGTTACTCTACAAAAATACTACCCATCTTTCCTGAAGCCTATGTTGTCAGCAATGGTTTAACCTTAGATGCTAATCTCAGATTACAGGAACAGCACGTCTATGGTGTTGGTTTCTTCCAGGAGGCTGGTTATATATTTACCTGGTATTATTGTGAGATTTTGAGAATACAGGCTGAAGCAGAGCAAGACCAGTTGCCTCATCACGCAAATGCCGCTGAGTTACCCAGTCCTCATTGAAATATAGCATACAGGAAAACAAGGAAAGGAAAAAGGCATTTATCACGGTGAACGTTATGCCAATGCAAACCAATGACCCACTTTTCACAAGAACAGCACAAACAAGTCATTTGATCAGAATTTTCTTTTTAAAGAGTTACTTGCGTCAGTAGGTGTCTATGTTCATGTAAGCGATGACATTTAGGACAGAGTAAGAGAAGGGCTGACAGGGTATAAGCCCGTTTGCTTCGGACAGGAGCAGCAYGCGTCTCTGAACTTGGAGGCACTGTATGATAGGCAGAACACACTATTTTCAGAAAAAATGACTTTTTCCAATGCTTTCTTGCTCTCTCTGCCCATCATAAGTGAGAAGGGCACCAAATGCTTGGAAGCAGTTTTCTCCCTTGCTAAGGCCAGTACAGGAGTTGTGAATTACTCTGGGAGGAAAAAATGAAGCAATGCTTAGGTAGGAGCTCGTTCCGGCCTCCAGTTAGGAGCTGGTTTCACGCAAAGCCGCTAGGCAATACAGCACGAAGGGAAGGGCTCTGACAATTTGAAAACAACAAAAATGGGCACAGCGATATTAAAATGCAGTGGGTTACCCGAGAAGGTTGGGGATTTACTGACAAGAGGGGAGCACCATCTACACTCCCATGTTCTATTTTTCTGATGCTGAAGGAGGAAGACCTGGCTTCCAGACACCATCCCACAGTAACCRATCTCAGGCACCTTTTCTTTCCCATGTTCTTGGGTTCCCTCAGTTTGTTTCCTTTGGCAGAAAGCAAAGGGACAGTCCCAGAAGGAGCGGTGGCAGCATCACTACAACAAGGAAGACAACACCATGCCAGCATTTTACTTTAGCTAACATCTGGGTGCACGTCTAACTAGACAGTGGCTTAGATATCTCCTCTCACAGTTGTTAATCTCGTATGTTAAAAAAGGTCTGAGCTATGCTTAGACACTGAATTGTGCAATCAAACAAAAAAACCCAAACCCCTTTGTGTAAAGGTCAGGTGAGAACTAAYGAGACAAGGTCAGTGCATTCCCATAAGCAGCCATAGCTACAGGCTTTGCAGATGAACGTTTCAGAGGCGCACACTGCATAACTTTTAGGACGACAGAGAATTTAAGTTAGCCAGCGCCGACAGATGCTTCGGCAGGTCTGAGATCAGAGACCAGCGCTCGAGGGACAGTTTCATATGAAAAGGCATGGCAGTTTTGTTCTGTGTTACAGTAAAGGAGAGAAAGGGTCACTCTACCCTCATGCTGTTACCAGCTCGTGAAGGACAAAGCTCGTGAAACTAAGACAGTGCCTTTTTGTTTGAAGCCCTGCCCCTTCTCTGTGATGACTCTAGTCCCATTCACACCAAGGGCACACTATGCAAGAGGCCTGAAAAGATACAGGCAGATGGTTTGCTTGAACCAACACACAAAGCACCCACCACCCCGCATGCAAAAAGAGATGCCTCTTTTGCAGAGGCAGCATTTCCTAACATCTGCCTATGCCAAGATGGACACCGTCAATGGGCAGCTGCCTCTTTTGTCCCCGCCTCCTCCAGACTCCTGAGATGCGTGTGTTACTTCATGGGGAAGCATCCCTTACGTTTTCAATTAATGCTCAGGTTTAAACGCATGCACRCTCCGAACAGCTGCAAGCTTTACAGCATAAAATCTTTACAGAAGCTTGAGTTCTTAGATAAGGTTTCTCTCTACCCCTGTACAACATTCGTGTATTTTTTTATTCCAGGGTCAGATATACGTACTAAAGAAACAATTCTTAAACTGTACTCAGGCTCCCTTTCTGCAGGGAGAACCTTAGTAATAAACACACTTATCACTTGSTACCCCAGGAATACACCTTGCTTGTATTCAGATAGCAACCTGAAGAAAAGACCATTTACCCCTGAGTTACAGTACTGACACATGGAGTTCCCCCATCTTTTAAGGAAAACGGTGCACTGAAATGGCAAAGTACTGAAATAACTGACAGGAAAGCTATAAAAGATTTACTCTCCCTATTACAGCGGGCTGCAAGGAGGCAGAGCAGTCACCAAGATGATGATCTCATTTCTGGAGCAGAGCCCAAAACAAGAAAGTCAGGGGAGACAGAGGCATTCCTAGAGTCTAAAGCTACTCTTCCACTGAATAACTCTCCTGATTTCATCAAGCCAAAGTCAGGAAGGTCTCAACATATGGTAAAGGTAGCTAAAAATCAGCACAATTACTAGTATGCAAGATTACTAGTTTGGCATTTGAAAAGGATCAAAAGACTTCTCATTCCTTCGTTCTTGGAACGGTCGAGTTTTTCCTCGTGTTCCGATTCCTCAAAGCAGTATCATTAAACAACAATACAGAACTACCCCCATACAGTGCTTTCAGTGAGGAGGTACCAAAGCAGAACACCAAAGGTCAGCATCACCATTGCTATGTCACTGGACAACAATTTGGACATCAGAATTAAGCATTTCCRCCCAAAGTCACTGCACAGCGGCAGATCTGGGAGCAGATCCAGGGTTCTTCAGTTCTAGAAGATAAGGAATTTAATGTTCTAGTTTTGGCACACTTGTACAGCCATTTGCACCATGCAAAGTGAGACAGGGCAGGTGTTAAACGCACCAACCCCCCACACCGTATTCCAGCRGTTTACGAACAAGACTGACCAACTGGAGACTTAACAGCATCGTTTGGTTTTCCCCTCATTTGTACTGTGCACAAGCCAAGCATTACGTATGCAAGTCATTTTTAAGATGCAGTCTGTGACCGTCTGAGAAAAACATAAGGCGAGTTTCTAGGGGTTAAACTCCCTCCTGTGCGGGGCGGGAGCACAGGTCTCACACATCAGTAATGTCCTTAAAACAACCCCAGCCAAGCAACCCACCCTTCCTCCCAAGGAACAACAAGATCTGATGCTGTGTATGGAGTCCGCGCTCCAGCGCGTAGGCAGAGCTGTGCCCAGAGCACAGCTTCTTTCAGTTACGGAAATAGACTACACAGGAACAAAAAATAAATACAAAGAAAATGCTTCCCCCCCCCCTGCCCCAAGTCTATGTTTCCTGCTGGAGTGATGCAGTTTTAATGTGCAGTGCCCACACACCTCAGCAAAGAGAATTCACGGGAACTCGTCTCACCCGCTTACTGGTAACTGAGTTGACCAGTAAGCCTCATTCATCAGAGCACTCCCCCACGTTACATTCACGCTTCCCCCACGTCCATGCCAGCTACTCCCCAACTCTGACGGATTCCTTTGAGAGTTCCTGAACTAGAAAATGTATTGGCTAAAAAGAAAATAACTTACGCCAGACACGCACACACTTCAGATGCTACTGCAGCACACTATGTGCTTGATGACATTTTCTGTAGTCAGAGGCCCACATGCTCCACATTTTATGTGTGCCTGGATACCCCAAAACGTGCTGAACTCTTGTCTTTGGTCTGAATCGCATCTGAACTTTCATTGTAATAATGAAAATTTTTTTTAATCAATTTTTCAATAAGGTGGTTTTGGAAAGTCACTGGAGGCAATATCCTGCGAGCTTTCAGGCTGAAGAATGCCACCGTCATTCATTTACAAGAAGCCCCCTCTAAAAATAAGTTTTCTCTACACAGAGATTCACTCAAGGTGCCATTTGCTTGTAGTAAATGGGCTGTTAGAGGATGCAGAAGATCTGCCACAAAGCCACCAGYGCTAAGATTCTTCCACCCATCTCTCAGACTTCTCCAGCAGGTTGCACAGTGTCTGCAGCCCTGGCCACGTCCTTCATACTTGGCCAAGTGCCAAGGAACCCTGTGAAGACTTGGACAGCCAGAGTTCAGGAAGCTGCAGCACCTTCTGGTTTTGGGACAGGTGCTCCCAACACAGTGGATATTGTCAGATACAATACAAATTTGCTGATCTCTGAATTGTGGGTGCAACGCTCGTGCTCATCCGGTTAAAAGATGAACTGGGGAGATTTCCAAAGGCGGGGCAGTTCAAAACCCTAGCCCCCTCAGAGTAAGCAAGAACCAACGTTTAAGTTCCAACTATTCCTTTGAACATCTTGTCACCCCAAAAATCAGAGTTTATTCTTGCATCCAAAGCACAACCTTGACTTGAAAGGAAATTGCTCCGTGTACKGTGGTTGCATTTGTAGTATCCTATCAGGAGGATCCACCAAAATAGTTAATGCCAGAAACACTACTACAAGCTCCAGCCTGTTAGGGCAGAAAGGCTCCTCTGTCATCCCGACGTGAATGAACAGCACATACCGGGCAGAGAGGAGAATCACTCTGCTGTGATTTTGCTGACTGGAGGTTTGTATTCTGTTACTTAACACCACCTGACCCTACGACCCTTAAAAGGGGACAGAAACATCTCCCATGGCATCAAACAAGGCTCCAACCACAGCTATAAGAGAGAATGATTCTTACGCCATTTCGGGAATGCTGGGTACCAAACTTCTCCCATGCGGACACTGGATGAAAGTTCAATTTGTTCCTTCACAGCAGCAGCTTTCACACAAACTCTCAACTTTTGAGCTAACTAACCTAACGCCTGTAGGACAGTCACACTTTTTGGAGAGCTTAAAATTAATCCCAAATATCCTCTCATCTCATCTCTCTTGCATCTTCCATTCATTTCACAAATAAGTGGCAACTATTTTCTGATGAAGGAGGTCTAGATAATAGACATCTCTAAAAATGTATGCTTCCATTGTATCGTATTTCCCACCCAGATCCATGAATAGCTACTTGAAAAAGCAATAAAATAAACATTCACATCTGCTTATTTAATAGCATTATTAACAACCCAGTGCATTTATAATTTTTTCCAGAACCCTTGAACAAGTGCCATTAGATTTAAAATCTTAAACATTCTTTAAAAGTACTTTAATTCACAGAAATCTTTGTTTCTAATATACAGTAGATGGTTACTTTTTAAAATCCATTCTCTTTTCATATAATCTCAGTATCTGACTATACAATAACTTTCTATCTATAGCGTCTTCATGTTTTCCAGTCCAGCTTGCCTGTGCTTTAGGAATATAAAACAAAAAAATAATAAAGTTCTATCCACAATTTTACTAAGGTCATTTCCATAGTTCTCATGTAAAGCTTCTCTTGGAAAGTGCAGTATACACATGTAATGATACAACACACTTAAGCAATACTTTTATTATTAAGTGTAGGTTTTAAAAGAAGAGTAATGTAGAGCAGACACAATCGATGGTAGTTCTATTTACAGAATTTGTTAAACTAAGTGTTGGGGTGGGGGAATAGCGGAGAGACTGGAGATAGGAAAGGAGTAGTCACGAACTTTGATTTCTTTCCTTCTTAGCGAGAGGTCAGTACATACATATTTCAATCGTTCATACTTTCGCACATGGGAAACTGCACTTTTACTAATACAGCTACATACACATACACAAGGTTAGCAGTAAGCTATTAATTATTCCACTACAGAGGAAGAGTCCTTCTGTTCAGAAAGAGCTTTCAAATACAAGATAGAAATTCCGGACTTCATGACCATAAGCCAGTGAAAACAAGTTTTAGCGTATCCAGCTAGTCGACAAACTAAGCATGTGAAGGGAAAAAGAAAAAGGTAAAACCCATCAAGTTGTAGCAGCACTTATTTCAAACCATCTGAACCAAGTGCATGCTTGTTCCACAAAGACTGAAGAGTGGAATAAAGTCCACAGTAATCTTTGCCTACTGAAACAAATGGTTCCATACTTAACTGGTTTGCACTATATGCAGTTACAAGAGAAAACAGGGAACCCAGAACAGATACCAGATGCTTGACTAAAACCAGGATTAAAAATAGACAAACAACCGTAGGACAATTTGTTTCATACACAATTTACAGTAGGTTGGGGGGGTTTTCTTTTTTTCCAGTCAAACACAGAAAAGAAGTCACAGAAAATACATCTGCTGCTGCCACAATGCCCTTTTCATCCAAAAAAGGTCAACAAAATGCTAGTCACAGCCATACTCACATGTATTTGGTTCAAAACCTTGTTATATTTCACTTAGGGTCATTTTTGCAGCTTTAACAATCTGTTTTGTTTGTTTGTTTTTCTTTTTTTCTTTTCTTTTTTTCATTTTTCTTTTTTTCCCCCTCCCCCAAGGAAGCGCAGTTCATTCACAAGCAGGATTGTTAAACAGCAAACCATTAGCTGGGGGCAGTCCGGAAAACTCTCTTCGTATGCACCAGAGGTACTAGGCAAGACTACTTCAGAGGAATTCGGTGCTTTCTCCTCCTCTGAAGCATATACTGGCAATTTAGAAACATCAGCTCTCCTAACCTGTATTCTGCAGGAGAGGGGTGTCCCTACCGATTTCACCTGTCCCCTTCCTCCTGCCCATTCATCAGAAAACAGGAACAAAACGAAAACCAAACCCAAAAACACAAACGCAAAGATTGAAACACAGTTGTTCACACACTACTCTAAGGAGAAAGGATCTGTTGTACGCAGGGATCATACATCAGCTACGATTATCTAATTCATTTACAATTAGGCTTTCCATGGTGCTATGTGTACATCTCAGCAGAGCGGCTAAGGATGGTGCTCCCTTTAGACATAGGCTAGCAAAGACAGGTGCAGAAGGAACCACAACGGGTTTTTACCAGCTTTAGAGAGGACTACTTGGAGAACCGAGACAGAATCTTTCTCGGGGCATGGGAAGACAGGGAAAAAGGCGGGTGACTGTCTCCTGTTGGCAGGTTTGTTTTTCTTTTCATTAAGGAGGGGGAAAAAAAAAAGCCCAAAAGAACCACAACGGAAGGTAACTCTTCTGGAAATGAAAACAGAGGATTAGGTACGTTACAGAAACTGCGTCTGCTACTGTGTCACTGCTACAGGTCTATGAGCTGATCCACCAGCAGTAAAGACCTGGCTATGTTGGGAAGACTGGACTCAGAGCTTCCACTGTTGTTTCTAGAATGCCCACCTGAAAGTGTGAGAGATAGGAATTCAGTATTGAACAGGACACACACACACGACAGTTTCAGATGTTCAAGAGCAAGCAAGAAAAAAAGTCAAAGCAAACCAGAAAATTTGCTCAAGCTCTTCTCATTACTTCATCACAATAGCAACAACATTCCCCTGCTTGCTCTTCCACCCTCCGCCCACCCCCCAAACCTAGCTTGCTAGACTTGCATGGGAAAACATCACAGCAGCCAACAAATCTCTACAAACCATTTCTTTTTCCCCAGACTTTACATCCAAGCTGCAGAATTCTGTCCTTACTAAAGGATCTAAAAAGCAATTACAAGAACTTCTACAACCTATAGAAAGAACTGTTCAAAGTTTTAAATCTTGAAAATTAGTTGCTGTTTTAAGAGCATCTTTGAGTTGCCAGCTACTTCAAGGAGAGTTGAGCTATCACGTGGCTTTCTATAATTGGCGCTTTGATACTGAAGGAAAGATGCTCCTCTTTATTCAAGGTAGCCTATCTTGGCCCAACTTTGGTAGAAATCTTCTCTGACTTTCAGCAGGAGCAGAGTTTCTAATGTCTGAGAACTTTTTCTAATGAGTGTCAATCTTTGAAAGCTAGCATTAGATGCAGAGCAGGTGTACAGCACATTCCTGCTGTAAACAAAAATGGGAGTTAGGGAAGTCAAAAAAGTTCTGCCATCAAACAAAAAAAACCCCACCAAAACCAAACCAAAAAAAGGGAGCCCTGGAGTCTGTTTTTAAACATATGCTAGCATATTGAAAGCTGTAATCAAAACTTTTCAACAGCGTGACTGCAGAGAGAAGACCTATTTGACTGACCAGACTGCAAAATGCTGCCTACTTCTGTCCGTACAAGAGCTACAAAATGCAGCACTATTATTTCTTTTAAGGAAACAGCGCTGCTTCTTAGACTTAACCCTATCTAAGACTGAAACTGTTTGCAAAGATCCACGTTAATGTGATCTAGGTGACAGGAATGCTGTAAAAGGAGAAACTTCCCAGTCTCTGCTCAAACCTCTTCAAAAAGGGGTGGGTACCATCTACCAAACTTCTCACACACAGTTCCCACAACCACCTTTGAAAGACATCAGTTGGAAGTGAAAAAACTCACTTTCAGCAGGAATTTCAGAGTTATAAAGGATTATCATCATCTCCCTTTCTTGCGCCTCATGCCAAGTTCACTTAAAAGTCACAGGACCTCCTTCCATTGGCTTGAACAGTAAATAAGGACATCGGAGAACGCAGTTCTCCATTGCACTTTAGCCACAGAGGTATTTTTGTGTCCTGCCTGGCAGACTGGTAGAAATTACTTCATGGGACCTGCAGATGCTTACACGTCTATTATCTTTTTGGACATGCAATCTTCTCACAAAGAGAATCTAAAGAAATTTCAAGGCCAATGTAAATCAGAGAAAGACTAAGCTCACTAAATAGTACAATGACAGTATCTTACAGTGTACTATTTGAATTATTTCACATGTACTGCAGCACCACTGCCCCAGAACTTTTCCTTTTTTCCTTCCCTTTTTCACCCCCAAATCCTGGCTTACCTTGTGAATTTTTGGATATCAACACTGGAATTGGGTCAAACTCATCTTCTGTCACTTTTTCAGAGCCCTCAGGAGCATCAAAGCCTGATATCAGGTTAGTATCTTCTGCAGCATAAAGGAGAAACAGAGGTAAAGAAGCAAAGATAGCAGAGAAGGCTGGTCAGAATTGCTAAAAAGTGTTAGAACATCTTTATGTTTTCAGAGACAGGGTTTAGAAGCAGGAGTTTCATTAAAAAGGTGAAATAAAGTTGGTAAGTCTTTGGTAAAGAAGGTAAGAGGTAAGAGAGCCAATTAAATACGAAAGTGGAGGCGAAAAAACCAAAACAAAACAGAAAGCAAGCCAAGTCATGAGAACCAAAATAAAGTTTGGCCAATCTGAAGGCTTAACAACTGGCATAGTTCAAAGCTGTGGTAAAAGCCTGGGGCTTAAGCTCCCAAGGATTGAAGGTATTCTTTGTCATCATCCAGTGGTTGTCAGATATTAGTACGGCTTGAGAGAGCAATCTGGCTCACCAGTTACCAGCTCTCATGCACAGGGAGAAGAAAAGGGCTGGGGAAAAAAAAAAAACAAAAAAAAAAAAACAAAGACACACAGAAGAAATTCCAGTCATCTATGTGAGACAAAACCCCTGAGAGCTTTCACCTTTCACAGTGATAAAGCGAGAAGTGCAATATGAAGTCAGATTTCCAAGGAGTTTAAATGCCTGAAGACGTAACTAGATACTGAGGCCCCTTTTTAAAGGCCCCTAGAGCAGTTCTGGCACAGAATTCCATTGATTTCAAACCACATCAACTGCAGTTAGACACTGGGTGGGAGGCACTTTCAACAATCTCCACAGTAGATGAGACATTTATCTGCCTTATCAGGCAATTACATACCTTTAGGGACTTTCACACTCTCGCTGTGCATCACTACTTGTTACTTTAGATACCTAAAATACCTTCCAAAATCTGGTTCTCACTTACTACCTGAAATATTTCTGAAAGCCTAGCAAGGACATGTACAAGTCGATGGTTTCCAAGGAACAGGAACATTCCTGTTTGACTCCTATCAAGGATGAGTGCTCTTTACCTAAAGCCGACAAATATGCCAACAGGTTTTGGGTGAGATGATGCAAGAAACCACTTGTGGAAATACACTGTCCTCTGGAGGATTAGACCCAGAAGAAAACCCACAAATTTTATAGGAGACTAGCCTGTAAAGTGTCAAAAAACACAAAGACGTTTCACCTTAACGGAAAGTCTCATCTTGCCATCGCTCTGTCTCTGGAGTTATTTATTTGTGGCTCTTCTCAACCTTCCTGGGAGCCTTTGCAAGCATCCTATTTCCATTTCACTTCATTTATACATACAATTGCTCATAGCTCTGGAGTTTTCTGTACAAGAAACTACAGGAGAAGCACTGCTCAATTATGGACTATCTTTCCTAAGGAGAGGGAAAGGCTGGCGAGTGTCCCGATTTGGGCAGAACTCCTTCAAAAGTGTCTGAGCTCGCCTTAGTGGCTATATATCACCATCAGTAGAAAAATATTCCCCTCTCACAGACATGCAGCTTGGTGCTGTATTCAGCAAATGCAAATTAAGGAATCCTGAAGGCAAAGCAAAAAATTCAGAGGCCAGAAAACAGCCTAGTAAAGCACAAAGGAAAGGATGCTATGGCATGGTTGAAGCATCAATCCATGCCCAGACCACGGCTGCTTTTTCAAGTCCTCCTGGTCCCACTGATAACTTGCAGCCTTGCGGTTCCACAGGCTGATTATACCCATGGACAGCAGCATCTGCCCCACAGGTGCTTTACATCACCAAAGCCAGGACTGGATAAACAAAGCAAACAAAAAAGATGAGACAGATGTACAGTTAATGACCACACCCAGAGCTATAAAAGCAGGGTTTGAAAAGAAGCCACAAATGAGTTTTGGAAGATTTTAATATTTTGCCCCCCCCCCCGCTAATAGAAGGCTCACTTTCCTCATCAAATGTGAGCCTTTCTCATCCCAGAGGAAACAGCGGGGCAGCCTGGGAGAAGTTATGCAGGAATCTGTTAAATCATTTTCTCATTAAGTCACACCAACAATGTTTTGGCTTTGCTATGTTCCAGACATGGAGTA
Organism: Phoebastria nigripes; assembly: GCA_035582835.1. NCBI lineage: Eukaryota > Metazoa > Chordata > Aves > Procellariiformes > Diomedeidae > Phoebastria > Phoebastria nigripes. The sequence goes on from JAYKAV010002706.1 coordinate 831,035, forward strand.
ATAACTGCTCGACATACATTTCAAGCCATTTAGTCAAAATAAAGTGGCACAGAAGTGTATTATAGCAATGAGCAATTCGAACAACTGCTTGTTTAAACCCAAAAGCTCTATGAAAAACACAAACTCATCTTGAAGTGCCACCAAGTGTAAAAATTGATTACAGACTGTTTTTACAGCGATTCCTCTGAGGATAGATCATTTGCTGTTGCTATAGGGATACCTACCAAACAAGCTAAGCAAAACCCATCATCAAGGGGCACCCAGTAGTTAGCATTTGTGCTCTGGGCCTCTCTTTTCAAGGCAGTAAGTAGCACAGGAGTCCTGGTCTTCCCTCCTACCCGGGCGGATACGTATTACCGAATATTCGCTACAAGCGTGGCTTCTGTGAGAGTCATCCGCTAACATCTGGCATTGTCCCCAAGGGACACACGCACTGTTCACAACTGCTTTAGCCCATAATAGGGATGTGCCAGAACAGAGCAGGAAAAGTTCACCATGCAAGTCGCACTCCAACTGATAGCTCTTCAAACTATTCCAGTGCCACTGCTCCAGCCACACTGCATGGAGAGGGCCCAGATTTCAGCTGGATGCTCTGCAGCTTGGAAAAAAAAAAAAAAGCCACCTGAGTGAGGACCCAGCTTCCCAGGGTCCTCTACTCTTGCTTGTTAGTGGAAAGAGAACAGAACTCTGCTCACTGCACAGTATTTCCACAATTCCACTCAAGCTCAAATACTGATGTACTGCAAGGGGCTGATCTGCAGCTCTTAGGAATTACCACACATGGTCTGCTTCTCTTCTGCAGCTCTGCTTTCTTGTGTTACTATGAAACTCTTCCCTTTTTCAATTGGATATTGCACTCAGACTTTCATTCATATTTGCTGTGACACTGCAGTTTGACTCAAGAACCTACTCCTGATAATCTCTGAAAAGGAAAACATTCTCCAGATCTGAAAGAGCTCAGTCACATGCTACGGATGCTAACTCTGACAAGCGAAAAAAAATTCCTTTCGTTTCAAAAAGCTGTGACACCAGTATAGATGATTATCAGGCTCCCTTCCAGAATTAATAATGCGGCATAAACGCAGGTCTTAAATCCCACGTGCAAAAAGCAAAACCAGAGTGCATTCACTTACAAACCTGAAGAAGGGTTGCATACAAAAACCTACCCTTTAAGCCTACTGTATCCCTTCTGCTATATCCCTGTTTCATGCCGCCTGTCTTGACAAACCTTGTCTTTACAGTCAAGCTGAATGCTTTTATCTATATTTTTCCCTTCGTAGTTCAATGTGCATTCCAAGTTTCACCAGCTTGGAAAGAAAACAAAACAATGGCTTGGGGAAGAAGAAAAAAAAAAAAAAAAACCAAACACTAAACCACCAGAACACAGGTCAGAGCATCTCGTGTGTAAACCAGTATCAGCTTCACTTCACGATAGCTAAAGACCAAATCCCAGGACTGATTAGATATTAGAGACAAAGGGACAGTTTACCTTTGTGAGGTTGAGCTGCGAAAGCTACGGGAGCAAACTCATCCAAGAGGTCAGCAGCAGGGTTAGAAAGCAGAGAACAGTCAAGCAGCGAGTCTTCCCCAGTGAGAGAGTCTGAATCCACGTTAACATCCAAAGGCCGCAAGGTAGCATTAAACAGGACACAAACACTGTTAAGCTCATATTCTCACATTCCTGTTCCCGTCCACTTAGAGTACAGAGCTGTGATGCAAAGCCAGCACAAAAGCTACCATTTTTTGTGATGGAAAACATTTCTTACTGCTCTGCAACATGTAACACATTCTCTGGGGCTAACTGCCATCTAAAGCTCAGCATACAACAACGAAATCCTACACAAGTGACAGGTTGAAGTAGGGGAGTGAAGGGGAGCATGAGGAGGGAAAGAGAGTTGCAGGGACACTCTGGCAAAACTAAGTGCACTGGCTATTTCACAAGAGACCTCTGAAAAGATGTTGAGTCCACCTGCTGCAAAAGTGGCCAGATCAAGGCCTTCACAGTAAGAAAGGGACATGAATTGCTTACTACCACGCCCCAATGGAACAGGCAAAAAGAATCAGTGACTGCTCCAGATTTCAAAATCACTTCATCAGAGCAATGCTCTGGCACGTACAGATCTGTAACAGTGGGCTGAAGGAATACCGTACCATTCTTCACAAGGAGACAAGTAACATTGACCTTCAAGGAACCATGCAGCACCCACTTACAAGACACACAAGCAAGCCCAGTTTACACTGGTGGGAAAAGCGTCGAGAGAAGAGATGCTTATGTTCAAGCGGACAGTGCTTTCTGATTTACACAGCCCACACCAGTACGACGCATCCCTGCCCCCCCAACACCCTCCTGCCTCACCAACCTGTTCTGTTGGAGGCAACCGACTCAGTCTGTGACACAAGGCGTTGGGGCAATGGAGCCTCGAGGCCCGGTATGAGACTCTCAACAGCTACGTCAGGTTTTCCTTTCCAAATGTGCAAAACACCAGAGCAGAGAAGAAGCCAGAGGTTAGTTTGCAAGACACAGCATAAGTAGGAACTAAGGCGGCAGTTGTCTGAATCCTTTAGTGACCCTTTAATACATGGCAGCTATGCCGACCACAACAAGAGGCTGAAGTTAGATCAATGTTAATTTAATCACAAGGGAAGACTGTAACACATTAGTGTTTGTTGGGTTTGAGTTTTTCTGTGGGGGTTTTTTGGTTTTTTTTTTT